>OY747128.1:605000-1141000 GCA_963556465.1 Berberis vulgaris | reverse complement strand
TATTGATAATGATTGCTCTGTTACTAAGAAGATTATGCATGAAAGACATTGTATGCTATGTTCTTTAAGTAATGGGTTTAGTTTTGAGATTCTCATAGTTCATGAACAGTGTTTCTATTGTGTTTCTAAGGTAAAATGTAGGTTGAGGTTGTAAGGGTTTGGTGGTACAATTGGAGTGTGATTACTAAAGAGTTTGCATCATTAGACATATATCTCAATGTTGATAGCTCTTTTATTTATTCCAATTATGGAAAATGTTGGGTCTGATTGAATGAAAGTGTGCTACTTTATGACATCCTTTTCATTGCTGATCCAGTAGTAGATCGTGGTGTACTCGGAGTTCAGTAGCGATATTTTGGGACACTTGATGCTAGGGTTGAGTGGGTGAGTGCTAGAGTGGATAATTATTTGTTCAGATGTCGAAGTCCCCCTCACCTGAACCTCAATTGTCTTTGTCATCTCGGCCAAGGTAAGTTTTAAGCTAATCATGAATTATGTAGCCAGAAATGATTCATTGGTATGTTGAAGTGGACACTAATTCGAGTGCTTGAATATGACTCCAGTGTGGAGTGTCAGATTCAACACAACCCCAAATATGGATTTGGGTACCCAGTGCTACAATATGCTTAGTTTTGAAAAAAATGCCAAGTGATGTGGTGAATAGGATAGGACCTCCTATATTGTGTCAAACACTTATTGATAAGCTATATATAATTGAGATCATATATTCCATGAAGAAAATTCGATTAGGAAGGAAAAAATGGAAATATGCAACAACGTCAAATTAGTATCATAGAATGAAATCCTCAAAATAAAATCTCAAGTGTCACACAGCATGAATGTTGTGGTAGGTGGATACAATTATGCCACTGTTTTGAAGAAGTCCATTTGGGCTTCTTTGGTGATTGAATCTCAATCACTTTGCCAGTTGGTTTTATTGCTTTACATTATACAAGGAGCTTCATCACAACACATTTATTTAAGAAACCGAACTATATACTAGATGATCAAATATTTTGAACTGCTATTTATCATAAGTTTAAAGTGATCTTTCTCCAATGGGATTAAATGATGAGTTTCTAATCATGATTAAGTATGTCTATCAGGGAATTAAATGGACCTGCAGGAATGGATGATCAAGAAAATACAATTGCGATAGTTGCTCAATTCGTTGAGCAGCTACATACTAAAATGTCTTTCTGTGAGTCCTATCTCATACTCATCATTTTTTTGTTAGTTGGTATCCATTTTGTTTTCTATTGATAATGATTGCTCTGTTACTAAGAAGATTATGCATGAAAGACATTGTATGCTATGTTCTTTAAGTAATGGATTTATATTTTCATGGTTTGTCATATTTGATTGGTAGATATAAAATACTTTGAACTTTTTTTATTAAATATAAATAAAACCCCAACTGTGAGTATTCGACATTGTGTAATCTGCGATAGTGCCAACGGCACGGGTATTACTTTTCAGATCCGAGTACTTGCTTTTTTTTTTTTTTTCATATCTCTTCGCTCTTAAGATCATTCTTCTTCTTAATTTTTATTTTTTTCAAATCTCTTCTCCTTACTCTCTCCTTTCATTCTTCTATTTGGTGGAGGAGGAGGAGAGGTGAAGCCGAAGAGGAAAATGAAGACGCCTTCGCAAATATAGCTGGTGAGTGATTGATTGGTTGAAGATTGCAATGACCATCACACTCTTCTCCTCAATCTCTTAAAATTGCTTTAATGAAATAGAGCTATTTCATTTGTATCTAGAGCTTTGAAGTTGGAGTCTCCAAAGATCAGACTCTCCAAAGATCAATCAGATTTTTTTGAAGAAATCTTCAAAGAACACAATACTTTCAACCCAGTAAGTTATGATGTTTATTTGATTTTCTAAAAAGTTATGATGTTTATTTGATTTGGTGTGAATTTCTCTCATCCCATTTGCCATTTGTTTGAAATCTCATAAACAAAAGCTTGAATTAGCAAAACAGCTGAATCTCAGACCCAGACAAGTAGAAGTTTGGTTTCGGAACAGATGAGCAAGGTACATTTTTTATTTGTTTTTTCAAACCATCGTTAATCTCTTTTAATGGGTGTTTCAAATTTTGTATTTTAGTTCTGATTCAATGAAAATCTGTGAGTACTTGAAGAGATTTTGTGAAACACTGATAGAGGAGAACAGGAGGTTGTAGAAGGAGCTGCAAGAGCTGAGGGCTTTCAAGGCTTGCAACCCATTCTACATGCAACTCCTAGCAATTCTTAAACTTTGTGGTGGTGGTGGTACTCATTCATGAACACTCGAAGAGCAACCAAAGAGAAGAAACTCAAGGTACGATTCTAATCCCTCTTTTATAATTTTTGGGTATTTCCAATTTTGGTTGATGTGATACTTGCTTATGTGAGATTTTTCCTATGTGGAGCATGAGATTTTGTTTTAACCGTTTGGGTTTATCGTTTGAATGTGTTTGTTTTAACCGTTTGATGCATGAGCTTGATGACATTTTTGTGGTGTTGAGCATTGTGTTCAAACCACTATTTTTTAGACTGAATTCTTTGTCATATATCTGTTGAAAAATCTTTACTTTGTTGAACTTATCTCAAACATTGTGGTGGTGTTGAAATCTCTTTACTCTGTTGAAATTTACTCTTTGTACTCATTCATTGTAAGTGTTTTTTTTAAATGAAAGAAAAACCCAATTGCGATTATTCAACAATTCCTTTAAAGTACAATGTACTCTGTAGCAGTGCCAACTTCTTTTCTCTCTATTCTAAAGTACAATGTACTCTGTAGATGAGAAAAACATTGTTGGAAGTATAACTGCTCACATCGAAGATTTCCAGTATCTTTTTTTTAGCTGATTTTGTCCTCGGGGGTGGTAGATTTACTTGGTCCAATCACAAACTCTCCCCCACTCTCTGTAGACTGGATTGAATATTTGGTTCCTTCCAAGATTTCCTCCTTCCTGCTGTTGGATCTGCTCATCATGTAATCCTTTTGGAGCATCCAATCAACAACCCCTGCCTTAGGCCCTAGACCTTTCTGACTGGAACAATATGGTTTGAAGATAAAGATTCTACAAAATGTTTGAGATCAATTGGAAAGAGCTTCAATATGATGGGCACCTTGCTTTGTTTCTTTGGAAACAAGCTCAAGCTCCTCAAAAATTGTTGCAAAGAATGGAATAGGCAGCGCTTTGGTCAGCTCAACAACCTTATTGAGAACAAACAAATGAGCATTGTTGGTTAGATCTTATTGAAGAGGCTAGATAATTAACTCAAAATGAATGGAGATTAGAACTAAGAGCATAATTCAGCTTACTAAGTTACTGAAAATGAACTTTATTTGCTAGAAGAGAAATGCTGGATTACAATAGGGGAAATAGGGTGACATGTGCACCAAACTCTGCCTCATCATTATCAACCATAAGGATCAACAACAATATTGGAGCCTCAGATTTGAAAACAGGGTGGAGTTAGAAGATGCAGCGATAGCTTACATTATGAACCATTTTGCGAATATTGCTAGGGAAAAAGAAACTTGGAGACCTCAACTCCAAGGCGTAGTGTTCAAAACCCTTGACTTAATCAGTGTCATGCATGAACTCACCTCTGAAGTAGCAACTGGCATTGATGGCTATCCTGTTGACAAAGGTCAGTTCCTTTATACACCAATTTGGGATAATTTTCTTTTTGGGTATAACTGGAAAAAGGTTGCTAATTGATGGCTAGCAACTGGCGTAGTGAGGATTTAATGATATGAAATATATCTGTCTTGGTGATTGATCAAGTACTTTATTGTTAATTGAACCATTTTTTGATTATTCAGTGATGACTTATTTGATACGACCATATGGGTATGTTCCAAGTTGTATATCAATCAAGCCGCTTCGTTGCATCACCTTCAGCTCCTCATGCTGCAGCTACTATTAAAAAACCCCTTGGATAAAATAAAAAAAATACCCAGACTGGAGGGCTTGGCGTCCAAAAGCTTACCACAACGGTAAAGGCGGATTCTTGCATGAACAACTTAATTTTTATATACAAAAAAAAAGGAAAATGCAGAACCTGGTATCAAAAGGTCCATTTCCTAATGTCGTATGTTGGTTCTGTTATCTAATCTGTGGTATCCTTTTTTATTTTTTTGTTTTATTTTCGGAATGTTATCTCAACTCATATATGGTTCATCCTAGCTAGCTATACTACCATTTTGAAAGTTTAGTGGATGCTACGGCATTACACGGTAGCTATGCCGGATGGGTTCATTACACGAATTTAACTAAAAGAAAAATAATCTGATTTATGTAGTGCCAACGGATGAAAAATGGTGATAATGCCGGAGAGCGCAATCCACACCCCACCGTTTTTTAGCGCGAACCACTTCTCTTAGCCTTCAATCCAATTGCCATGTCCAGGTATCCCTTCTTTTTTGTTTTGCTTTTATTTGAGTTTTTTTAAGTTATGGGGTTTGTTAGATTTGGTTATTTATATTGCTTTTGAGATTGTTCTAGAGTTTGAGTTGTAACTATTCATTCGTTGTGTTGTGTTTGAGAAATTTTTGTTTTTCCAATTGAGATCGATTTGATTAGTTCTTCTTACACCTCTAACTTGATGAAAGTTGGAGCCTTTGATAATGGGTTAAATAGATTTAGTGAATATTTGAGGGATCAATAGTTTGTCTAAAATTATCAAGAGCTCGAACAACCAAATATTTTGGTCAATGGACCATAGCATGGTTGTTCACAAAACTTGCTTGCCAGCTTAATTTGCTTTAATTTCATGTTATTGTCATTAATCACAACTTCATAATATTTGGTTTTAGAAATGGCTGTGAATGGGAGTGTGTTGTTTGCTGGCAGTTTGTTTGCTAGCTTAATTTGCTTTAATTTCATGTTATTGTCATTAATCATGACTTCATAATATTTGGTTTTAGAAATGAGTGTTTTAGAAATGGATGTGAACGGGAGGTGTTGCTTGCAGGCAGCTTGCTTGCTTACTTGGTGATATCTTGATTTGCTTGCTTGGAAATGCAATCAAATTCTCATTTCAGCCGTACAAGGAACTGTAAGAAAAATGCTTAGTTTTTCCACCATAATTGGACAAGGTTGTCCTTAAGAAAAAAAAGCTTTGATGTACTTAAATGTTTTATATTGGAATATTTTTATAATTAAATGATCATTTTGGTGTGTGGATATATTATATAGTGTTCATGGCATTGATTGCCATTGTAATTTTTTATGACAGGTTCAAATAAGTTTCAATATTGAAAAATACAGAGGAAACTCTGTCGAAATTTTGATTTTTTAATTGTTCATGACATTGATTGTCATTATAGTCACTTATGTGAATTTTCTTATGACATGTTCAGATAAATTACTTTATTCAAAAAATGACATTTTTTTGGATATAATGATGTTGTGTGCATGTCTCTTTCGAAACATTCGTGAATGTAGGATGAAATCTGCAATAGTGTTCATGGCATTGATTGTCATTGTAATTTTTTATGACAGGTTCAGACAAGTTTCAATATTGAAAAATACTGAGGAAATTCTAGCAAAATTTTGATTTTTTAATTGTTCATGACATTGATTGTCATTATAGTCACTTATGTGAATTTTCTTATGACATGTTCAGATAAATTATTTTATTCAAAAAATTACATTTTTTTGGATATAATGATATTGTGTGCATGTCTCTTTCGAAACATCCATGAATGTAGAATGAAATCTGCAATAGTGCCAACGGCACGGGTATTCCACTAGTATCTTACAAATGAAGGCAATATAATTATGGTCCCTTACTCACCATACCCCTTTATTCTCTAGTCTACATGATTTAATGGAACTCTTTATATTGGGGTGTGCAACATTTCCAATCCTATTTCTTTTCGAAATTCTTGAATTAAAATTTTCGATATGCGCCCTTGCAAGAGCATCATGTTAAAAAAGAGAGTCATGTTAGGTAATCAAGTTTTGGAATCAGATTCATGATGTGGCATGATTAGAGAAGTTTTTATAAACCGCGAGATATACATAAACACTTTGTAGATTTTCATCATTTGTCGCATCATCCTGATTGCTAAACCTGATTCCTAGTATTATTGTAAAAAAAAATGTATCTTGTTATTGTGATTATTATGATTTGAAAAATATAATATGATGTTTAAAATAACCTATGAAAAATAGGTAATGTTTGATAGCCCAACCATCTATAAGCCCATCATTCCATGGGCCTGGATTTGGTATGAGTTTAAAGTCCTGGAAAAAGAAAGAAACTGAACAATTTGGATCCAACAATCGAAGCTATCACTTTACTATTGCTTGGAAGCAGCAAGTTATGAAAATACTCATCTCGTTTTTAACAGATTACAATTATATAAGTCAAGTGCAATAATCCAACTAAATAAACATCTCTTTTACTCTCTCTTTTTTTCTTTGATTGAAACATTACCTATTTATAATAGGGGCTATCGCTAATTTGCCTTTAAAATTGAAGTTTCTTCGTTAACGAAAAAAAGAGAAGTGTTCATTACCAGTCAAAATGATTGGGATTTTTGCATCATTGATAATGAAGAGATCTCGGGGAGCTTAGAAACTCTGAATCTGCAGAGATATGGACGAAGAACACGGATACAAAACCTACCAAAAAATGATCCCCTCAAGATTGCCACTCAATTCCGTTTTCAAATACAAGCATGCATATAACTTGTGGTACTGCTAAAATCTTATGGAATAAAAAAAAGTCAATGACTAAATGATACTAACACTTTTACTGAGAAACACCACCACTTCACTTCTTTTTTTGGATCTGCTGAAGGACGCCATTATCCCTCACTTTCCCTTATCCACCTTATCTTCTCTTTAAGGGAGCAACACACCACTACTCTGTCCCCCGCCACCTTCGGCTACACCACCGTGCCCTGTCACTATCGACTGATGTCACTATCGACTGACGGTGACGGTGACAGTGACAGTGACAGTGATAGTGGCGAGGTGATGGTGGTGGTTGATGGAGAAGAATAAGAAGAAGAGGTGAGGAAAGAGGCGGCGGCCCGATGAAGGTGCTGATGGAGTGGAAAAGTGACAGTGGCGAGATGGTGGTGGTGTTTGATGGAGAAGAGAGAGATACAGGGGAAGAAATGTGGTAAATTTTTTTTGTTTATATTGGTGGTATCCTTCAGCAGCTGGTAGTATACTTTAAAAAGATGGTGATATCCTTCAGAAATAGGGTTGACTTTTCACCTAAATCATGAACCGAACCGACTTATGTCGGTTTTAAAATTTTCAAACCGAAACCGAACCGACCATTAACAAAACCGATCCGAAACCGAACCGATTCTAATTTATGCAAATCGTAACCGAACCGAACCGACTAAAATCGAACCAAAACCGAAATAAAACCGAACCGACCGACTATTTTAAACATATTATATTATTTATATATAAAATATATATTATTTATTATATATATTCGGTCGGTTCGGTTTGGTCGGTTAAAATCACATAGAAACCGAAAACCGAACCGACCACTTCGGTTTTGAATTTTTTTAAACCAAAACCGATCCGAACCGAAGATTTAGATCAGTTCGGTCGGTTTAATCGATTTGATCGGTTTTTTGGTCAGCCCTATTCAGAAAGTAGGGCAATAATGATATCCTTCAGCAGAACTGATAGTGTCATTTAGTCGCTGCCTAAAGAAAAATTGTGGCAACTCTAATCCAATTTGTGGGTGGTTTTTAACAGCCCCATCTTCCTCGCGGCCGTGATATAAATTGACACAAACAAGTCTCTGAAAAAAAATTAGGGTTTTAGGTTTAATCTCTTCTCAGTCGGTTTGGTTGATAATGGATTCGTTCTCATCTCCTTCTTCATCTTCTTCGCAACCCTCGGCAGAGGTTTTCATGGATCAGTTAAAGACTCAGCTCGCTCAAGCTTACGCAGAGGAGTTTCTCGAGGTAACAAAAACTACTAAAATCCAAAACCTTCTTCTTAAACCGCATTCAATGATGATATTTAGCTGTGTTTTGTTTTTATCTGATTTCGATTACTTGTTTTGATTGTTAGCGGTAATGAGTTTGTTTTCGATTAATCAGGGCAATTGACTGCAAAGTGATAGTTTTTACTCAACTGTCTTGCATTGTATGTTTATGGAGTAGTTGATGGATTTCACGAATGGGGATTGTGGAAGGTCTGTTAGATATTGAAAATTTTACTCACAACGCTTTGTCTGTAGATGAAATTCTGGGGATGTAGTTAAACTGGAAATGTTTGCTAGTATGCCGGGAGCGTCTTTACTATGTAGAATAGGAAAGTGTGTATACTGGAGTTATTAACTATCATATATATTACTTTCGAATAGTAGAATAGTGAAAACTGTTATAAATTTGAAAGATTAATGTGTCAATTGAAAAATAACATTTAATGTAACATCGATAGCTTGTCATTAGATTTATGGAAAAGTATCTCGAAATTTCAAAACTAACATGTCAAAACATGTGGATAAATATCAAAGTTTATGGGTGTTGGGACTTATTTGTGGTATTTTTAAAGATTCCCATTTCTCCTTGTGCATGTTTGATTGGGGAGACATTAATCGTGATACTGTTATCTGATGTATACTTTTGCCCTAGCCCACTTTGGAGGCCTTCTCCATTGTAGGTTACTTTTATTTTAATGAAATACTTAGTGTGTTGCTCATAAAAAAAACGTGTCAAACAGACGATCCGTGGCTATGATTATAAAACCACAGATCGTATGTTGCTTGTCAGTTCTCGAAGAAGTAATGAAAACATTCTTGAATGAGTTCAATGTACAAGAGTTGTTTTGGGATTTATGAGGGGATGACTGAGTGGATGGGGAAAAAGAGGACATCTCTTAGTAATAGGAGCTAGCATTAGGGAAAGCCTTCCACATTTCATCTAATGTTTTGTGTGGAAGGAGAAAATCAATAGGACTTTTCAGATTCAGGTGTCATTATCTTACAAGGTTATCGTTACCATCAAAGCTGGTTATCTCAAATTAGGGGCAATCATATTCTTTATTTAATAATGTATATTTTTATGTTTCCATATGAAGTAGCTTTAAAGGCATTAAGGACCCGCTATTGACCTATCTCAGTTACCATAGAATCAATAAAAAAAAAATGTACCTTTCAACAAAGGATGCGAAGTCCCCCATCCCCAAATTATAATGCTGACCTCTATTACTACCTTTACAAATTGACCAACAGAAATCGAAATGAAGGTATCATCCACACATCATCCCTTTAGAAGAAGGATGAATTGAAGTCTTCCCTTTAGAAGGAGGGGTAGAAGTCTTTCAACATCTTAGGCTGTGTTTGGTTGCAGAGCAACACAATTCCGTAAAATAAGATTCTTTCCTTTTGGTCGGGGAGAGGAAAAGGAGGTAAGGGTCTTGGAAAAGGAGCGCAGAGGCATCATAAGTTCTTCAAGACAACATTCAAGGAATCACCAAGCGTGCAATTCGATGATCAGTTGATCACTCTATGAGGAGACCAAAGGTTTTTGAAGATCTTGGAAAATGTCATTCATGATGTTGTGACCCACACGAGCATGTGAGAAGGAGAAGTGTTATTGCCATGGATGTTGTTTATGCTTTGATAAAGGTAGGGGAGAAAGTTTTCGGGGCTAGGGTTAGGATTGTGCATAGGGGTTTGGATTGGGCTATTTGTAGATGATGTTCTCTTGGGAAATTTGGAAGGTTGGGAGCATTTGATGTAATGGGATTGTGGTGAGTTTAATGAAAGTTTGAGCTCTGTTATAAAAATAAGTTGTATCTTTCCATAAAAATGGAAATGGAAGAATTTTATGATATTGCACAAAAGTCAAAGGTATGCAATTGTAAGATTTGACAGAGCGCAAGGGAAAAGGAGAATAGGGGAAAGAGAAAGAGGATGCTTATGTTGTGCTAATGTATTTCTAATGTTGCTTTAGACATATATCAGAAGGAGAAATTCAAACTAGAGATTGTATCCTTTGAGGGTAATGGTGTTGAAGATACGGTCTTAGCTCACTGGAAGTAGAGTGCAATCATGATATGGAGGGAACTTGTGTATGCTTTCGAGTTTTGTTTTTCAGATGGGGATTTGTTTTAGATAAAAAATAAAATAAAATATATAGTGTTCCTTGTGGGTGGGATGCTCTAATCTAATTGAGCCCTGATTTTCATTTTTTCGCTTTCTTCAATAAATCTTCTGAACGTAACTTTAAAATTTTGTCTCAAAATAGATACCCATAAGGTCTTTCCATTACAAAAACACTCTTGTCAGAAGTTTGAGGATAACTTGATAGTTGCAGAATGATCAAGCCTTAGCGGAGTTCCCATACCTTCAGCCTCCATATAAGATAATGGATCCATTTTTTTATCAATAAAACAAAAGCTAGCATATATTAAAGATTAAAAAAAGAGCAAAAAACTTCAGCTACCAAGCTTGGGACTGAGAGGATCTCCAAGCAGGAGCAAACAAATGGAAAAAACATACAAAAAAAAAAAACTAGCTCCTAAGAGGGCCTATTACAAATGAGAAATGCTAGCCAGTTAAAGATACACACATGAAAAGGCTTATCAGTGATCAACCCCCAAGTAATACTCCACTGCCATAGATAAGTAAGAGGTGATATCTCTTCTCTTTCCTTTGAAAATCCTCTGGTTCCAAAGCACCCACAGATAGCAAAGAGAACTTTCTCCCAATGTCATTCCCCCTTGATTAACAAACCACCTGTGCTTCACTTAGAGACACAAGAATATAGATTACTGTTGCAAGAGGAGTGTTTGGCTTCAGTGCATATAGTATACTAGAGTTGAGCCGAGCGGTAAAGGAGCAAGAGAAGATGTGCTCAATAGACTCTTGGTGTTGTAACAAAGGGTACATCTATTGGGGATTATAATCCCTTTTCTGGCTAGATTGTCCTCTGAGGATTTTACCTTGGCCTAGAGCCTAAAGAAGAAATTCATTATTTGAGGAAGCTCTTTTCCAACACAACATATGGCCAAAAGGAGATGGAAGGTAGAAGGCATCACTTATGAGAATCACAAACTGAAAAGCACCCAGATTTATCCTCCCACACCCACTGATCTTCATCTGAAAGCATAATAAGCTACAGCAGATCTAGGTTGATAAGGTGGGGAAGTCTGCATCCTTGATGACTCTTCTCAATTGAAGATTCCAATTAGTGGTGTTATTAGAGGTTAGCACATAATGTTGAGAAACAATGGCTTCTTTAGAAAGAGAGATCATGCATATTGGGTGGAACAATCTTTTTGAGGGTTATTTGGCACACCACACATCCTCACATAATAAGAAGAGAACTTTGTTGCCATTTCCTACCCTGAAAGAGAGATGATGTTGAAAACTGGACCTTGAGATTCATTGATGCCTTTCCAAGTCTCCATCAAGCACAACCATATGGAGTCTGAACTTGCTTGGTGTACCACCCATTAGGTTCTAAACCATATTTCTCCTAGAGTAAATAGAGCTTGTTTCTCCGTTCCAAATCTCCACTACCATTTAGAAGCCAAGAGAGCTTGATTGAAAAAGTGTAATCTCCTTTCCAAATACCAGATCCCTTTCAAAGTAGGGTTTTCTACCTTGTAGTGAGCATTGTGCTATTAAATAGAGGAACCCTTCATTTGTAACACTGTAACACAAGTAGAATGCTTGGTCTTTTTCTTACTCAGGCTTTGAAATCATGCACACCAACATTGGCTGAAGCAAAAATTGCTTAGGCCATTCGTGTCAATTTGGATTTGATAATCACTTTCCTGCCCGAGTAAAGTATATTTTACATGACCATCATGTCCTGTCAATTTTAGGCTCTTCTTCTCAACTTCGAACTTGATTCAATGTGACTAACCACCTGAATAGGGAGAGGGTGTAATTAATCTCGCATGAACTGATCTAGCATGACATTGAGCTTTTCCATATAAATGTATATAGTAGATATAATTATCAGTGTTCAACTCTTACGATTCAAGCCAAATCTTCTTGAAGTCGTTTTAAATCAGAAACAATCAAATTCTACAATTTAATTTGCAAATCATTCCAAATTGTGATTCACAAGTTGACCTTGAATCATGATTTTAATTGCAGGTCTGATATGACTTTTCAATGCTTTTAAATTTGATTTATTATGTTTATTTTGGTTTTTATTAATTGTCGCATGTCTTTCATATACTATTATACCAAGATATTCAAAGGGTCAAGATTCTTCACGTCATAAAGCAAAGAAGGGAGCTTTCTTTTCACTGTCTATTTCTTTTTATATTACTTGAATTATCTTCCCAAAGGAACAGTAAATACCATGAAGAAAGCTCTTCTTGGAATTAGTTATTTGTGTTTTTTGTAGAAAATTTAGAATGATTGACATCATTTCACAGTTATATAATAGGTAAGTCGTAATTCACAGTTAAACATATTCACATGTCATTGCACTAGTTTAATTGGAAATACAAATCAGTGCTTTTATATGTTCAGTACAAGGCATTTAAGTAGAAACATTATATATCGAAAAGTTGTTGTGAAACTACTAAATCATTCAAGGGAGAAGGGGCTAATTCTGGCCTTCAATTATAATTTTGATGAGTTGCAACCTTGCATCCCTAAGCTTAAGCATCCCACATTTTTGAAATGTTAAAGTAATCCGAAGTCACCCCATCTGCCTCGCTTGTGATTTCTACTCTTTGGTAGGAATAAGGATGAACTAAAGTTGCACATTCATCCCCCTCATCCGCTTCACTTGTTATCTGAACCTGCACTTGGAAGTGCATCCAAAGACACCATCTGTCTTGCAAGTGGTTGGACATGAGAATAATGTGAATTTGAAGCTTTTTCTTATACTTCCTCTTTGAATTGTTGAATTACAAAAGTTGGGTGGAAACAAGTGAAAAAAATTCTGAAAACAAAAACCTATTTCTCATGCTTTGCAAATTTTCAAACTCGAACAATCAAGTTCTAAGTCTTTCCTTTTTCTTCTTTGCCATGCAGACAGTACGAGGCAAGTGCTTTTCAAAGTGCATCTCAAAGCCAGGGACAAGCCTTAGCGGGAGCGAGAGTAGTTGCATCTCTAGATGTGTGGATCGATACATTGAAGCCTCCGGAATCATCAGCCGTGCTCTTTTCAGCTCTCAGCGCTGAAGTTGCATCCACAGTCAGCTTCAGATGATTTCTGCACTGTTATCATTTTCTTGAAATTCTTATTGGATTTTAATATGTTACAAAGTGTCATCCTTGGTCCATGTTTAACTTTGAGATTCATAATTTGTAACTTCCAAGTATCCATCCTAGTTGAGCAGATCAAGCTGTTCACTAGAGCAATTTTACTTGTTGAAACTTGCAGTCAAGTTTATTAGTGTTCAGATGTTTTGACAATTGGCTAAGCGTTTTACACATGCTGCAGGGGTATGAGTTTTGAATCCTCACCATTGCCTTCGAAAGGGTGTGGTAGGCAGTAAGATCCTTCTCAACTTGACGGGTTGCATTTGTCTATAGATCCAACCTTGTGAATTAGGTAACAGTTTACGGTATGTGGTCTATGAAATAAGATTCTATGTCCATATTTTTTCAAGGTAAAATGGTGCATATGCGTGAGGTTGTTGAGTTAGATAGAGACAGTATGTTGCATATCATAAACTGTACAATAAAGTTTCGCAATGGATTAGATAATTATCGGGCAAGTATATTGACAGAATCCATTAATCCAATAAGAGGTGAGCATTTTAGCAACATGTGATCCAACAGTTAAGTGATAAGGTTAATATAAAACAACAACCATCCTTCTAAATTCTACGACAACGTTTACATCAGCCTAAAATGCGAACCAACTGGCCTAGAGTGGTGGCAATTTTGTTGTCGTAATCCACAAGGGTTGTTCATTCTTCATTACATATCCTTGAGTTAAAATGGAATAAATCATATAATTCATTTCACTGAGATTTTTAGTACTTACTAGTTCAACAATTAAATTTGCCCAAGAACTCACAGTAAAACTATGGTAAACTAAACACGAGCAAAACTCGGATTAGGGCCTCACCTTTCACATGTCATAGCATGCATTGCATGGAATTGTAAATAAAAAAAAATGTATATGTAAATTCATGAATATAATGCAACTCAATCAATATATATGTTTTGTTGTTAATATTATTATTCTTGTTCATGCTTTCGAGCTAAGATTGAAACACTTACATAAAAAAAAAAAATTATATAAACAGATTATTAATTCTAACTTTATCATTCTAGCTTTGGAGCATTTGAAGAAGTCATGCATAAAGACCAAATCTAAATAAATAAATTTGAAATGGTATTGGTGTTTTTGGAAAATTGGTTGTTTCAATTTATGAAAAACATGCACAAAATCTGGAATACAACTCAAATTGTCTCTTTTATTTTATTTATTCCACCTCTACCCCAACTACAAAACCATTTCAATTGGCTTTTTGCACCAAGTCAACCTAAACAGAAATTCTAGACAGCCTGGGTTTTGCTGCCTGGTTTACTGCCTAAAACCTAAAAACCATAATACACCCACAGATTATAAATTAAATAAATAAATTAAATAAAAGTAACACTTCAACTTCAGCTACAACCCCACAAAACCCTAAATCCAAACCTACCCCAGTTGTCAAAAAATGGTGCTTTCAACTTAATGGATTTCCTCTTTCATGAAATATTTAGACTGATCTGAGTATGTATTATCCTAAATTTGGGATGTGAAGGATGATATCCAATAATAAACAGGTCAGATTCAGCTATTGTTCAGTTGAGTTTAAATAATTTATTGAATCGGATCGTCTACGTTGAACTATTCCTATAACTTGTCAAATTGGGTCACCTGGATTTTTGGCAAAAAAGCGAAGTCAAAATTCATACACTAACCCATATCATGTTTGTGATGCTCCAGCTAAGTTCTTAGGTATGAATAGCGATACCTAACCCTTTTTTTTTTTTTTACTGGACTTGTGATTTCATCCACTATAAGTCTACCGCTGAATTGTACCCCATTGGCAATAGCGATACCTAACCTCCAGAGCATCCAAATTGCCGGGTCGGGTACACGGGTGCCAGGTGAACTGACAGACACATGAAAGTTCATATGTCAATTATTGGTCGAATATATTAATCACCACACTCTACCACTTACATCATACTAAACCATAAATCACTCGAAATGAAGGTGGTGGGGAATTAGAAAATAAAAAAATCCCAGTTGGTTTACATTCTCTGAGACTCTCTTGACTATATATATGCCCAGCATTGAAGTGTGGTCTCTCTAACTCCAAGTAGCAAGTGTTGCTTTGAAACACAAAGAAGACTTGTTGGTGATAATGGGATCAATTAGAGTTATGGTCTTTTCTTTGGTAATGATGGTCTTAGTGTTGTTAAGTCCAAGTGTTGTTGAATTGGAAGCTCAACTTCAAGTTGGGTTTTATAATCCAAGATGTATGTCGGCTGAGTTAATAGTCAAAAATGAAGTCAGCATAGCCTTCATCAGGGACAGGGGAATTGCTGCTGGTTTAGTCAGGATGCATTTTCATGATTGTTTTGTTAGAGTAAGTAATAATTAAGACCTCAATTTCATTTAGTGACACCCTTTGTTTGCTCATTGATGAGTCAAACATGATTTGGTAACCATGTTTAAGATGAGGCCACCTCGAAAGAAAAATAAGTATCTGATACTACATGCTTAAACCGTGTATATGTGATGCATTAGATGTTCAATATCTTCTTTTTCATTGATCTCAAGTATGTTAACATAATACAGGGCTGTGACGGGTCTGTGCTTATCAACTCAACGCCAACCAACACAGCCGAGAAGGACTCTCCACCTAATAATCCTAGTTTACGCGGTTTTGAAGTTATTGACAATGCCAAGGCTAGACTTGAAACCCTGTGTAAAGGAGTAGTCTCATGTGCTGATATTCTAGCATTTGCAGCAAGAGATAGTGTTGAAATAGTAAGAAAATAATGCGCCCCTTTCTTATTTTATGAACATTTTTTCCGAGTTTAAGAGCATAACTTGATTGATTGTTAATATTTTCTTTTTGGTTGCACAGTCAGGAGGGTTTGGCTACTTGGTCCCTGCAGGAAGAAAAGATGGAAGAGTTTCAATAGCAGCTGAAGTTCTTACAAACTTACCACCTCCATCTTTTGATGTCAACGAACTCACACAGAACTTTGCAAACAAAGGACTTACTCAAGAAGAAATGGTCACATTATCTGGTACGAGTTCAAGACCATTTTATCCATGTAAAATAGATACCGATGGATCCAAGTCATGTTAATAAAACGTTCAACGTACAGGTGCACATACAATAGGTCGTTCGCATTGCACATCATTTGCCAACAGGCTATACAGTTTCAATTCAACAGTAAGCCAAGACCCAACTCTAGATGCAACCTACGCAGCCCAACTGAAGCAACAATGCCCTCAAGGTAATGACCCTAGCCTGGTTGTTCCCATGAACCCCTCTAGCCCAACCATCATGGATGTTGGCTACTACACGGACATCTTAGTGAACCGTGGCTTGTTTACATCGGACCAAACACTCTTATCAGCTGCAGCAACAGCTAACCAAGTAAATCAAAATGTACTTAATCCACTGCAGTGGAGACTTAAGTTTGGTGCAGCAATGGTCAAGATGGGTGGTATAGGTGTTCTCACTGGTACCGACGGAGAGATACGCTCAAATTGTAGGGTGATTAACTAAATTGTGCACAACAAGCAAAGATTCTGCCTGCATTGCTCAAGATGAACAATGCTTCAGTTCTTAGTTATTCGTGTTTTTTTTTTTTTTTGTATTTTCTTTGTTGAAAAAGGTGTATTAATCAATATATCCCTTATTTTAAATGAGAAAATTTGAAAACCAATCTGAATGCTAGAGTAAGTCAGCTAGCTGCTCCATCTCCCATTCCCAAGTTCCGCCTCAATCCATATGTATTCAACAGAAGTCTCAGATCGATGATCCCATGTATATCATTTGTAACATCTTAAAGAAAAGAATATAGCCGATTCAATGGTCTGTGCCCTCCAATTATCATCCCAAACGACACCTGCCCATCATTTTCTCATCAAGAGTTTTTTATTCATCTATACAACTAACTTTTCGTTCTAATCAATAGATTCCCTTTCAGCTTATGAATCAATAAAATTACCAGACTAAAAGCTTCAAATGACATGTAGCGGAAGCAAAAGATGAAATTGTTGTGGAACCGTGTAATCACTCTTATCGTCAATCATATATAAATATGTTCCTTAAGCTCATTGAAAAAGAGATCTATCACCCAATAACAGAAATGCATACTCAAACACATAACAGTCCAAAATGCAGAAAAAAAGAACTGATAAAAAACACCCAAGGATCAACCACCAAAATAAAACCATCCTGAAATTGGTCAGATCGATTTCAAAAACTCATCAATTGGGCGGATTGAAGCAAAACCTATGTGGTAAGCTCCATGATAGCACTGACTATGTCACCGCTGTGAGTCTTGAGAGCCTTCACTGCCTTGCTCCTTGAAACGCCAGCTTGGGTCATCACCAATTCAATGTCTCGAGGCTCAACTCCAGTCTCATCAATCTCCTCCTCTTCTTCGTCAGCCTGTGCAGCAGCAGAAGATGCATCTGCCTTGGCCATGACAGAGGCCATGTCAGGCATCCTAAACTGTTGGGCAGCTTGTGTCTGCAACTGAGAACTCAAGTCTTCGATCTTCGCCTCTCCAAATATGACGTAGGTCTCAGAATTCGGGCTCTTGAAAACATCAGGCTTAGATATAACAAATAATATCTGAAAACCACAGCAAAAGATGATGTTGAGGTGATGCATCTTATAGTGTTCAGGTCTCAAGTTATATGTATTCTTAACTACAGGAACTGAACTTTTCATTGCTATACGATTTTCAGAATGATCACTGTTTTTCATTTCAGAAATTAACTTGGCTTCATAATTACAATACAAAGGGTGGAAAAGATAGTGTGCTGCAACTAGAAACAAAATAACAGAGTATAAACCTTCTTGTTCCGATTTTAAATAAAAATATCAAATTTAACGAGTATAAACCTATAACTGTTTTAAACCAAATTTGACACACATCGAAGTTTGGTCTCTAGTAATTAGTAGAGGTATTACCAAAAACAAATAAGTGGAAGCTGGATATTTCGAATGAGAACTTGATGCAGACAACTGATAGTGATGACGACAATGATGACAAATATTAAACCGATCATATAAAGGAAAAAGAAATTTAGTGCAGACTTACATTTTTTGTCCTCTTGATGGTAACTCTGCTTACGCCTGTGACAGGTTTCATCCCCAGCTTCAACATTGCCTTGCGACTCTTCTTCTCACTTCGACTCTGCTTGGAGCCCTCGTTACCACCTGCACCAAGCTCCCATATTATCAGGTTTGCATGATTATGTAAATCGGACAAGAAACTGAGTTCTCGATAAGAACTGGAATGGGCTAGAAATGAAGTTAATGGTTGAACAAACTAAACTCATGTTAAAAGTTCTAATATGAAAATTTACTTCAATTGGACAATTTACATTAAATTTTTACAAAAAGGTGTCACAAATGCATGTTAATGGAACAAGTTCCTCCACATTGTGCAACATTCATACCACAACAATACTGCCCATTTCCTCCGAGAGCACACAAATTTGAGCAAATCCACGAAAATCATTCTCTTCATTTCTAAATCTTGCTGACAACGCATAATCCCCATGTAAAAAGTCACTTCAAGGAGAGCACTTGATCATGGTCAAAAGGCAGTTAGGTTGTGCTTTGAAGCCTTAGTTATAGATGTTCAAATAGCATACTGAGGCTCGGCTCTTAAGCCACAAAACAAAAGGCTCCTTAATCTACTAAAACAGAGATGAATCACCCAAGGTATGTAGTACTATTCGAACTTCTAGAGGTTTTTTAAATAAGCCACAAAATACAAAAAGGAAATCAACAAAAAAATAATTAACATGAAATTCAATATTAACATTTATCGACCTATACCCATGAATTAAAGTTGTTTAGAAACAAACTTCAACTTGACATCAACAGTTGACTAGAGAGGGTTGATCTAGTCAAACTGTGTTCACTCGATAAGACTGCAAAGGAATTCTCAAATTTCATGCTCGACTCAATGGCCTCGGGTTTTTACTGCTTGTTCTTCTTCTTCCATGAAGTTGAGGGCAACATGTTCTATACAACTCACAGAGCATTCTTGCCAGGTGCACGCCTGGAGGAGGAAAAATAGGCAGGATGAGGCGCACGCCTCACTAAATCAAAATTTGCATAGTTAATGGAAATTTTTTTGTAACACCTTTCTTGCATTTTTCTTTTCAAATTATCTCAACACCACGAACCCGCTGTTACTCTTTCTCATTTTCTATTTTATTCTACCTAAGATAATTCCTATTCGTTGAACTGAAATAACCATTTAATAGATTTGCGATCTCATTTTTCTATATTTTTAACATTTCAGAACTTCATTTTGACAAAAAGTCGAGGCTTAAACCTTACGAAATTTGATAGCTTTAGTTCCCGCCTCGCCCATTTTACAATTAGGTTAATGATTGTAGCATCAGTCAACAACTATATATCAAATTTTTTTGGTCTTTTGGAACCAAGCTTGACTATAGCACGAAACTTGCTCACGTTGGCGATGTTCTAAAGGGAACTCTCTCTCCATTTTATTCCTTTTTCCACACAAACAATTGAATTGTTTTTTCCAACATAAAGCAACTAAAAGATCAAAACCAACATACCACAAAAGACATTCCAAAGAATCATCATCTTCATCAAAACCCATTCCCGAGATTTTCAGGGTCGGCTATATGGATTTTGGTTCTCCAAGCAATGCGATCTTCCCACATATCCTCGCCTAATCCAAGCTCAATGATATCTTCATTCACCGCCTTCATCCAAGTTTTCAACGGTCGTCCCCTCCGTCTACACCCTCCATTAACTTGCCAATCTAGACATTTTCTAATTGGCGCCGTGCTTGGTCTCCTCCGCACATGACCAAACCAAGTTAAACGTCTTTCTCTAATTTTGTCCTCTATGGGCGCTACACCTAAGTATCTCCTAATTATTTCATTTCTAATTTTATCCTTACGAGTTTTACCACACATCCACCTTAAAATACGCATTTCTGCTACTGCCATCCTATGCGTATGTTGTCCCGTAGTAGCCCAACATTCTGAACCGTATAGCATAGCTGATCGAACAATTGTTTATAGCATTTCCCTTTTAGCCTTGCAGGCATCCTTCTATCTCATAATACTTCTGACGCCATTCTCCATTTCAACCAACCAGCTTTAATCCTGTGATCTACATCTTCTCCAATAGCCACATTCTTTTGAATTATAGATCCTAGATATCGAAAAGCCTCACACTCTGGGACCTCTACACCTTCGATCTCAATTGCATTACTTCTCCCTCTTGGTTCACAACCAAAGTTGCAAACTAGATACTCCGTCTTCGAACGGCTAATTCTAAAACATTTACTCTCTAAAGCCTCCTGTTACTTAACTAATTTCTGACCTAAACATGCACTAGTCTCATTCATTAAGACAATATCATCTGCAAATAACATGCACCAAGGTACATCTTGCAGATGTCTCGTCAACTCATCCATGACCAAAGCAAAGAGATATGGACTTAACGTCGACCCTTGATGTAGTCTTACTGACACTGGACATCCCACCTACTGAGCGAACACTTGTTACAACCCCTTCATACATATCCTTAATGATATCGATATAACATTGAGACATTTTCTTTCTTTCAAGCACCCACCAAATTAACTCCCTGGGGACCCTATCATATGCTTTCTCCAAATCAATAAAAACCATATGCAAACTCTTATGTGCCTCTTGATATTTTTCTATAGTTTGTCTAAGCAGGAAGATGGCCTCCGTAGTAGACCTACCCGGCATAAATCCAAATTGATTCTCCAAAACCGTGGTTAAACTCCTAAGTCATCGTTCTATAACCCTCTCCCAAAGTTTCATCGTATGACTCATAAGTTTTATCCCTCTATAGTTCGAGCAATTCTGGATATCCCCTTTGTTCTTATAAATTGGTACCACAATGCTATGCCTCCATGAATCTGGCATTTTTCTAGTTTTCAAAATCCTATTAAAGAGCTTAGTTAGCCATTGAATCCCAACTTCTCCCAGACATTTCCATGCTTCAATTGGTATATCATCCGGTCCAACGGCCTTCCCTGTCTTCATTCTTTTTAAAGCTTCTCTCACTTCTGTGGCACTAACTCTGCGATAGAACACACAATCTCTCCCTTCCTGTGAAGCATACCCCTCCAAGTTTAACTCACCTACATGTGTTCCATTGAGTAGGTTTCAAAAGTAATCCTTCCATCTATCTAAAATAGTTTTATCCTGCATTAAAACTCTTTCATCCTCGTGCTTAACACACTTAACATAACTCAAGTCCCTAGCTTTTCGTTCCTCCTGTCTTCATTCTTTTTAGAGTCCCTAGTTTTTCGTTCTCTAGCTTTAGCTATCTTGAAAATATTCTTTTCCCCTTCCTTCGTACCTAGCCTATTATAAAAAGCATCATACGCTCTCTTCTTAGCTTCCCTACTGCTCTATTATTCAACTTCTTAGCCTGCTTATAAAGCTCATAAGACTCTAGGCACCTATCTTTTTGCCACACCTTAAAGCATCTTTTCTTTTTCGCAATGGTTTGTTGCACATCAGCGTTTTACCACCATATCTCCTTACCATATAAACCTCCTCTTTTAGGATATCCTAACTCTTCCTTCGCACATCTTCTTATTCGGTTTGCCAAATGTTCAAAAAGATCCGCGCTACTAGTCCTATCCTTTGGTTCTAGATTCTTCCAACCCTCTGAAACTGACTGGCCACCCAAAATCTTCTTTCTAAATTTTTGGCACACATCTCCCTGTAAGATCCACCACTTAATTCTCGGTCTAACCTGTTCTATAGCAATACGACCCCTACTCTTAAGACAAAAATCGAGAACTAACAGCCTATGTTGGTTTGTCAAACACGTATAACCTTACAATTTTTACACCTACCTAAATCGTGTTTCTTCAAAAGAAAATAATCAATTTGACTTCTATTGCGCCCACTCGCAAAGGTCACCAAGTGATCTTCCCTCTTCTTATAAAAAGTATTTACGATCCCAAAATCCTAAGATAAAACAAAATCTAGAATAGAAATCCCCGCAGTGTTTCGATCCCCAAAGCCTTCACCTCCATGTACCCTCTCATACCCAACTCTATCCTTACCGACATGGCCATTCAAATCCCCGCCTAGGAAAACCCTATCGGACGAGGGAATTCCAAGAACTAACTCCTCTAAAGAGTCCCAAAAATCCTTCTTAGTCTCCTCGTCCAAATCCACTTGGGGTGCATACTAGGGCTGGGCAAGTACGGTAACCGGCCCAAAATCTAAAAACCGAAAATCGGCCCGAGAAATTCGGGCCCGTGTTTATGAAACCCGAAATCGGACCGAGTTGACCGGGTAACCGAGGTCCCGGTTAACCGAATTACGGGCCGATTTCGGGCCAGTCTCGGTCCTAAGAGCAACATTCAAATTGAATTTTTAAAGTCCAAAATTCAGCCCAAATTGAATTTTATAAAGTTCTTCCTTCAAATCCCACATTATCACTTTATAAAGCCCAAATTGAAATTCAGCCCAAAATTCATTCACCATTTCTTCCCTCAAAGCCCACATTATCACTTGAAGGAAGAGTTAGGAAGTGAAGGGTATCAAGAGCTGGGAAAACGTGGTGGAGAGGCAAGGAAGGAGCAACTGGGACATGAAGGGTACCAAGAGCTAGGGAAGCATGGCGGAGAAAAGAGGAAAGAGCAGTTGGGACATGAAGGGTATCAAGAGCTGGGTAAGCGCGGCGGAGAAGCGAGGAAGGATCAATTAGGACATGAAGGGTATCAAGAGCTGGGGAAGAAAGGAGGAGAGAAGAGGAAGGAAGAGATGCAGAATGAGGGGCGTAAGATGGGTGGTCGCCATAGTGGGCAGAGTTCAAAAGGGAAAGGACATTATTGATGATGGATGGCATATTGTGGAATCCAAGACCATGTATTATTAACAGACGATCAAATTCAGTGATACTAGTATGAAGCAGGAGGTTGTGAGACTTGTGAAGCTAAAAAACAGAGTCACACACAAAGTACAGAGTCACACAACGGGCCGGGCCGGTTACCCGACGGACTTCAGAATTGGAAACCGAGACCCGAACCATAAACTTTGGGTCGGGCCGGGCTTTTACAACCGAAACTTTTATAATTAATTAAAACCGATCCGAACCCCCGATGGGTCCGGTTGTCGGTTCGGTCCGGGTTTTCGGTCCGAAATGTCCACCCCTAGTGCATACGCACTAATAACATGCATTATCTCTAGTTCTAAAGCTAATTTAATACTTATGATTCTATCCCCAAACCTCCTAACGTCGACTACTGCATCCTTAAAAACTTTATCTACCATTATTTTCACCCCGTTCCTAGTTCCATCTTTACCAGAAATAGAAGAGTTTGAACCCTCCTCCTAAATCTTTAGCATTGTTCCCCTTCCATTTTGTCTCTTGAAGATAAACTATGTTTACTTTCCTCCTACGCAGGGCATCCACTAATTTTATTGTCTTTCCCGTCAAGGTTCCTATGTTCCAAATAATCAATCAACAAAAGATACATGACGTCAAAATTCACCAACACCATAAGGCATATTAATTAAAAACGCTAATGACGTGTATAAAGCATAATGTTCAAATGAAACATACAACAGTAGATTTGTCATGACTCACGAGATTCTCTCAAACCATCTTGACCATGAACAGTATATTTATACTCCAAGAACAGAAAATTATTGAGTAAAATGCATCATTTGAGTAAAATACACTCCTAGTTCTGGAAACATCATTTGACTATGAATAGTTTTAGCTCACTTTATAATCCAAGAATAGTAAGTCGTAAATATTATTGGGTAGCCATCTCCAGTTGAACCTCTTCATTAACTGAACCCACTATTCGAGCATTGATTCTAAGAATGAACCACCAGACATCAACCCATCGTGATTTTTAAAGGGTGACAAAAATTGTAAAAGAACTGAATAGTGGCATACAGCATTTCACACTATCACGCAACAATTACAAATCACAGAATATGTATGTAAGGCTCCTTTTACTTTGATAATTAAGCTTCCATCTAGAATCTACTACTGAATTTTATTTACATTATTGGACTCATACTCAGTACTGATTCTAAGTCCTGCAACTGCATCTCTGCAAAGGTACTTGCATACTACAGATTTACATTATTGGACTCATACGCAGTACTGATTCTAAGTCCTACAACTGCATCTCTGCAAAGGTTCTTGCATGCTAAAGAAACGAGAATATGATCCCTTATTGGATTTAACCCACAATACAACATTCACAAAAAGAACTTAAAAAGGCCCATTTTTTTTTTGTCAGGTAAGCTCTAATCTAGAATGTACTATTGCATTTTATTCTACATTAGTGACCCAAATTCAGTACCCTTCTTGACTTTCAACAACCAATTTCATCTCCACATAGGTACTTAGATGCAAAAGAAAGACGGGGTTACAAAGCACTGCATTTTCCAACACTCATTGATGAACAAACGCCACTGCATTTTCCAACACTGCATCATTCACATAACCAAACATTTGGATATTGGTTCCAAATTCATCCAATCTTCATCAACAAGCAAAACCAACCAAACCAAACACATAGCTCACAATCAAAACTAGTAAACAAAACACACCCTCTAACAGATCTCAAGTATAACCAATCCAAAACCTAAAACAAGAGAAACCCATATTCAATCAAACAATCAAAACAAAACCCATAAATCAATCAAACAAAATAATATATAAAACAGAAAATATCCAACCAACAATACCAAAATCAAAACCCTAGAATGAGAGATTCAAAATGACATAGAACAGAGGATTTCACCTTCAAGTCCATCCTCCTTGTCATCATCGTCTTCGTCCTCGTCATCGTCATCGTCTTCATCTTCGTCTTCCTTCACGTCTTCAACAACTGGTTCATCATTCTGCAAAATAGAGACCATATTGTAAAAACAGAGAAATACATAGGAGTTTATGGTGTATACGTTTTAAGAGTGTTTTTTTTTTTTACCTGCTGAGCCTTTTGTTGCTCCTTCAAGGAAGATAGCTGCTCTTCTTCTTCAACAATGGGTCCTGGCATCGTTTTATTGAGAGGAGGGAATCAAAGAGACGATAGAGAGTGAGTTTGTATTTACTCTTTGCTTTGGATGGATGGATGGATAATATTGTAGTTATATGGTGGTTTTGGTGCTTCTAGGATGCATCCATGGTGATGCACTATTTGCTCTTCAACAAATCTACACCATTTCGATTGGGATTTTCTTTTCAATAAAATACATTTTCTTAATTTGTGTTTCGCCTATTAGATTAGGACCTGGTCATTTTTTTCAGTACGATTCGTTTGAGCCGAAATTTTGAAGAACTGTGTAGATTAACAAAAAAAGTAACGTGTTAAAGTTTATCGAGATATGTGTCAATACTTAATATTTTAATAATAATTACAAGTGAACTATATGATTTCATTGCTTTGTTTGAGAGCTAAATTTTTCAAGAAATGTGTGGATTAAAGTTAATGACATTGTGTTAAGGTTTTAATTCAATTCAACAAACATTGCTCGGTATATGAATTCGGGTTTATGCTAAAGGTAATAT
Organism: Berberis vulgaris; assembly: GCA_963556465.1. Lineage (NCBI taxonomy): Eukaryota > Viridiplantae > Streptophyta > Magnoliopsida > Ranunculales > Berberidaceae > Berberis > Berberis vulgaris. Next base: position 1,115,250 of record OY747128.1, on the reverse strand, counting down.
CGTTATGACACGCATTTGAAAATTATTTTATTTATGATGCTAATTTGCATAATTCTTCAAATTTTCGTCTCAGATAGATTAATGAAATATTTCCATCAACCCTTTTACATAAACGTGATGTGATCGGTGTAAGTGTATTTTTGGCACCCCAGTCAATTACTAGCACGTGCTTGACACTTGCCACTCCAGCTATATACCATGGTGGTGCCCTTAGACTTAGAGACTGACAAATATGTTGAACCTGAACTTAAATGACAACAAAAAATCAAGATCCTCGCTATAGATCATACAACCCAGACAGACTACCCAAGGCTCTATATAAATAAAGAGGGGTCAAGGGTAAAAGGTCATATGAGACATGCAAAGAGAGTCGTGTAAGATTTTCGTAGTAGTTATTATTGCTTAGTGTTTTTCCTGAGTTGGAACTTGGAATATACTTGAAGCATTGAAGACTCATCTTGATCGACCTTCGCGTAATCCTAAGTGACGTGCTAGGTATGAGTTTTGTTTAGGTTTGTAAGTGGACCTCTTCCAAATAGTCATCGTGAGTGGAGTTAGGATTTTGTCCAAGTAGCAATTAAAAGAAGGGTCAAGATTTTGTCCCAATAGTTACCATGTGCATGTCTATGATTTCATCTGAGTAGTCATCTATCTTGAGTCGAGTCAAGATTTTGTATCAGTAGTCACCTTGTCAGGATTTTGTCAAAGTAGCCATCTTTAGCAAAGTCATAATTTTTTACGAATAATCATCCTAACTAGAGTCGGGATTTTGTTTGATTATATATCTACCTTGAGCAGGTTTAGGATCCCATCTGATTAATTATCCTGAGCGGAGTTAGGATTCGAGCCAGGCAGCTATTATGAGCATAATTGTTGTTTTACCTAGGGTATTCATGGTTAAGTTTACTTCGGTTCAATTTGACAAAAATCAAAACTAAACCGAACCAAATGCGTGATGAACCCGAGCCAAACCGAATTGAAATAGGATTTAATTAAATTGAAAACCTAACTAAACCGACAAAATGTTAAATTGAACCAAATCCATTTTTTTAATGTTATATACATATTATCTTAAAATAAATTTATATATGGGTTATCAGTTTGGTATTCAGTTTTTCAACCTAAAACACAAAATTGAACCGAAATCACTTTGATTTTGAAGTGCTACAAACCGAATTGAACAAACTGAAAATAAAAGCATATCAAATTGGTCGGTTTGGTTTGGTTTGGTTCAAGCGGTTTAGTCGGTTAATTCGTTTTTTTTTTTTTTTTTTTTTTTTTTCTCTTTGAAAGGCAAGCGTGTTCAAGCGGTTTAGTCGGTTCATTCGGTTTTTTTGTTTAGCTTTTACTCTATACAATTGAGTTTCCCCTTTTTTCAGGTTATCTAAATTTAAAAGTATTATTTAATGTCAGAATATCGTATTAAACGAGACAATATTGTGTCATTTTATGCCGGATCACGACATTAGTGTTAAATGGCTTGTGGTTGGTCGGAGCATGACAACTCATTTACTGAGTGGTCGAGTACGTATTTCATGTTTTTTACTTGATACTTACGAGTCGTGGTTAGGTTTAACATGGCCTACAAACCAACCATGACCCCACACAAAACCCAACTTGACCCAAATTGTCATAAATATTTTCTTCATCTTCAACACGTTCATGAGCCTCCCCTGGCGCTAGGGGCCTAGCTCTTAAGAATTGTTCACTTTTCTTTTTTATGACGTCTTTCAACCATTGTTTGCCTCGTGATATTTTCATATCAATCGAGAATGTGTTATTTATCAATGAGATCGAATATACATTATATCAAAGAAATTTGTAGCATTAGTTAAATAAAAAATTTGCAAGTGGTCCAAGGGTTTCACCTATGTTTTTACAAGTATCAAAGGAACTCTCATGTCCCATTGTCCAAATAAGACGCTGTTGAAATTTAGCAAAAAAAAAAAAAAAAAACTCTTGCCCCCAAAGTTTATCCATAAATGAGTAATAAGGTTGTTTGAAAACTTTGAAAAAAACATATCGTAAAATTTAAGCGTTTTTTTGTCTTTGAAACGGTTTTGAACTCCCTAAGTAACACATGACCTATATTTAACAAAATTGTGACACATCAAATGCATTGTTGTTAAAACAGTTTCGAACTCTTAAAAGTAAACACACACCAAACAAGCAAACACACACCACGTAAGCAAAAGTGACATGATAATAATAGTTTATTTTTGCTAAATAAGCAAACAAAAATTCTAAACAGCACCGCTCATTTACCTGGGATTTCGCCTGGATGGTGCTAGGCACGTGCCCATCCAGGCGTGCCAGGCACGTGGGATTAAAGTGGAGAAAAAAAAAAAAAAAAACAGTGAGTGAGAGTGAGAGAGAAGCAATGGAAGGCAAAGGATGTGAAGCTTGGAGCAAACAAGTTCTCAGAGAGACAACCCATAGGGACTGCAGCTCAAGTAGACAAGGACTACAAGGAGCCACCACCAGCTCCACTGTTTGAGCCAGGGGAATTGAAGTCATGGTCCTTTTGGAGAGCTGACAAGGACTACAAGGAGCCACCACCACCACCAGCTCCACTGTTTGAGCCAGGGGAATTGAAGAAGATACGGATGGTGATTGCAGTCTTTGGAGTAGATGGGGTTCTCAGGGATTCTTACAAGGTTGAAGAAGAGGGAGTTGGGGGAAATAAGGGATTTGGGGTTGAAATTGCAAATGAGTCAGTGGTGGAGGAATCAGATGAGGAGGAGGAAGAAGAAGAGGATGATGAGTCAGTGGTGGAGGAATCAGATGAGAAGGAGGAAGAAGAAGAGGATGATGATGCGATGAGCTTCTGCGATGTTGGGTTCGTGGTGGAGCAAGTGGATGGGGATGAGGAATGGTGCATGGTGGATGGGGATGAGCTTCTGCCACTGTCCTCTTCTCCCTTCACCACAACATTTGGGTTCATTTTTTTTTTTTTTTTTTTTTTGCTCACCTTTAATCCCACGTGCCTGGCATGCGTGGATGGTGCACGTGCCTAGCACCATCCAGGTGAAAAACCAGGTAAAAATCCGGTGCGCCCTCTAATAGCTTTATTCTATATAAGTATTATTGTTTTTTATCAACGAAATCAAAATTACATTAAAAATAAAAATCATTCAGTTTCAAAATACAACTCATCTCTAGTTCATCATAATTACTGTTACTACTACTGCTCCTTCTCCTCCTCCTACTATTAATACTATCATAGACTGACAGTGACGGAGTCAGAATTTTCGTTGAATGGGGGCAGAATGATGAGTCATATTTAACTAGTGATAATATAATAATTAAGTACTCTAATATATTTTTTGTTAGATTTTGAACAATACATAAATAACTATACAAAATACCAATTGCTAAACAAAACTTCATCTAATTCATGGGTGAGGAAAATTGATCTAACAATCTACTTTGTATATGCACAAGAGATAAATATATAGAGGACGGTGGCACACTTGCCTTTCAAATATACATAACAAGGCGAGAACTCGGCATCGTGCAATTTTATTGATCTGGTCAATTCATTTGGTGTATAAAGTTAAGGGCAAAAAATACTAATGGGTCATTTCTCCAAAGTAATCCTATGAATAAAATACTAAACTAGATCTTGATATATAAATTCATCTCGAGAAAATACTTTAAAAACATTATTCTTATTCAAAGCAGAAAAAGAGGTTGGGGCATTGATGGGAAAGAAAAATAAATCAAACAGAGAAAGAAGGAGAGGAAGAGAAGTGGAGGCAGAGCGGTTGTTGTTCTCGTAGTAAACATTTTTTTTTACCCATAACCTTACCCACCTCATGCCGCCAGCCGAGTTCGAACCCGTGACGTGTGATTCCATACGCTATACCTCTACTAACTCAGCTAGTAAACTTTTACCAGTAAACAAATAGAGGGTAAAGAAAATAAGAAAGGGAGGAACAGAGTTGTCAGCGTCACTGAGAATAGTGGAAGAGAATAAGGGGTGGAGCGGGATGGCGTCGTCGATTGCAAGTTAGGCAAATCAAATTTTTTTTCTAAAGTCAGTGGGTGCCCCCACTTGACCCCACGTAAATCCGTCCCTGTAGACTGATACAGCCGGTCGATGAGATGTTAGGTTCATATTTATTCTAATGTGAATTCCTTTGAAACATTCAAAATATACTAGTTTGTATTTAAGATGATACTGCAGCCAAGTAATTTTCTGTTGCCATGATAAATGCTCGCTTTTGTTATTGATCAATTTCGCAATGTCTCTGCTATCAGTTATCACTACAAGTATTCAAATTAAGCTAGATTTGCAATACAAAAAATCCACTAAAATGTTAGACAACACAAATGCTAATAAATGATCATGTTCTTATTTAAAGATTCAAACACTAGTTTAAGAAATTAAACAAATTTAATAATTCACTAAAAATTATATTCCCAATTACTGATAATAACTTAACTATCTTTTAACATATAATTGCGAACTATTTGCGAAACTTCTATTTCCAATTCACTAACCTTTTCTCTTATCAATTTGAATCCTATTGCTTTCGTGTCCAAGACTTTTCTCAAACGTGCGAAAAAGGTCACGCAAATTCGTTATTTATTTATTTAAACTATTAATTATGTAATTATTTTTCAAAAAGTTTATAATTATTTTTATGCTCTGAAACCAATAATTAAAGCAAAGCACAAATTCATATCACCTAATATTCTTCACTTTTTAAAAGTTTTAATGACCAAATATTTTCATATCTTCCCTTTTAAAGCTAAAAAGAAAAGAGAGTGTGAGACATCTTACAGTCAAAAGCAAAACACAGACTCAGAGAGAGAGAGAGAGGAAAGAACAAGTAGAGGAAGAAGAAGAAGAGGAGTCGCGTTGATATTCCGTCGTCGAATCTTCAAAATTTACCAAATTGCCATCACTTCTTCTATCTATCTTTCTTTCTCTCTTTTTAACTTTCTGAAAGTCTGTTTGTCTGTCTTATTGATTTCAACAAAAAAAAAAAAAAAAACAAAACAAAAAATCGTTCTTTCTTATCGTCCCTTTGATTATCCTCTCTTTGATTTGAACCCAAAAACGAAAAAAAAGTAAATTTGTATTATCTAAGTTGATCTGTTGTTGAGTTTCTTCTTCTTCTTTTTTTCCTTGTTGTTTCGATCTCAGCGAGCTGACTCTTGTGTGTGTGTTGGCTCAGTTTTGAGTGATTTGTGAGTGATGGATGAAACTAGGGTTTCTGGGGATGAACATTCGTCGTCGCCGGAGGTGAAGGCGTCGTATTGGTTGGATGCAATAGAGGATGTGACTGATGTGGTTATGGATGATTTTGTTGATTTTGAACCTATTGCAGCTGAGGAGATAATTGGGGTTGGGGATGGGGATGGTTGTAACCCAGGAGCGGTGGATGCTGGGTTTTTTGGGGGGATTGATCGGATTCTCGAAAATTTTAAGAATGGAGGAGGTTTGGTTGAGAGTAGTGATGGGGAAGTGATGGTGGGAGTTGATGGTGTTGTTGTGTGTGACAATGTGAAGGTAAATGAGAAAAATTTGGGTGAGAAAGAGAAAAAAGGGGAAGGTGAGGATGAACAAGAGAGGGGTTTGGTGAAAGATGAGATTTTGATGGGTAAAGTTGATGGTGTGAAGAGGGAAGTTAGAGGTAGGGATTTGTGTGTGAAGGAAAATAATAGAGTGGGTAATGGTGAAGTTAGGAGGGATAGTCGTAGAGATTACAATGGGGTCGATAGAAGTAGCAAAGGAGGTAGGTATAGTGATTATAGTGATGATAGGAATAGGAATACTTACTCGAGGGATCGGGGAAGCAGGAAGAGATATAGAGATGATTATGAAGAGTTTGATAGAAGAGATAGAGATAGATGTGGTAGGAGAGAACATTATAACAATGATAGGAAGGAGAGAGATAGAAAAGGTTATTGGGTTAGAGATAGATCAGGGGGAGGAGTTGCTTATCATGTTGGTCCATGGGAGGAGGCTGAAAGAGAAAGGGCTGCTAAGAGAGCGAGGGAAGAGAATGAGGAATGGGTCGAGAGTGTTGAGAAAAAACTCGACGAGAAGAAGGAGAAACCAGTAGAAGAGCAAGCTAGGAAATATCAGTTGGATGTTCTTGAGCAGGCAAAGAAGAAAAATACTATAGCATTTCTTGAAACAGGGGCGGGAAAAACTCTTATAGCAGTTCTCCTTATTAAGAGTATTAATGAAGACTTGCTTCGAGAAAATAGGAAGATGCTGGCTATATTCCTAGTGCCCAAGGTTCCTCTTGTTTATCAGGTAAGATACTATCAGCTATTTGGTTTTTGCGTAAGAAATTTCAACTTGTTGTATTGATTGCTTTGATTACATGCAAATTTGATGTCATTGTTTCTCATACAATCAGCAAGCAGAAGTAATTCGGGAAAGAACTGGTTACAAAGTCGGTCATTATTGTGGTGAGATGGGGCAAGATTTCTGGGATGCTCGTAGGTGGCAGCGGGAATTTGAATCTAAACAGGTATCGTATATCTTACATTTTTGAGAAGTTGCACTTGTTTGTCATACTTGACATTTTTTTATAGGGATTTATGTTTTATTTCTCATAGTTTTTTTATTACTTGTTATTCCATTAAGTCATCCTTAGTTATTGTTTACTTCCTGTGCTTTGTTCAATAAAAGCGTTTGAAGTTTTGGGAAATTTCTTGAGCCTTGCCGCCAAGGACACCTCTAGTCTATAACTTTAAATACTTAGCAAAAAAGGCGAAACTTAGCTAGGTTTCATTAGTCAATCAACAATTGGATATCATTTGCATTTCTCGTAAAGCGGGAAGGTAATGTTCAAGTTAACCGTAACAATATTTTGACAATCTAATCAAGTCAATAAAAAATGGAGACGGATTAACTTACCTATGACTTCTTACCTATGGATTATTTTTGCAGTTAAGAATTTTGGATTGACCTTATTGTTGGTGAAGATGATCTACTTTCTACTTAGGCACGGACACATAAAATAGATCATTCCAATAATTCTAGCCCAATAAATAAGTTAACAAGTTAGATCTCTCCATTTATGCATTGCATAGTTTATGAAAAAAACTTGATGGGATTAGAAATGTCAGAATTTGCTATGTTGATCTCTTCACTGAAAATAAAGCTTATTTGTGTGAACTTTCATAGCTATGTTTGTCATTGTCAGGTTTCAGTTACAAATCTAATGAGGTGTTCTTCAATGGATGATTATCATGAATGGTGGTGTGTTTCCATTGCACTTTTTTGTAATTCCTGTTTGTCATGCAATCCCCTTCCATTATTGTATGTCATCATGCAATTACCCTCCTGTTATTTGTTGATATAACTGAAAGCATTACATCCAAAACCAGACTTGGAATATTTGGGTTCAGTGACTAATTATCTTCCGTTAACCTGTTTTTATATATGTAAAGATTCAATTTTGTTAAAAATGAGGCGAAAATACCAAACAGCCCTCTAGGGACTGCTAGGGCTGCCTAATCAACGGTTTCCAATTTACATGTACAATGAATCAAATGATATACTCCCCACATTTTAATTATAACTTTAATTATAAGATATAAAATGTGTGTTGTGTTCCTTCCAAATCTCTCCAATGGTTGCTACAAAAAGACTGTCTTCTAGCCATTTTCCTCTAGCAAATAAAAAACTATCATGAAGCCAAAGCTGTATCGAATGTTCCGAGGTCTCGCATCTCTGCAACTAGAAATGACCAAAGATTGAGAAAGAAGGGGCATGAAAAAAGGATGTGCGAATGGACTTTTGACGAATCTTGCTAGGGATGGCAGTGGGGCGGATTTTCACAGATATTCGCCCCCCTTTTTGGATATGCCTAAACGGATTTCGAGGCGAACATGGATATCCAAATAACATCCGTCAAATATTCTGGGCGGATATTGATTTGGCCATATCCGCCCCACAGATATCCGTTTAAGCATGAAAATTACAGAAATACCCCCGAACCTTAAAAAGCCAAAAAAACCCTAACCCTACGTCCCTACCCAATCGGGGATTTGCGATCCTTGACGGGGGGTGGGGACGGATTTGCTCAAATCCTCCCATTGCCATCTCTAAATCTTGCAAAAGGCACAATGGTCTGGGAGAGGATGGTCTCTTCTAGCAATATTGTCAATTCGGAGGGTTTGATCATGTCCAGAAGACCACAATTTAGAAATTCAGATTAGCGGTCTGCTTCATCAAAAGAGGTTTCTTGCATTGATTGAAAGTCGTTTTTGGTGAGGTGGGAATAGCTTAAACTTTGGACAGAGAATTCTTGGGTTTTATTCCACAACCGAGAGTCCTCTTTGTCCACAAAATGGTGGCATGAAGTGGCTGAAATTTTTTACAACACATGTCATTTGTCATTGTTCAATGCTCTTTTAGGAGCTAAGTGGAATCGGGGTCCGCATCACAACTACATTTGGCTAGCACAATTACTATTCTACAGCTGTGTCTTTCTTGAACTATGACACAAAACTTTGACTCCACACATCTTGGAACTTGGTGAGTAGAGGTATCCATCTTGAATAATCGATTTCCTCTGAAGAAATTCTTAACCACGTCCCTGTTTTGTTCATTCACTTCCCAGTATTGATAGAGCAAATCCTAAACATAATTGGCTAAAGGATTAACTCGATGTGGTTGGGTTTGGGGAGAGGTTATTAGGCAAGTGCTTGTGTTTGTTCTAGGTTGGGTGTTGTAGTAGTTATGATTCTCTGTCTGGATTCACTTTGGGTGTCCCGAACTCCACTTGGAGGGTTATGTAGTTACATCGTTAATCAGACCCTCAGGAGTGATATGAGATTCATCGGAATTAATTGGAATCAGTCCGTCTGTATTTTATAAATATTTCCTTTATGCTTCTAAGTAATATGTTTACTTAAAAAAAAGAAATTTATGTGTATTGAAGTAGTAAGCATCACTTGTCATAATTTAAGTCAAATTATAACAAAATTTAGAATTCAATGTCGGATGAATGTGTGAATCCGTATTCTTTAGTTTTGCTTGTTATTCTTTTGGCTGTAATTTTCTCTTCTCTTTATATATATTCATAATTCTCTCTCTAGCCTCCTCACACACTTGTTGTATCGCCTTATACGCAAGTATTGACGAAGTTAAGGCAATTTTTTTTTTTTAAACCTTAATTTTTTTTTCTCATTTGCTTATAACACATTGTCATGGACCGATTAATCGGTGAGTTTTGAAAGTGATTAATCGATAAATTAGTAAAAAATCACCGATTACTCGACCAAGGGATTATTCAAATGGTTAATTCAAAAATTGTAACACTCTTACTAGTGAGAAGAGATTAATCGAGGATTAATAATCACCGATTTAATAACATAGTTGGAGGGTGCTTGGAGTAAGGGGGACTCTTTTTCTTTGCGGCTTATCGATTATATTTATTCTGGAAACTCAACCTTTTTCCAAAAGAAAATATAAAAAAAAACTATTTTTCCCCAAGAAATGATGAACAGTTGTTCAAAACCATTTATGTTGGATCCATGTTTGCTTTCACAAACTAAGTTAAGCTCTGTCCCTATGTATTTTTCCCCTCCTTTTAATGCTTAAAATTTAATTTTTTTTTCTTCTACTGCAGGTTTTGGTGATGACAGCTCAAATTCTGTTGAACATTCTCAGGCATAGCATAATAAAAATGGAATCCATCAATCTTCTTATTCTCGATGAGTGTCATCATGCTGTTAAGAAACATCCATATTCATTAGTGATGTCTGAGTTTTATCATACAACTTCCAAGGAGAAGAGACCTGCTGTTTTTGGGATGACGGCCTCTCCAGTTAATTTAAAGGGTATGTATTGTATGCTACAATCGTTTGGTTCTAATTATTATTTCTTTTACAAGTTGATGAATGCCATTCCTATAAAACCTCTTTGTTTTTGTTATTACTTTTTCTTTTCACCTCTTTGTCTTGGGTTCAGTTAGTGCCCTTAGTCTATAAGAGCATCTCATGGGAGACTTTCAATTCCCCAAATGAGCTCTCTAGTGGTTTTAGGAGAAGAGTCACCGAATGCTTAGGCCCTAATCCCACCGAAGCATAGGGTTTGGATTGGTTTGCCCCCAAAAATCCATGTTTTTAGGTTGAAAACTAAATTTCATTGGTTTGACACACATGAAAGAAAGTGAAGGCTGTCATCTCACATCACACTCTTTTTGGCGCTCATCAAGACGTGAAAGGAAGACTTCGTCTGTTGGAGGAAAATAATGAGTATGAAGTGGAGTTCTCAAGGGAAGTGTGGGTCAAAACATTTCCATATTATGGCTAACTGTCCCAGACTTATCAACTCTGTTGAATGTTTGTAGATTAATGGAGTTCAACAAGAGGACGGAACTATTACCAGAGATCATCTCATTGCTTTCTATAAAGACTGTTTACTGAAAAAGAACCATGGAGGCCAACTATGAATGGTATGAACTTTAACTGCATTCCAGAAGAAATGACAACTGAGACGACAAAAGATATTGGGGAAGATGAAGTTGGGAAGCTATTAAGGGGCTACCGAAGACCACTTCTGCAGAAATGGATTGGTATCCCATGGAGTTCTTTGAGTGTAGTTGGAGTTTCATTAAGAAAGACTTCATGCCAATGGTCAACATTTCAACAAAAACGGATTTTTGGACTGGCTTTTAAACTCAAGTACTATAACCTTCCAAAGGAAAGTGGCACAAAAGAAGTTGCAGACAACAGGCCCATAAGCTTTCCAAGTTGTTCATACAAACTCATTGCTAAAGTGCTCGCAACAAAACAAATCGACTCTTTAAACAATCATATCTCCTCACCAAACAGCTGTTGTTCCCTCAAGGCAGATTCTTGTAGTGCCATTGTTGCAAACGAGCTCCTTGATGCATGAAACCAAAGAAACATCCCTGGAGTCCTAAGTAAGCTAGATTTTGCAAAAGCATTTGACACCTTCAGGTGGAATTTTATTGGATATATGTTCAGAGAAATGGGGCGCAATGAAAAATGGAGAGGATGGATTAAAACTTGCCTATATACAGTTTCTTTATTTCTTAAGATCAATCGAAAGTAAGAGGGTTTCTTCAAAAGCTCAAGGGCTTGAGACAAGAAGACCCTGTATCCCCCTTAATCTTCTCTAGTGTTGCTGAAGCGTTCACTGCGATGATTATGAGAGCTCAACAATTTTGGCTAGGGAAGGGCGAACTAGTACCGGTGTTAACAGTATGCGGATGGCATTATAGTCCTTATAGGAGCACAAGTGATTCAGGTCCAAGCTTGCCAAAATACACGCTTCTCTGGTTTCTGTACCAGCTAAAGTCACAAGCTTAATTGAGAGAGCATTGAGGGAATTTCTGTGGAAAGTTATCCCTATAGCGCATAAATTTCATTTTATTTCCTGGGACGCGGTTGTACACTTCAGAAACAAGAGAGAGGGAGGGCTTATAAAAAAGATCAGAATAATGAACAAAAGCCTTCTAGGAAAGTGGATTTGAGGTATGTATACGAACCCAATTCTGTTTGGCAGCAAATAATCGCAGTGGTGCAAGCTCGAATCAAGAAGGATGGTTCACTAAAAAGATTTCAGCTGCCCAAGGAAGTTGCTTTTGAAAGCTGTATGCAGTCTCCAGCATGATTTGCAGTTGACATCTATAGTAGTGAGTTTCTGGAAACAGAGTTAGATTCTAGTATGACCAATGGGTCAGGCTGCACCTAGAAATTAAAATCTTCTTTCCCCTCATTCAGAGTATCTCCCACAACAAGGACGGATTTGTTAAAAGAGTTCTATAATGCTTCAGCCTCAGACTCGGGTGTATTGTCAAAACCTCTGGCCAAGAAGAAACCTTAGTGACCAGGAAATCCAAGAGTCGATCAGCCTAATTGAGGTGTTGTACCAAAAAAACTCTAGATAACACATGACCAAATCAAATGGAATGTGGACACTAAGTGGCAACAACATATGGCTCCCTCAAACACCCCAGGGGCAACTTTCTTTATTTGGACATCATGTAGGAGAAATTTTTTCACAATTGATCAAAGAAAAGGTATGCCCCTACAATTGATCAAAGAAAGGGTCAACTGATCAAAGATAGGTATGCCACTGGTGAACATATGTAATCAACAGGAAGAGTCAACCGATCACATTCTAGTAAATCTCAACTACACGAGTATTTGGGGATGCCCTTTTGGTGGAGTTTGGTGAGTAAAACTGCATCCAAGGCTCCCTGTGGGAGAGATATGGAACCTTGGTGCAGTTGGATTATGGCTATGGACTCGTATCCCACACTTTATCTGTTGGTACATATGGAAAAGGTGAAATGGTCGCATATTCAATGAAATATCTTTTCTTGTGCTTCAAAGGGTTCAAAAAACCGATAGGACTGATGAAACTGAGCCAAAATGTTTATTTCGATACGCTTTTAGCATTATTGTTCGCTTTCAGTTTCCAATATTTCTACACCGAAAGTTTAGATTCAATCTGCCAGGTTTAAAACCAATTAAAAAGGGAACCAATACAAAGACTTTAATTGTGGTGGAAATTGGTGTGCATACCCCATTCTATGCATACAGCCTTGCCCAACTTCCAAGTTTAGATAGTTGAACTATTAACTAAAATTCAAAAAACAAAGGTAATAAAAAATTCAAAAGGCAAGTATCATTTCTATTACATAGACCTCCCGACTATGCAATCAAGTTGTTAATTGGACCCTAATCGCTTCAGGGGTGATATGAGATTAATCAACATTTATATTGGCTGATATTTTATAAATGTATTCTTTGCCCTTCTAAGTAATATTTGTACTACAATAAATAAAAAAAAAAAAAAAAAACCCTATGATTAATGCATATTGGAGTAGTAACACCACATATCAAAATTTAAGGAAAATTATATAAAAAAGTAATACATAAAAGTATGACTCTCTCTTTTTGTTTTGCTAGTTATTTCCCCTTAATCTTTTTTCACCCTTCTCTTTATATTCTCTTTGAATCATTCTTTGTTTACAGTCCCTTCACACACTTATGATATGGTCACATGAGTAGGTATTGATGAGTTTATGCAAAATAAAACAATAACCTTTAGTTTTCCTCTCAGTTTATTTATAAGGTACTGCCAAAGATCAATTTATTGATGAGTTATGAAAAGCGATTATTCGGTCACTTTGTGAGAAATTGTCGACTATACGACCGGAGATTCTTCACAACAGTTAATCCAAAAATCGTACACTCTACTAGCAAGAAGTGATTAGTTGGGATTAATCACCGATTTTATAACACGACCCCTCCAAAAAAAATTAATTCATCTCTCATAAATACCCCAAATAAAATATATTAGAACATTAAAAAGAAAACACATCATATCTCTCATTAACCAAAATAGAAAAATTAAGCTATTAAAAAAAAATTCAATAAGCATACCACTTCTCTCTTAGAGACCCAAAGATAAGAGCTATTAAGAAAATTAAGTTATCATCTCTCTCAACCCCCCAAAAGAAAAATAAGTTCAAAACGAAAGTGCATCAAATCACATCATATATTTCTTAAAGTTCCAAAGTCCCCAAAATGAAAAGCAATTATACCTCTCTCACACACATCAAGTATGTTTCATTTTCGCTCATATAGCCTCTCTCAAGATACAAAGATTGAAACAGAGGTCAAAGAATGAGCAAAGAGTGGACCATTTGCGTTGTTGCAATGTATATGGTTGTGGTGAAACAATTAAAGGAGAAAGGTTGGGAGATAATGAAATATGATTTGTTTGAGTCGTGGATAGATCTCACATATGTTTGGGTGTTTTCATCAGAAAATTTGTTTATTAAATCGACCAAAACAAGATGATCGTACTTTATTTATTCTTCATCATTTTTTATGATTTGATTTCAAGAGAAACACACACACACACATATATATATATATATATTTATTTTTTAATTTTTTTTTTCTAAATACAAAATGTATGCAAAATCGGACAAACCGAGATGGTCGGTGTAGATTAGTTGAGAATATATTTTTGGTTCAGTTTCAGTAATCATAACTTGGAAATCGAAAATCTCGATTTGGTTGAAAAACCAACCACACGAAACTGTGCATCGCTCTAGTGTTTGTATCTGGGTAGGCCCTTCAAACCCTTCTTGCCTTGCAAAAAAAAGTGCTTGTATCTCTCTCCGCAGTGAGAACCTTTATCACTAGCTGATTTTTCTAATAACGTTTTAGTGTTTACTTATTAAAAAATGCTTGATCTTCTTTATTTGTAAAGGTTAGCTAGGCAAGCTATAATTAAATATTTTTTTTATTTTTATTTTACTTAAACCCTTTTCCTCTTGAGGGTTTTCTCTTTTCATATATATATTTTACAATTTTTTCCTAATTTATTTTCTTCCTTAAAGTTCCGTTTTATATTTCTATCTCACGTGTATTATGTGACATAATATGCAGGTGTTTCCAGTCAAGAAGATTGCGCTATAAAGATTCAGAATCTTGAAAGCAAACTAGATTCTGTTGTTTGCACTATAAAAGACCGTAAGGAGCTGGAAAAGCATGTCCCAACACCCTCAGAGATTGTTGTTGAATATGACAAAGCAGCTAGCTTGTGGTCGCTGCATGAACAGATCAAGCAAATGGAACAGGCAGTCGAACAAGCTGCACAGTCGAGTGCTAGAAGAAGTAAATGGCAATTCATGGGGGCTAGAGATGCTGCTAGAGATGCTGGATCCAAAGATGAGCTACGCCTTGTTTATGGTTTATCTGAAAGAACAGAAAGTGATGGTGCAGCCAATCTTATACAAAAATTGAGGGCTATTAACTATACCTTAAGTGAGCTGGGTCAGTGGTGTGCTTATAAGGTACCTGTGTGATAGTTTAATGATTCTTTCTGCCTGTAGCCTTTTCACTACATAGTTTATTCAATAAATAACATATTTCACTTTTTTCCAGGTTGCACATTCATTTTTAACAGCCTTACAAAATGACGAAAGGGCTAACTACCAGCTTGACGTCAAGTTTCAAGAATCATACTTGACAAAAGTTGTATCTTTACTGCAATGTCAGTTGTCTGAGGGAGCTGTCTTTGAGAAGGATACAAAACTTGCAGACATGGAGATTGGCACTACTCAACATGAGGGTGTCACTGATGAAATGGAGGAGGGGGAGCTCCCTGACAGTCACAGTAAGCACTGCTTGTTAATCTGTTCCATAAATTAGTCGTTGGTCACCAAATATGCATGTAGTTTGGATCTCACTTGTATTACTTTCTTCTTCTTCTTACTCTTTTTTAATTATTATTTATTTTTATTTTTCCTGAGTTTGAAATGTGTTACACATGTTCCTAGATCAGAACTTTTATGCTGCAATTTATGGCACATGTCCATAGTTTAAATTACAACATGAATCAACAGGTTACCCTAGGAGTTGAGCTTCAGAATATTCTTTTGTTGGTGTGGTTTGACAACTGACAACAACCTTTACACTTCACTCAACCATTCCACTGTTCTACCTATTTCTTTTTTTATTTTAACATTTTTCCTAGTTTTTATATTCTTCATAATAATAATATGAAATTCTAATCTATCAAGGTTATCATACTAATACCAGTTATGAAGATTCCCCTTTAGTAACCATTTTGTTCATGTTTCAAACTGTAGCAGATTTTTTATCCTTCACTTCCATATTTATTCATTATTGACCATAGAAGTGACTTGATTTTTGCATTGTTGTTTGACATTTTTCTTTTCATGTTGATAAGTTGTCTCTGGTGGAGAGCATGTTGATGCGGTAATGGGGGCAGCTGTAGCTGATGGAAAGGTGACGCCAAAGGTGCAGTCACTCATCAAAATACTTCTAAAGTATCAACATACAGAGGATTTTCGTGCTATTGTCTTTGTGGAGAGAGTAGTGGCTGCACTAGTTCTTCCAAAGGTTGAAGATCTATAATGCCTCCTTTTGATATTTTTGTTACTTCATTTTGTATATTCTTGGTTTCTATTTTCCTTGCTTAATCTCGGTCAAATACTGTCATTTAAAGTTCTGCCAACCTGCAGGTCTTGGCAGAGCTTCCATCTTTAAGTTTTATAAAATCTTCGAGTTTGGTTGGTCACAACAATAGTCAGGAAATGCGCACATCCCAAATGCAGGACGCAATAGCTAAATTTCGAGATGGCCGAGTAGGTTTAAAGAAATAATTCTTAATTTTATATTGGACCACTTCATTGGTTCTTTCTTTGCTTTAGAAATTATGTTTTTCAACATGTCTTGCATCTGCTTTACAGATTACTTTACTAGTAGCAACCAGTGTTGCAGAAGAAGGCCTTGATATCAGGCAATGCAATGTTGTCATTCGCTTTGACCTTGCAAAAACTGTTCTAGCATATATTCAATCAAGGGGCCGTGCAAGGAAGCCAGGGTCTGATTACATATTGATGGTTGAGAGGTACATGTGTTGGATCTTTCTATCCTTAAGCCCAACCATTGAACAATGAAAAGCACTGCATGTCTGCCTGATTGAGTTACTTAACAGGAAAAGAAGTGAAAACTCTTAACCTGATTGAGTTGGATTGTTCTTGATATTTTTTCAGGGAAAATTTGTCACATGAAACTTTCCTAAAGAATGCGCGGAATAGTGAGGAGACCTTGCGGAAGGAAGCAATAGAAAGAACTGACCTTAGCTATCTTAAGGGCAGTTCAAGGTTGACCTCGGTGGAAACAATGCCAGATTCCGTTTACCAGGTCGAGTCAACTGGTGCCGTTGTCAGCCTAAATTCTGCTGTTGGACTTGTTCATTTCTATTGCTCCCAACTGCCTAGTGACAGGTACACTTTGTACCTTTTGTTTTGGAAAATTATAGTTTTAATTTTAATTTTAATTTTTTTTGATTTGCCAGAACCTTGATATTTGTAGATTGACAAGTATCAATTAGTATAATACTCATTTTTCTCTTTTGCAATCTTGCGTAGATACTCTATACTTCGTCCTGAGTTTATCATGGAACGACATGAGAAGCCAGGGGGCTCCACTGAATATTCTTGTAAGCTTCAACTCCCTTGTAACGCACCATTTGAAAAGCTTGAGGGGCCTCTCTGCCATTCGATGCGGCTCGCACAACAGGTATGCTCAGTTTATTTTGAAATTATTCATCTGTTCATTTGAGGCGGTTGGTAACTTGGTTCTGACATCTTTACGAGTCTAACCAATAAATTGGTTATTTATTTTGTGCATCCTGTTCAGGCTGTTTGTTTGGCTGCCTGCAAGAAGCTTCATGAGATGGGAGCATTCACTGATATGCTTTTACCGGATAAAGGAAGTGGAGAAGAAGGAGAGAAAAAAACCCAGAGTGATGAAGGAGATCCACTTCCTGGAACTGCAAGGCACAGAGAATTCTATCCCGAAGGCATTGCTGAATTTCTCCGGGTCAGTTTTGATTACCTCCGTTTCTCCTTACCTTATGTGACAACTGTAGTTCACACCTCAACATATTTTCCCACATAAACTGCATGGTGCTCATCTTACTAATGCATATACGTCCTGGACTTGTAAGCTTAGATGTGAGGTTGATTAGGTATTATTATGAATAATGGCTAGTATTTAATGTTTCTTTTCAGTTATTAATAGTCTTAAGAAGTTCTGTGGCAGTTCTCTTTGGAGACTAGGTGATGGGCTACAAAATTCCGATTGTGGTCTATTTAAACAAAAAACGAAACGTTAACCCTACTTGTGCTGTACTCTCTACTTGGGATTTAATATGGACCTGCCCAATAAAAATACTAATAAATAAAATGACGTATATTTCCATCAATAGGGTATATAAAATTGGGTATTTAGGGATCTTAACGCAATCTTGTGAGTTCTTTGTTCGTTTATGCTTTCTTATCTGGTGGATACATTACATAGGCTTACAATCATACAATTTTCATTTTCTTAAGGCGTGTAAGATATAAAATAGATATCTGCTACTAGCTGTCCCACATGAGCACAGTAGATAATCAAAGTAATCACTATTATTTTAGCCAACATTTGTATTTGTATTATGCAATGTTTTAAAAAGCGTTTTTAAGACTCGAGGCGGTCAAGCTTTTTCCGAGGCGAAGCGTAGCGAGGCGTTTTTTTGTAAAAAATAGTGAAAATATATATCAATGGATCCTTTAAAGAGAAATGAAGTACCCCAAAAACATGTACCTAGTTAGAGGGCTTTGCCATTAAGCATCTTAAATGGACTTCTTAATTTTGATGCATTGTTTCACAATATCAATGGATCTTCAAAAATGATTAAATACTTTTTTCTTATTTTCAAAAAAATTCAATAAAAATATATAAGGGATAATAAGTAGGACGGAAGTTTTTTATTGGCATGCGTGTTATATACTTATGGTCCATTACACGAAAAAAAAAAAAAAAACTCAGAAAAAACTTCACTATTATTGAATGATGTCTACTGTGTTTTATTTGCATTTTAGCTTAATCTTGAGTTAATTAGTTAATTAATCGTGAAACCATGTAAATGTCCTAATCAAAAAGCAAAGAACATGTCATATTCCTCCCTCCCACAAGCCCTAATCAAAGAGCAGAGAGCAGAAGGCAGGAAGCAGAGAACAGAGAACAGAGGCAGAGAGGGAGTCGACTCGAGCCTCGATGGTTCGATCGATTTCGACAGATCCTGGTTCGATCGAAGCAGAGAATAGAGGCAGATCCTGGTTCGATCGACTTCAATCGATCTTCTTTCTGGTTCGCAGATCCTGGTTCGATCGACTTCAATCGATCTTCTTTCTGGTTCGCAGATCCTGGTTCGATTAAGTTGTTCGATCGACTTCAGTCGACTTCTTTCTGGTTCGCAGATCCTGCTCTCTGCTCTCTGTCTCGTCTCTGTTCTCTCTGCTCTCTGCTTTCTGGTTCAATCGACTCCCTTTGTTCCCTCGAGGCAGATCCTGGTTCGATCGACTTCAATCGCAGATCCTGGTTCGATCTTCTTCTTATTCTCTTCTTACTTCCCCTCTTCTCTGTGTTCTTCTTCTCTTCTTCTTCAGATCGTCCTCCCCTCTTCTGTGTGCAAATGAAAAAACAGATGAAATCGGTTAGGTTAGGTTTTGGCAAATTCAATTTTAATGACAGCCGTTGGATCTGTTTAAAGATCCGAACAGATCGGATGATCCCATAATTAAATAAGCGTACGCCTCACCACGCCTTGAAGCGTACGCCTCGAGGCGTACGCCTCGCCACAACAAAGCGAACGCTTCCAGATGCCACACCGACTCGTACGCCCAGGGGCGATTTTTGGTCGCCTCGCCTTGACTCGCGCCTCAAGGCGCGCTTTAAAAACGCTTTTTAAAACCATGGTATTATGTGCTCTTCCAAAAACGTCATGTAATATATCTGACATTGACGTGTGTAAACTTGTGCTAATGACTCACAATAAAGTAATATTTTTCTCTACTTAGAGCCATTATGAGATGATCACAGAACTGGTTTTAAATAAAAGAGTTCACAGAATGAAGTCCTCTGAATTCTGATGAACTGATTTAATGACTTGCACTAGTTTGCCCATGAATGCTTTAATTCTATGATGGCTAAAGTTCTTCGTGCTTCTTCAGGGAGAATGGATTCTATCCGGTAAAGATGGTTGCCACAACTCTGAATCGGTTCATCTGCATATGTACACTGTCAAATTTGAGAATAATGGGAATTCAAAAGATTCATTCTTAACACAAGTTTCAAAATTTGCAGTACTTTTTGGCAATGAACTGGATGCAGAGGTATTTGGTTAACTTGCTTTTTTGTTTTGTTTTGTTATCCTGCAATATGAAATTATGTTGTATCTCTAACCATATAGTTTGAATTAGGTTTTATCGATGTCGATGGATCTCTTTGTTGCCAGAACCATGATAACAAAGGCATCTCTCGTCTTTCGGGGATCAATAGATATTACAGAGTCTCAGGTTGTGTCATTATCTTGTTTACCTTCTCCAGTGATAACTTTTGAAGTTTGTCCATTTATTTTGGGGCTTCGTGTAATCGCTCTTCTAACATGCTAGTGGCTTTGCTGTTGTGCAGCTGTTCTCTCTGAAAAGCTTTCATGTGAGGCTCATGAGCATTGTGCTCGATGTGGATGTTGAACCTTCCAGCACTCCATGGGATGCTGCCAAGGCATATCTATTTGTCCCTGTGGTTGATCAGAAATGTATTGACCCACTGAAAGAAATTGACTGGGATCTGGCTGAGAGAATAATAGGGACGAATGCATGGAGTAATCCGCTTCAGAAGGCTCGTCCAGATGTTTACTTAGGCACAAATGAGCGATCACTGGGTGGAGATCGGAGGGAGTATGGATTTGCAAAGTTGCGTCATGGCATGGCTTTTGGACAGAAAAGCCATCCCACATACGGTGTTAGAGGTGCTGTGGCACAGTTTGACGTTGTCAGAGCTTCTGGACTGGTTCCTAATCGGGATGTGATGAAAAACGAGAACGAGGATGTGAACCAAGGGAAGTTGTTTATGGCCGATTCCTGCATTAATGTTGAAGATCTTGTTGGAAAGATCGTTACTGCAGCTCACTCTGGGAAGAGATTTTATGTGGACTCTGTGCGATATGAAATGAATGCAGAGAATCCCTTCCCAAGGAAGGAAGGCTATTTAGGTCCTTTAGAGTACAGTTCGTATGCCGATTACTATAGACAAAAGTATTGCATCAGCTCTTAATTTGCTTTGTTTAACTCTAGATTTATGTTCCCTTTGAAGTACATCATGATTGTGTCAACAGTAAATTTTTATGTAATTCTGATATTTGCTTATTTGATGCAAGGAAAGGAAAGCCACATTGCACCTGACATGTTGTGCATGAAGACGCACATAAGCCGATCCAATCTATCAGAGATGCTGTCTGGTATTTCATTGCAGTGGCAATATCCTGGAACTTCTTTGAATAGATTGGAGAAGCTTTTGCTTTTTCATGTGCGACAGAAAGGTGCATTTGGCTATCCATTTCTGCAATATATGTTTATACAGATATGGAAGGGAACTGTTATACAAAAGACAACCACTTATAAGAGGTCGAGGTGTTTCGTATTGCAAGAATCTCCTCTCCCCAAGATTTGAACATTCTGAAGGTATACTGTAATTTTCCTAAAAAATTTCCTTTTTCCTAGGAAAAATTTATAGTTTGCATTACATTGTTCTAGCTATTTTGGCCTGAGACACTTGTTGTCAAACTTTTGGTGTTGTAGCTCACGAAGGTGAGTCTGAAGAGTCACTTGACAAAACATACTATGTTTTCCTCCCTCCTGAGCTATGTTTAGTGCATCCTCTACCGGCTTCACTAGTTCGTGGTGCCCAGAGATTGCCCTCAATCATGAGGAGGATTGAAAGTATGCTTCTTGCAGTTCAGCTGAAGGATAAAATTAACTATCCTGTACCTGCTTCCAAGGTATGCATGTTACGAATGTAAATGATTCTTATTGTAAAAAATATTTCTAGTTCTTTCCATTTATGATTTACCATATTGATGGATCCTTTTCCTGTTTTAGATCTTGGAAGCTTTGACTGCTGCATCGTGCCAGGAAACATTTTGCTACGAAAGAGCTGAGTTACTTGGAGATGCTTACCTAAAGTGGGTTGCTAGCAGGTTTCTTTTTCTCAAACACCCTCAGAAGCATGAAGGTCAGCTCACCAGAATGAGGCAACAAATGGTGAGTAACATGGTGCTATATCAGTGTGCTTTGAGCAAAGGACTACAATCATATATCCAAGCAGATCGATTTGCTCCATCTAGATGGGCCGCACCTGGTGTGCTGCCTGTCTTTGATGAGGATATCAAAGAAACAGAAGCATCCATATTTGGAGAAGAAAAATCACCTGTTGAAAATGATACACAGAAGAATTCTGATGTTAATGAATATGAAGAAGAAGAAATGGAAGATGGTGAGGTTGAGAGTGACTTGAGCTGCTACAGAGTACTATCTAGCAAGACACTGGCAGATGTTGTTGAAGCATTGATTGGAATTTATTATGTTGAAGGTGGGAAAAGTGCCGCACACCACCTTATGAAATGGATGGGAATTGAGGTGGAGTTTGATCCCAATGAGGTAGAATCCACAAAGAAACCATATGATGTTCCTGAGAGCGTACTAAGAAGTGTCAATTTTGATTCCATAGAAGGTTCCTTGAATATCAAGTTTAGAGACAAGGGTCTGTTGGTGGAAGCCATTACTCATGCTTCACGGCCTTCGTCTGGGGTTTCCTGTTATCAACGTTTGGAGTTCATTGGTGATGCCGTTTTGGACCATCTGATAACGAAGCACCTATTCTTCACATACACAGATCTACCACCTGGCCGCCTGACGGACTTGCGAGCCGCTGCTGTGAATAACGAGAATTTTGCTCGTATCATAGTTAAGCACAAGCTCCACACACACCTACGCCATGGATCAAGTGCCCTTGAAGCTCAGGTTCATGTTCCCTCGTTCCTCACTATTTCCCAAAAATTCAGGATAGAAGTGTTTTTTTTTAAATTTGTCTCTTCTCTTTCTCTTGTGTTTTTTTTTTAATGGTCCTGACAGTTATCTATTCATAATTTTCAGATCCGAGATTTTGTGAAGGATGTTCAAGATGAGTTGTCAAAACCAGGATTTAATTCCTTTGGTTTGGGTGATCGGAAAGCTCCCAAAGTACTTAGTGACATTTTTGAATCGATAGCTGGTGCAGTTTTTCTTGACAGTGGCCGTGAAACTGCTGTTGTCTGGGAGGTAAAGTTCATCCGTAAAGCTATCTAACTTACTTTTAATATTTTTTGTTGAATCTCATGGTCTTTATATAAATTTAACTTGGGATCCTATTGTTTGTTATTTCCCCAGGTATTCAAGCCCTTGTTGCAGCCAATGGTTACACCAGAGACACTTCCTATGCATCCAGTTAGGGAGCTCCAAGAGCGTTGCCAGCAACAGGCTGAAGGTTTGGAATACAAAGCCACTAGAAGTGGAAATGTGGCTACCGTTGAGGTCTTCATTGATGGTGTACAATTTGGGGTTGCTCAGAATCCACAAAAGAAAATGGCTCAAAAATTAGCGGCAAGGAACGCACTTGTAGTTTTGAAAGACAAGGAAATAGCTGAAGCCGCTAACAAGATTGAGGAAAATGGCCAGAAAAAGAACGGCAGTCAAACATTTACTCGACAAACTCTCAATGATATATGCTTGCGGAAGCAGTGGCCCATGCCCCAGTACCGGTATTTGTCCATTTACTTTTATATACATATCCGTGCTTCTGTTTATTCATGCAATGGTATCCATCTCAACATGTGTGTTTGGCTTCTTTTAGGTGTGTACATGAAGGTGGCCCTGCGCATGCAAAGAGGTTTACATATTCGGTTCGCGTGAATACTACTGAACAAGGATGGACTGATGATTGCATTGGGGAGCCAATGCCAAGCGTAAAGAAAGCCAAGGACTCAGCTGCAATTGTTCTTTTAGAGCTTCTGAATAAACTCTACAGAAATTTATGAAGAACTGGGTGAACTTCTCTGTTAGCAATATTTATACGAGTACTCTGTTCTGGATTTGAGCTGGTACTGAGGTCGTATGTTATGGCCACTTCTGGTTCTCTCTGGTGCTCCATTGGGTATAAATCAAAATCAAAGTATTTACATATTATCTATGTCAAAACTCAAGAACCAGAAAATAAATTCTTCAGTATTAAGTAATTAGATTCCCTGTATCGCCTCAGGTCAGTTAGGCTACTTCAATATCTCTTAAAACCTCTGTTGGTTTCCTTTCTAAACTCTGCTTCTTGTAATGTCACTTTTAGTATTGCTATCTTCCTTGTTAAACTGTCCGCTACTTAATGCCATTTTTTTGCTCTTTGTTTTCTAACCACATTATGAATTAACTATAATTCTGAGTTTCTTTTGTCAAATTTTGTACTCGACACTGTTTGTCATCTAAATCCAGTGTCTTCATCGGTTACTGTTTTTTTTTTTTTTTGTAGCACCCACCATATGGAGGAAAGGGACCGCGTTTAAGAGTCACCATGCTAATTTGGAATTTGGTACCCGCTCTAAGTTGGGGTGGGTTGGTTCAATGAGACAAGATGGGGTGGGATGGTGGTGTCGTCTGGTCAATTTGGTGGTGGTAGCGGAATCTAGCAGGATTAGTGGGGTGAGTTGCAGGGCAAATGGGGACGTTGGGAGGGGGATGAATGGAGAAGAACACACATTTTTTTTTAATAAATCCTTATCACTCAATCGTACATCGAGATACATGTCGATAATCACGATTGACCTATTTATTTGGAGAGGACCAAGTAATCAAATATCCATTTTCTCATCAAAGAAGAAATTTATAGATACCTTTCGTTTTATTATAGTTGAACTTTGGATACGTGGTCACATGCTCCTTTACTGAAGGGTTGTTGGGTGACCTTGATCAACATTGTTGAACAAACGTTCAAGATGAATTTTTGTATCTAATGTGTAACTATGCAAAATTTTCATATCCAATGTGAAATATGCCTAAGTTATATACCCAAAATGGAAATAACCCAATAGTATTGAGGGGTATTTGGGTAGTTACTTAATGCAGGACGTCTGAACTTGGTTAGTGTCGTTGAACAAAAAATCAAGATCCAATTTGTAAATATGATAAAATTTTGTTTTCAATGTGAATTATGCGTATCCAAAAAGTAAATAACTCTTAGGAAATGGCGGTGATTAAGATGATAACGAGAAGAGATCTAGTCTGGTTGTTGACGATGAATGGTAGAAAGAGATGGCGGGGATGAAGAAGAGGATGGTGAGAGGAAGAAAAGTCAGTTTTATTGAGTAAGTTTGACAAATCTGAACTTTGTGGAGGTAGGTGTGGGTCAATCAAATCAAACAATTGGTGGTGACTGTAAAAGTTCAACAACATTTAAATTGTAGAAATGAAAATGGTAAAATGGTAGTGGCTTTCATCTCCTTTTTTGTTCCCCTCATTCTGATAGGGTTGTTAGACCCAAGTTGAACCTTGAAGTTGGGGATCGGCTGAATGCAAAGAAATTGCAGGTGTAATCCAAGGAGACTAACAAGTCATCTAGAGAAGTAGTGTCATCAACATAAAAAAGTAACAGTTGTGAGGTTTTACAAAGATGACCAGGCCTAATAGAGTTCATCACAATTAGGACAGACCTTTGCTATGTTGTTCTTGTTGCTAGGGCGGAGTTTCGATATGGAAAACAGTGGAACATTAGTTCATGAAGGCTCGGGAACTTGAGAATGATCGGACAAACAAGGTTGACAACAACACACACATATATATACATATACATAGTTTTTTCTAAAACCTGGTTTTGACATCAGTTGATATGCTTTGCTGATTTCTATCATCTGCGGAGAGCTTTTAAAGATGCCATCAAAGATTGCAGAGTACGTTGAGTTTGGGCAATGATGTATCAATCAAATTGCTTAATCGAGCACCATGCTGTTGAAGGATTTCAAGTTTTCAACACTTACGTTTGACCTGGCTATTACTTGAGAAGAGAATGGAAGGAAGATAATGGTGCTGGTCGAGTGCTCTAATACCAGATGATAAGGTTCTAGAGCCAAAATGTTCCTTTAAGACCCTTAGCCATTCTTTCATGTATAATAAATAAAACACTCTAGCAACTTAATTCAAACATGATTCTTAAACAACCATAAACAAAAAGGAAAGCAAACACAACTAGAACCATATGTCTACGCATCACGTTTGAAATTCATGGCATTGATGCGATATCTAGTGAATGTTAACTTATGCATATGTAGCGGAGAAACATAGAATAGTGTTCATATTTCAGAAATCAAGTTTCAAAATTTCTTAAATTGAACTTATGCCAATTGGCATTACATAATTGTTCCTTATGAAAAACAATAATACAATACTTGTATCCAAGTACAAGACATAACTTGAACTCTAATTCAAGTCACTTAAAAAAATAAACAAAAAAATTGCCTTAATTCAAAAATCTTAGGGATCCCCTGTATTCCCTGTCCCTTCAGTCGTTGCTTACTGAGCAGGTTATTGAACATAGATAGGATGCATTCCATGCCTATCGCCTCAAGCTCTGCAACATGTATTGAGCGTAGAGATCCCTGCACCGTACAAAACCATGGTGAAAATTTAAAATATCAAACTTTGATGTCATTACTGTATGGTGCATCTATGTTGCACTGTGACTTACATGGAGTACTGGATGGCTTCATGGGCAGTAGCTGAAGGCAGGAAATCATCGACTCTAACCTCTTTGTTCTCATTCTTCTTGTCTGAAATGTATCATTAGGAGGAACATACAAGTAGTTAGCTTGAGGAAACTGTGATCAGCTATAAGTTAGAAATAATATGAACAAAGTAAAAGATCCAAGTATATACAGTCTTCAAAGAATCGACGGATTTCAGTCAGACGATGTGGGGGGAGCTCCTTGATGTCAGTATAGTGGCGGTACTCTGGATCATCAGCACAAACTGCAATGATCTTATCATCGCTCTCTCCCTGATCAATCATGGGCATAAGTCCAATTGCCCTTGCTCGAAGGAAACAACCTGGAACAACAGGTTCCTGTACATAAATATCAGACATAACAATGGTTAAAAGGGATATATCTAATACATTCAAAGTCTTCAGTTTTAGAGTTTAGTAGGATTTATGATTTAGTTTCGTTTGTATGACTTAATCAGGTGAATGCATTACCTGCATGAGGATGAGAACGTCCATTGGGTCATTATCTTCACACAGTGTTCGTGGAATGAAACCATAGTTATGAGGATAAACAACTGACGAGTACAAGACACGGTCGACCTTAATCAGGCCAGTCTTCTTGTCTAGTTCATATTTGACCTTGCTTCCCTTGGTGATCTCGACAACCTGAGGAAGAATATAGTATAGTTTAACATACTGAATGGAAAGTTATAAAAAGAAACTAAATAGAGATGATACATACACAGTTGACAACTGCAGGAGCCCCAGGGCCTGCACACCAGAGTTAAATGCACGAGTTATTAATCCCCTATATTTTTTCTACATAAAATTCAAATAACAAAACCGACTGTGTTTCATACCAATTTCAAGATCATGCCAAGGGTGTGCAGCTACAGATCTCCTGGACAAGGATGAGAGGATCCTTTCGTTGAGTTTAGGAGTTGGACGTCTCTGACTCACAGCCTCAATTGCAACTTCAGTTGCAGCTTCAATTGCTTCATCAGTCATTTTCTAGGAAGGAGGAGAGGAAAAAAGTTACAAGATTTGTCCAAGAAACAATGTAAGGAAGAAGAGAATGATAATGGGCAGTTGATATCCTAACTATTGTTCGAGTAATCTTATATATAAGGGGAGATGGTAGAGACCTATGGTGCCAAGTTGCAGAAGTTTAGGACATGTAGGAAACAGGTAATCGTAGATATATTCATATATAGTAAATTAGTAATAATCATTAAAAAAAACAAGTAAATGGTCAAATTATTGCTACAATTTCTCCGCGTTTTCTCCACGTTTGCATGACATGTAAGAATAATATTAATAGTCTCTTCTTATCATCTACGTAGGGGTGCCATTTTACCTAACTATGCATTACACATCTAAGAATTATATTTATCGCCGCTATATTATTATTGGGTCTATTTTACTTATCAACTCGTTGAAAATGAGAATCGATGACGAGGTGATGAAGCAGCTTTTCCATTGAGGGCAAGGGTTAGCCAAATGATCTTTGTTCCTTTATAAATTAAGTTTGTTTAGTGGAGGTGATGCATGCATGCATGTGATGTTTAGTTGACGATTCATATATGCTTAAGGAAGGGGAGGTATTTATTTGAGATTAATGTAATGTTATTGCTTGCACGTTTGGAGGTGGTGGTGATTATTACAAGGGATCCTTGATGTGTATGTGTTGTTATATTACATTTGATTTGATAAGATCGATTTGTTGTAATGAGTTGTGTGACCAACGAAGCTTCATCAATGCCTTCCCTTTCTCTTATCATGTTATGTCAGTGTTATGTCAGCTTGAAACACGAGAAAAGGTTGAATTGACTCTTTTGTCTTATTTTTATATTTGTTTACAAGGTCATACTATACAACTAATAAAATTAAATGGTCTTGGGAAATTAGAAATAGTAAGAAACTTAAAAGACTGTTTTTTTTGCGAGAAGTTAAACGCAAAATCTATCATGCATGTTTTATATTGGGTGTTGCGCTACACTAAATTGATATTTTTGTAACAATTCTCAAAATAATATCACATTTGATAATCAATTTTACACATTTTCACTGACAAAATTATATAATAATTGTATTAACATGAAGAATATGGTGCTACAAGTGATATTATTCAAGGTGATCCAATTTATTGTATCATTTCTTTTGTGAAACCGTTTTTCATTTTTTTGATTGAATTTAGTTTTAACTTAAAATTGTTTGATGGACTGTTACAGGTGAAAAGTGATATTGTTTTAGAGGTGGTTACAAAAATGCTAATTTGGTGTAATATTGGTTCATTGGCTTCACATGTTTTGACATACCAAAAATGCTAGGAAATCAAGTTTTTGTAACCAAGGTGATGTGGCGTGATATCGAAATAATGATGAAATTTCCAAAAAATTTATATGTATCTCGAGGTTGTAAAAAATCTCTTTTGACGATGCCACATCATCCTGATTGCAAAAAATGGTTCCCTAATCTCACTCTTTAGGGCTGAAAACCGAACTGACTTAGGTCGGTTTTAAAATTTTCAAATCGAAACCGAACCGACCATTAACAAAACTAATTCGAAACCGAACCGACTAAAATCGAACCAAAACCAAAATAAAACCGAACCGACTGGCTATTTTAAAATATTATATTATTTATATATAAAATATATATTATTTATTATATATATTCGGTTCGGTTTGGTCGATTAAAATCACATAGAAACCGAAAACTGAACCGACCACTTCGATTTTGAATTTTTTAAAACCAAAACCGATCCGAACCAAATTTAAACCTAACCGATCGTTTTTTGTTCAGCACTATCACTCTTTGACATACTCTTGTTTGATTTGTCCAAAAAGGTAAAGGGGAAAAAAATAAAAAGAACCAACACAACAAAAAACATAGGATCGATCTTTACCTAAAGAAAGTTATATAAGTGTCGTGTGTGGTTTATAAAAATAGATTCTAAGTTCGTCCCTTGACGTTCATTCCATACAATCAAATGTGGAAGTAAGAAACAGAGAAGTAAGATCTTAGCTGTTAGACTAAAATTTTAATTTTCCTGCACCATGCAACAAGTTTTTGGTTTCTGTCTTACAAGATTTTCTGTAACATCGGGGAAACTTCACTAGTCTGCAGCTATCTATAAGACTGTAACCCGCAACGAGGGCCAAGCAAGTACTCTTGTTCAGTACTTATCATGGAATTCATTCTTGCAGTAACAGCAAGTGATTGTGCAAATATCAGTGGAAATTCACCTCAATCATTTTCAGTATCAAGGACCAAAAACCTCGACTTGTAACTCTGCTCATTCTTACAACAATAATCATGAAAATCCATTCCTTTGAAATCTACACCAAACAAGGATGTTGTAAAATAACTTAAACTATGGACTCTAAATTGTTTTTCTGAAAGGAGTTTAAGCTAATTGCATTTGTCCTCCAACTACAGGCATGATCACGAAGGAAAAGTAAACATAATAGGAAACATACATGATAAGTTTCGTGAGCTTAAGTCTTTAAAACTAAATAGAAGATAAAGTAGAATAAAAAAGAAAACTAGATTACATGCAACAAACAATGGTTTCCATTGCAAGGTTGCGCACATTATCACACAGAGGCTTCTCCTTCCAAGCGTATCCTCTTGGAGGAAACATTTTCTTCATCATGTCCTTCTGCCAGTTGACACTCCTTGACTTCATATGAACACCTTTTGTAGGGTTTGAAACCTGTCCTGCAAGCCTTAGGTTTCCCAATAGAATGAAGACCTTTCTCTGGGAAATTTCCATTTGGCAACTTGCTCTTCTCAAAGCTTAGTTGACCATCACAAGCCCCACATGTGTTGCTGTTAAGATCCAACTGCAAAGTGCCTATTACATCTTTCTCGTCCAACTTTCGTTTTCCTTCTTCTGTATTGTTCTTTTGTTGCAGCCCATGTGGTGGTGAAAAGCTTTGTGGTAATACTTCTCTAGAGAAGAGAGCTTGGAAGGCAAGTCGTCCCTGACAAAGTAACAAACCACATTAGAACAGTTATGAATGTTCTAAAATATTTAATCAGAATTTCAGTTATAGAAAAAATAATCGATCACAAACCTCTTCAGAGACTTCTTTCCAAGAATCATTCGAGTTGCTAGGAATTCTGTTGCGCCGATTGTTTTGCTCATTCGTCAGAATGGTTACATCAGGTTCTTTCAACTCATCTTTGGCTTGGTCAGGCTTCTCCAAGGCATCTGTCTCTACTTCACTGCTGGAAGCTGCGTTTGAACCACAGGAGGAGCGATCCACCTTTCTAGTCTTTGATTTGCTGGATTCTTGAAGCTCAATCTCCTGACCACCAGGATTTGATTCGTCATTTTTCAACCGTACTCCACTTTCTTGACAGTTTGATGTTGACATTGTTGGTGAATGCTGTAGCTTTGGAGCTTCAGAAAATTCTGGATCCAGTTGTTGAACTTCTTGTGGATGATCTTGGGGACTCTCGATGTTTCCCTGATTGTTGATTACTGCAGCTGCTTGCACAGAATCTTGTGGAGTTGCAGTTGTGGGTGCAGGATGACGGGTAAAACCAGTGTTCATAGGAGGGCACCAGGGCATGAGTCCATGGGCTGCCCACCATGCAGTAGCAGCTGCTACAGTCGCAGCAGCAAGAGCAGCAACATTTGGAGGATGACTCCTGTGACTAAATGCAGTGTCTGGATGTGAGTTTATAGATGTTTCCACATTTGTGCCAGGCCATAGTGAAGCTGCAACACATGCTGCCATATGGGCTGCAGGATTTTGTAGCAGGGTAGACACAACAAGATTGGGAAACGTCGAGGACATATTGACAAATGATTGGTATGCATCTTGGTTGTGGAAAAATGGATTGAAGGGAGGGGCAGAATTTGGAACAGATGGATGAAAAGACCTCCACATGTTGTGCTGTTCATCTGTAACAGAACTAGGTGGGTTTGTAACTGAGCTTAGAGTTTCCCGAACTCCAACTTGGTAATTAGCAGATGGATTGGGGGACTGATTTGATATGCATGGTTCTGAGCTTCTGTCTGAAATATTGACATCGATATGGCACAGGTCATACTGATTGCCCTTTCTCTCATTTTTTGCATTTTCGGTCTGCTCTAGTTCATCTGCTTTTTCTAACAGCTTTGGTTTCCCTGCAGAATGATTAATAATGCCATTGTTCAGGTCCACATAAGTAGCATCAGTTCTGTCTAACGCATGATCCCTTTTGTGTTCAACTGTAATATATGATTCATCCTTTGCACTCTGATCAGTTATTTCTTTATTCGAGGGGGGAAGCTCTCTGCTAGTGCCAGAGCTTGTGAGTGCTACAGATGGTATCAAGCTTTTTCTTTCTGGAGACCTGGAAACAGAAGTAGTCTCGTGGAAAAGAGTAAGAACTTCTGAACAGTTATTATCATCCTCAGTTTCTTTCTCCCTTGTTGATCTTTCAGTTCCAGCAGTCTTCTCATAAATATATCAAACGCTAAGTAAGAAAGGAAAACAGAAGAAGATTTGACATGGATGGCAAAATTGGGAAAAAAATACATAGTGTACCTCGGTAGGTTGGTCATTTTCATCATCGGCTAATGGTTCACTATGGTACAAAGATGACATGACGGGTTTCTCATCCTTTGATCCCGCTGATGAATAGTTAGGAGCACTTGCACTAGCCTTTCGAGGATATGGAGTGTTTGGTTTTCTTTTAGGCCGTGGAGGAGGAATCTCTATCTCAAGTGCTTTCCCAAGTGCTATACCTTTTGAAAGGGCCTCCTTTTCCAACTGAAACATATTATTAGTTTAATACTGGGGGATTTCAAAATCCATAATTCAAAATCTATGAGAACTGAAGTAATGCACATTTCTGGGGAAAGAAAGTGATATAAGTCGAACTAGCAGCAGAAGCAATTTCAAAAAAAGAACTTTATGATTTAACCGTGAACCATTAACAACTTTCAAGAAATAAAACCAAACTGCCATATTTTCCCCATATCCTTAACACTTGCAACAATTTCAAAACAACAGAGTTGAACACTAACCACAAAGGTGACTTGTTCATCAGTTTTGTGGGCTCACGCGTTGAAAAAAAACCATTTTTTATTACATCTACTTTTAGTTTTTATTTTTATTTATTTATGATAATTGAAGGCTGATTAATGCATGCCCAAAAGCTAAATTACCGCTCGCAACGGATAATAATGCATGAAGTCTAATCGATGGTCAATGCCACCTCCAAGTGTCGCGAAAGCTTACTTCAAGTATAGTGCACCTACGTAGCTATGCCATGTAAAAATTTCATACGCATTCACTTAAGCTCGTAATATTTACACAGATGAAAAAATAAATATTTAAATGGCACTAGTGAGTTCAAACTGCAATCTCTCCCACAAGAAGGAAGAGGTGTCGCACAAACTAAGCTCAACTTGGTTGCCAAGAAAATAACACAATTAGTAAAAGAAAATAATTAAAATAAAAAGGTAGGCTCATTTGAGGAATGCAAGTCCTCACCATAGACAAAAAAAATCATGATATTCCCTTTTGTTTAGTCTCTTTTCACAAAATAAGGCTTTTACACTAAAAAGAAATCGTAGACTAGGACAATGGAAAACATGTTTTTATCTTAAACTAGCTCGTGTTTATGTGGATAAGAATACGCTTTCCGAGTGGGCTAATTTCTTCTCAAATGTTTCATTACAGATCCCAAATGATTTCAAATTAGATCTGGAACATTTATGGCATTAATCTCACCCATGCCAAAAATCCTTGATGTTTGCAAGTTAATGTCAACCCTGCTTGAGAATATTAGAATATAACAAACTTGATAACCAACTAAACCTTGTATATCTTATGAATACAAAGGTGTCATAAAAAACCTTTAGGTGAGATATGGAAACTTCATTGATTATATCAAATTTGGGTGGTATGTCCGACCAATGTGCTGCCCCCCTAGGCAGCCCAAGCCTTGTACATATTGAGGTATAGTGCAAATTACTTTTACTATTTTTAAGTTCATAGCTTTCAACTATTCCATTTAACAAAATTTGGAGCAAATGTTTGGAACAATGACGTAAATAACATGTGTAAGCTTCTGCTTGATTCATTGAGCTGTCCTCGAGGTATGTGCTAAAATTATATAGTATGTTAAGTTGAAATTCGTTCAAGTGTTATTCTGTTTTATGTTGAAACTCAGAGAAAATGTATAGTTATAGTGTTTGTTCGGAGGCCTTTCACCTAGAAATTTTTTAAGAGAATGTTAGAATTAACATTTAACAGCCTAGTAAAGTTTAATGTGCCAACGGTCAAAACAATGTCCAGCCATGATTAACATGTGAGGGGATCAATAATGTTCAAACGTGATTAAATTATGGTTCTAGTGGTGTTATACCAATTAAGAGTGTCAAGTAATGTGGTGTTCAGTTTGTTTCTCGTAATTATACCTCCAATGTCAAGGGGTATAAGGTACTTTTATCTTTATAGTACTTTAGTGTTCAAGTCTTCAAGATTTATTAGGTTTTATAATACTTACGGTTTAAGGTTGAGGTTTATTATGTTTAGTGTTTATGGCACAGATTTAAGGGTTTACCAAAATTTAGGATCTAAGATTTAAAGTTTATTGGTGTCTACAATTAGGTTTTTGTTTTTTATTCTTTAATTGTTATGGTTTAGCGTGACAGTTTTCATTGTTTTTAAGTTGTGTCAAATAATTGAAACCCTATGAAGGGGCATAAAAAAAGTATTATTATTTTGAGCTTTTTTTTGTGCCATTCGTGGCTGCAATAGAGCTATGTAACAATGATACGGTTACGGATTTTCGGTACTTGACACCTATATGATGTGTCAAACACATTGGCAGAAAAAAGCAATACGAGACATTGGGCACTGGCTTGTACATTTTACTTTTCAACAATAAGTTTTGAACTATTACTCATATTCATTCACTTGTAGGTCAATATTGCTACTCATGTACTACTAATTTGTTATAATATTATTTGTTAATATTAGTATATAATTGAAACTTTTCAAAAAAATGTGAAAAGGTTGATCATCTAAGCATGGAGTGTCCAATGGAAGTATCTGTGGATGTCGACACGAGTATTCAACAATACGTTACTTTTTTCCCGTAAAAAGTGTTGTTAGTAAGAGAGGTGGTGGTCTTGGTGCCTAGAATTGTGATGACACTCCAATTACAAGCCTTAATTTGTGGGGACACTGCTGACGGAGGATGAAATCTTCAACTAAAAAAGTGTTCTTAATGAATGGAAGGAGGAAGGGACCGGGAACTTGATAGCAACCCTTGAGCTCATGGTGCATTTAAGTGATGAGGATGATTGGAGATGGTCTAAGAGTGGATCCTTTATGGTCTCATCTTTCTACAACCATCTAGTTGATGTTAGTCTAATCGCTGGAACAAAGCAAAATTTCCCTATATCAGTGGTGTGGAGTAAACATTACCCCCTTAAATCTCTTTCTTCATTAGTATCTTGCATAGAATCATGCCACCACCCGAGATGTCCTTATTAGACGGAGAATGGACGATAAGTTAAGCTTGTTTTTGTCTGGTACCACTTGATTCATGCGCGCGGGGTAGACTAGGTGATGCCTTGTTCAATTGAGGAGGTTCTATTTGAGTGGGAGTGTCAAGTCTTTCCCAAGGAAAAGAAATGAGCTTGGTCCCCCATCCCTTGTGCCATTGTTAGGGTCATTTGGCAAGAAAAGAATAGTCGTGTCTTTGAGAATTCTTTCCTCTCTAGGACCCATGTAATAATAGATGTTATGAGACTTTTGTCGTAGATGTGTTCCTCTCATCTTGTATTCAAGGGCATTAGGTTCATCCAATTCTTGTTTGAATGAAAGTAATTTATGATTTAAATAATGCCTCATTATTTATCCCTATCTGGAGGCCTTGGGATTAAGTCATCTTCTTTCGATGGCCATCACCACCACCACCATTCCTACCGCATAAGCCATATCTTATTTTTCTCCCTCAAGCTATTGCTAAACCCATCGCCCATTTTCCTATCCTCTCATCATCGATCTCATCCTCATCTTCCTTGCATGCATTTTCTTAGCCTTCACCCATCACTTCAACAAATAGGTCATTTTTGCCTGAGCTCTGCCTTGATTGAGCATTAATTTGGAAGGAATCTTCGAGGATAAAGATCTTGATGATAAAAATAGAAAGAACAGAGGTGGTGGTGGTTCAAAAGTTAGAGGTCTTGGTCCATTTCATCAATCCCCCAACCCTGAGGCTAATAAAGAAAGAGCATTTGCATTCGATTTCTTAGTTTTCGTGTTCATCACATAAGGCGGTGGCAATTTGAAGGTTGACCAAAGGTTTCAGTCCTAGCCCATCTCATTGATTTGAGAACCCCATCGCCACTAGAATTACCACCAACATAAAAGTGGCCCGCTTGAGAAGAGCTGGCCTGTGCAACTCACCCATACAAAAGAAAACATTCATGGTGTATCCCATATCAACCATCGCATCCATTCTCTTCTCAGTCTTAAGAGATCAATTTGGAATTGCACCCCACTTAGATAGCTGAATTGAATAACACAGAAAATGTAACAATATTAACAACCACAACCTGTCTAAAATCCTCAACATTCTGCTTCTTGTCCTTCACTTCAAGAATGCACTGATTCATTTCCTTCCACATACAAAAAGAAAATGCACCAGGTAGCAAATGCCAGATGCTAGGCATGAGGGAGAAAGCTACGTACCACTACAAAAATACAAAAACACATCACTAAGTTGTCTCAACTCTAATTCCTCAAGCTTGCCTTTCAAAAAAAAAAAAAAACTCTAATTCCTCCTTGCATAAGCTCAAAGCCATCCCTAACCCAACAATTAACATTGGAATACTTTTTTTTTTAAAGGCAAGCAGGGTTTTTATAGGATCCCAGAACCTAGGAAGCACAAACTCCCGAAAAAACCCTCCGAATCCTAGTAAAACACGTGTTGAATACGAATACGCGTGCAACACGCGGTGGACACGTATCCGACATGCGGTCAACGTGTCGGTCAACTTGACTTGGTCCGGATTCGATTGCAAATAATTAAAAAAAAAATTGGATCTTAATAAGATTGGACGGATGAGATTAAAAGCCCTAATTCCTCTCCCGATTTCATCTTTGTCAAACCACAAACCCAACCATTTGCAGACAAGAGGAACCGAGGAAGAAAAGAAGGAAGAGGAACCGAGCAGAGAAATTAGTCGACTGGGAGAGAGACACCGAGCCAGAGAGATCGAGCGATCAACTGAGCCAGAAAGATCAGTTGACTGGGAGGGAGATCGATCGACTGAGAGAGATCAGTCGATCGACTGAGCTAGAAAGATCAGTCAACTGGGAGAAAGATCGAGCAAGGAGAGAGAAATCGAGCACAGAAAGAGATCGAGCATAGAAAGAAACCAAGCCACAGAGATCAGTCGACTGGGAGAGATATTGAGCACAGAGAGAAACCGAGCCAAAGAGTGATCGACTTTTCTTCACTGGAAACCAACGGATTGGTTTGTTTTTCTTCTTCAGGGTTTTGGGATTGTGACAGAGACAGATACAGAGAGATCAGATTTGTTTGGGGGAAAGGAAATGGATCGAAAATGTCATTTCAACCTAACAAAGAAGATTAGGAGAAAGGAAAGGTTGGGTTGGGGAGAAGAATGAAATAAATGCACACGCTGGTTTTCATTCTTTGTGCAGGTCTCACATGGTCACGTTGTCTCAAAACTTGCAAAGATATATTGAGCATTTTATTATTATTATTATTATTATTATTATTATTATTAATTATTATTATTATTATTATTTCTATCACCATCTCTACCTTGCAAAGATATATTGAGCATGGCTTTCTATTCAATATTTTATATTTGTAAACTTATCATACATCAAAAAAATATGTTAAAAAAATAAGTTTGACTGTGTCGCCGAGTTTCCGAGTCCTATTTTTTGAAAATTGCCGAGTCGTCGTGTCGTATCCGTGTCCGATACGACACGCGTATCCGAGTCTGTGCATCCTAGCCCAGGACTAATTGATGTCTAACAACTCCAAACTAAGATGTTATTGTAAGAGACAAACTAGCTATTCATGATGCTCCTTCCTCTTCTATTGCAACATCTTCAAGTAGAGCATATCTACTACCCTGTAACCCAGTTCAAATTTTTCATCCAACTTGGGTTATTAAACTTTGGTGCTCAAATCATATGATTAAGAAGTCTCTTGATATTTTTTCATCCGTGATAGAACCCCATAGACATTGAAAGGTACACCTTGGTGACCGTTCACAAACATTGATCAAACATAGTTATTATGCCCCTTGTTCTTTCCATTTTTAATTGGCATATTTCATGTCAAACCCCTTCGGGAATGATATATTAGTGTATTTCCTGGTATGAGAGTGAATAGAAAACTCGCCATTAGAACA
This sequence comes from Berberis vulgaris, assembly GCA_963556465.1. Taxonomy (NCBI): domain Eukaryota; kingdom Viridiplantae; phylum Streptophyta; class Magnoliopsida; order Ranunculales; family Berberidaceae; genus Berberis; species Berberis vulgaris. The sequence goes on along the minus strand of OY747128.1, from coordinate 1,077,671 downwards.
AGGGAGGCCTCCATGAGCATTCATTGACAAATGGTATTAACTAGATCTCAGACATCACCTAGTATTTCAGTAACTAAGAAATCTTTTGCTCAAATTTAAGCAGAAAAAATAAATTTTTTAATATTTTTTGAAAAATTAACTTTTTATGGAATAAATTTAGACTTTATAAGGAGTTTAGCACATTTTAAATAAAACATTTATAATTATAATAACATTGAAACTTACAAGGAGCTCAACAATTTATACGAAATCACTATGATTTTCAAAGTTGAGCAATCTATGGGATATATGGTTGTCAACTAGGATTTCTTTTTCCTTTTCCTTTTCCTTTTTAAGTTGATTTTTTGACACATTTTCAACAAGGGGCATTTTGGAGTCTTTGTTAGGGCCTCATACTAAGAGATCCACAAGGCTTTTCTTATCAAGTCTCATTTGGCAAAAATAGTTTGCCAAAACATGGTTTTTTTTCCTATAGATAGTATGCCACTATCTTGGCTGGCTTTTTTTGATGGATTTGAGCTCTCTAGAGACCTCAAATTCTCAAAGAACAATTGAAAGATAAGCTGGAAAATGGAAGGTAATCAGGCATCCTATAGGCTCTTTGATTCTGCAGATAGTTCCTCACATGTTGTTGGCACAATATGGGAAGAGAAGAACAACAGGTTTATCATATAAGAAATAGCTTGGAAAGACCTTACAATCATTTGAGGTTCAAGCCCGTCTCTGATGGATCCAATGGTCAAGGTCAACCTCCTCTTTCAGCTAAACCCTAAGGCTTAAGCATAGTAGTGTAGGAGTTGGTTATTATGCATATGATTTTACTATGTTATGATTTTAGTTTTATGAACATATGAAACCCGGGTCTTATCGATGCTTGTGACATGTTATGTTCAACATTTGTGCTTCTGTTAGGCTATGCCAAATGAACTCGTAAAGTTATGACACACTGATGTTTGTATTAATTTTTTTTATCAATAAAACATGGAAGAGTTCATTAACTAAAAGCTATCAGACAGTGAAAGATGAATCAATTTCTATGTAATACAGTCCATAGGAGGAAATAATTTCTAGGGGGTGCTTGTTAGATTGATTGTGTAGCTTAGGTGCAACTGACTCGTAATGCTCTTTAACTTAAAATTTATTGTCTTTCCTTCCCCACAACCACTTGTCTTGATCTTAATCTAGCTGAACCTCTATGACCCAAGTTGGTCATTTGCTTGACTTCCCAATCATTGAGATTTCTTCTCAAATAGAAATTCATTGTCGCTGCCAAAAAACACATACCAAGATGGGATGTTCTGCTCTCATGTATCTTCCCCTCTTCACTTATGCTCCCAAAATTAGAGTATGTTCCCCATTGTGCACCTCGAAGGAGATGGCTACATCTACAGAGCTTTTCAAGTTCATTAGCCCTTCCTAAAGCAACCAACCATAGTTGTTGGGGGTTGTTTGAGTGACCAGTTAAAGCCCCTATATTATTCTGCAATGATTCTCCTCCAATGATTCAACACCAAATCCATTTGGTGAGCAACCTTTTTTTGAACTCCTTAATTGTTCTAATACCGATCCACCCGTTGATTTTGGTCAGCAAACTATGATATTTCTTTGGAGAGAGAGAGGTTCCCCAAGGGAAGTTCTGCATACATTCTTAAATCTACATACCGAGATGGAGGGACATCATGTGCACGTGGATACTTGAAATTGTGCTTTTTATGAGCGTTGCCTTTTCTTCTTTTGAAATGTATGTCGTTTTTCCAAGTGTTCAGTCTACCTTCAATTATCTCGACTGTTTCTTCCCAAACCCTTTGCTATTGTGTGCTCTATAAGAGGAAGTCCCAAATATAAGCAAGAAAATTCCTCTTTTCCACAACCCAATAACTTTGTCCGTTATTCGATTTCTAAAACTTCCCTTACCGCAAAAATTTTCAGCTGTGAACATATGTCAAACTAGAGAGGTGTTTCTAATAGATAACATTTCCTTTTGGGAGGAATGAAGCAAACAAGAGAAATGTGTTTGTCATAGCTAACAGCTAACCATATCAGGCTTCATCTGCGTATTTGGGAATTGGGACAAATGAAGCATTGGCTAACTTTGAAACCGTGAATTAATCCCACTCCTCTACTTTTGGGCCAATTGCAGTAAGACATTCAATTGCCATTGGAAAAAGAAGGGGGGAGGGTCTCCCTGACACAACTTGTTTTATGGATAATCTCATTTTATCATTGTGTATTTGATTAGATACTTAGAATTTGGGTCAATGACGTCAGTGATTTGGGTAAAATCTAAAGCCCTTACTTTTTATTGATTAGTTGTCCTCTTTTGCATACACCATTTCAACCAGCTATGGAAGCCTTTACTCGAGGGGGTGCTCTCGGCCCTGTGAATATCGCTTATTCCGGTGTTTATTAGTGGTGGTATATAATCGGCTTACGCACTAATGAAGATCTTTATATTGGAGCTCTTTTTCTATTATTTCTTTATGCCATATCCTTAATAACGGGTTGATTACATCTACAATCAAAATGGAAACCAAGCATTTCGTAGTTCAAAAATGCCGAAAAATAAAAATAAAAATATATATAATTTTATTAAATTTGTTCATATTTTCCTATAACTTTCCCATCACTAAAAATAAATAACAATCAATTGAGTCTAGCATTGCCTATGGAAAACGCCGAATGCTTTAATTCCCATATTAGCCTTTTAAAGCAATGGTTAAGTTTGTAATCAAAATTGTTATCTAAATTCAGGGGATCACTCGTGATGTATTACAAAATATATCGTTTGATATCTTTATTTCATATATTTATAAAATTTTGTTGTACTGTCCCTCGAATTAGCCTTTTGAAACCTTGTTGACAATTGTCTAATCAAAGTTGCTAACTGAGGGGGTACTCTTGATGTACTAAAAACAATATTGTTCGACATCTTTATGTTTTGTACTTATATAATTTTTCTTTCATTGTCCGGTTCCAGCTTGTGAATTCTTTAAAGTTTGAGAAATTTTAAAGCTTCGAAGTTAGAACTATAACAATTTGCCTTTCTACTACAAGTCCATTATCTTTGTCCCACAAATATCCATACTAACTCCCTCATCGATTTCATATACTCCTTATTTGCGAATCTTACCACATCTCTCATTCATTGGATATGGAGAGAAAACTAAATCTCAGCCCACAAACTAAGCTCATTCCTACTATCACTACATTAAATGTACATCTATGATGCGTTTAATGGATGTTAGCATGCATTTATCATGTCAATTGTGTGAGTTAGTATACCTTTCCACATGTTTGTCCTGGGCATTTCACGAAAGTACTCAGCATCCAATAAAGTGTAAATGATAATTAGTTTCAATTGGAAATTTTTGAAAAAAAAATGTTTCAATAAATTCTATGAAATTTTGAAATTTAAATAAAAAGTTGTGACAAATTTTAATATAGAAATTTATAAAGTACAAGAACTTTTCTTTCCACCACATGTACACCAGTCTTTTTTTCAATAGACTTCTCCTTTTATTTTAGACTTTAGATAGTCTTTTTTATAACCAAGGATGCACGGACTAAGAAAAAACCCCCGAATTCGAGTAGGATACGCACCCGACGCATGGTCAACTGCTCCGACACGGTCAGACTCGGCTGGGGACGGAGAAAAAAATTTTGAGCACCCAATTTTTGTCTTCTCCCCGATCGATCAATTGAACGTTGAAGGTTTGCAGAAGAAAAAGAAGACTTGAGATGGATCTGTTTCATATCCGTTTGCCCGTTGGCAAGTTGTTATCGTCGACATAAGAAGAAGTAGTGACTGACCTAGCAGGAATAGATTGATCGCTTGATCTGTGTGTGGCTATGCAGTTAATGCGGAAAGAGGTCGCAAAGCGGTCAGGACCGCATTACGATTTTTCATAATTATGCGGGACTAAGAGGAATTATGCGGACAATTTTTTCAAAGTATATATTTTTAAAATTTAATCAGTCATAGATTACAAAATAATTAATTAATCAAAATGGTGTAAATATGTAATCATAGTCGTATTATTTTACTAATTAATCAAATGAATTTAATTTTGCAGGTTGGAACACCTATAGTTACCTGGACTGTTTTTTACTGCTTTTTACCACTTTTTTTACCGCTTTTTGACCGATTTTGGCCGATTTTACTGGTTCCGTTTAAAGCCGGCCGATTCAACCCTGTGCGATTCGGTCCAGCCCCGCATACCTTTTTTTGCCGATTTTAGGCCGCATTAATAGCACAGGTGTGTGGTGCTCTTGCAATCGTTGTGCCTTGAGAAGGTTATGTCATTACTTGCAGGAACTCTAGCTTGCTTAACAAAAAGTCTAATGTTACTGCTTCTATTTTTCTTCACTAACTGTTTTTTGTTTAGCTGATAGTGGGTTAATTTTTTTTTTCCAGGAGTTCCTATATGATTGAGTCATCCGAGATACAATGCAACTCTGGTGAATCCCTAAGAAGTTTATCTCTCTAATGCTTTTAATTGAAGATTTGTGTTACAAATTGTTTGCTAACTATATAATAATTTTAGTGCTCCTAGCAATACTAGCTGCACTTTTCTTCAGGAAGGGATTGTTCATATGAGTTACAAAAAACAATAAAACAATAGTACGGCTTGTTGTATCGCTGAGCCCTAATTTTTTGGAAATTGCCGAGTCGTCGTGTTTGTGCATCCTTGTTTATAACCATATTATTCATGGAAAATGAATTTCAACCCCCAATGCATGAAGAAGGGTGTATCTCAACTAGTGCCTGCCCTGTTAGATAGATATCAAAGTATACTTCCATTTTGTTGTTGTTTAACTCTTTAAGTTGATTTCATCAAGTGCAAGACTTCTCAAGTGGTTAGTGGTGTATCTTTTAATAAAAACGCATACCGTATCAGTAATACCAAATTTGTTGCAAGTCCACAAAAGATAAAAGACATCATATGCGGATCAAATCTAAGAATATAATTATCACTGAGTGCTGCTTCTTGGAATCTAGATTAGATAGAATCAACCAGATACGAATGCTTCAATCAGTCCAAGAAAAGTAAAAGGTGAGAAGGTACCAACAGACCTTGGAGAAGAATTTTTGCGCATGACTTCTGATCTGCACAGCCGTCTTCGTCCCAATATGTTCTGTACAAAACAAAACCAACAAATAGGAGAAGAAACAGATCTCTAATCAAGAGGCATAGTATGCAATAAGTCGAACATCATAAACCAAATTCAAGGCTAAACCAAAATACGAAACTTCTTCAACAGCAATCCAGAATCCTTCTGGAGAGGTATAAAATGGAGTAACTTCAATTCAAAGTTTACGAACTAAATGTAAAGAATAATTAATTATTGTCCAATTAGAATTATGACCTTCGATCCGCTGCCACGCTCTTCCATACAGTTTCAACGCTTCAAGGAACCTATTATGCTCCTCCTCTGTCCACTTCTCTCTTTGTTTAGTAATAGTATATGGTTTTCTCGCCTAGAATTGACACATCGAACCAAATTCAATATCAACAAAGAACTAATACTTGAAAATTACAATCTAACTCGACAGTTTAAATCACCTTGACAATCAAATCTTCTCCGGAAGTACATGTGTCCATCTCAGAACTCTGTGTTTCAAATCCTCTGTGATATACATGTAATATCGCCTCTTCTTTTTCCTTCCATCTCTCTCGCAGATCGGTTTTCGAGCTGATCTCGTTTCCATAGAAAACAAATTTTGCAAGTTAAGTATCAACTCCACTCTAAAATTAAAAAATTAAAACACTACAGATCCATCTAAACAGACTAAACAAAAGCAAGTAAGAAGATAAATCAGCTTCTTTATTTTTTTTCATTATTTGTGAGGAATTCAATTCAAATCAATTCAACTTTCTGAATAGAAAACGTATGAAGTAAGTAAAAGAAAATCACAACATTTCCTTTTCTTATTAGAATCCTCACCAAAACGAAGCGAACGAAGCCGTAACCTTAGAACGTGAAAGAAACTGAATCAGTAATCAACAGCGGAATATTCAATAAGAAAAGCCCTAATTTCTGAGACTTACTTTTGAAATCCGCCATGGAGTTTGATGGAATGAGATCTCCGAGTTCAAATCCTTTGCTAAGTCATCATTCATGAATCAACTCATTTCGATCGAAAATCAAAATCAGATATAGAGAAAAATTGAAGTGAAGAGTGAGAAGAAGAAAGCACGATGAAGTAGCGAGAGAGGACTGAGGAGACGAGAAGAGGTTTTAGTTGTGGAAAGAGAGCTAAAAAAAACCAGGTTCAAGAGGTGGTAGGAACAATCTGAGCCACGAGTATTTTTGTGGCATTATTTTAATTAATATAGCGCTTGTTTTTAGACTAGAGGCTGGTGTGGAGTTTGAGTGGATGACGCCACGTGGCGGAGTTTTAATGGTGAAGTGTGTTTTTTTAAGGCCTACGCTTTTTGTGAGTGGTGAATTCTGAGCCACAAGTGTTGTGAAGGGGAGAGAGAGAGAGTCTCGTGATGGCCTTGAAAAGTGTTTGGATTGACCGCCTTTTGGAGACCAGCACGTGGCGCTCTTGTATTCTTCCGACCGACTTATTTTTTGCTGCCAGCGTGGCATTTTTTTTATTTTGTGAAACAGCCACCTGAGTTCAATTAGAGTCGGAGTTCAAGACGGAGTTCATTAAGATTCTCGACAAAATTGAAACGCGGTTGTTGCATTTGGTTGCTCTTATTGAAGGATCTTAGAGTGTGTTTGGTTGCATGAAATTTTATGTTTTATAAATTTATGAGAATATCTTACATTTTAGACTTAATTGATGTATCATTTTACATCCACCATTTAATTTTGTGATCAATGGTGAGAATGAAATTTTCATGAACATCGAATCACACTCATTGGTCCCCGAGGCATGTGATTCTCATGTTCATGGGACTTTCATTCTCACTATTGATCACAAAATCAAATGATTGATGTAGCGTGATATCTCAAATTAGCCTAAAATGTAGGGGTCCCTCATGAATTCCCATGACTAAAATTTCATGCAACCAAACACACCCTTAATTTGTGTTAATTTGAGTTGAAGTTGGTGGCTGGATTGACTTGTCAAATTCGTGCTCACCAACTATTCAAAAAAATATTCCATTACGAGAGATGATAGTACTGTTTAAAGAATGATATGGATAAAGTACGCGTACATTCACTACAAAAAAAAACATTATTAGCTACGGAAATTAGCGACAATTTTTTAAACGATTTGCGACGGCATACAACCGTCGCTAAAGTTTTTGCTACGGTTTCAGTACATAAACTAAAAACACCGTCGCTAATTGTTTTGCGACGGCTTAAAACTGTCGCTAACACAAGGGCTATTGCTAATGATTACAAAAGAATTTTGTTAGCCACGGTACAATACCGTAGCTAATGTGTTTTTTTTTTTAAATTGAAATATATGAAAACAATTTAGCGACGGCACAGGGGTCGTTGTTAATGTTTACAAAATAATTTTGTTAGTCACGATACAATACCGTAGCTAATGGTTTTTTTTTTTAAATTGAAATATATGAAAACAATGTAGCGACGGCACAGTGGTCGTTGCTAATGTTTACAAAATAATTTTTTACCCACGGTACAATACCGTAGCTAATGGCTTTTTTTAAAAAAAATTCAAAATATATGAAAACAATGTAGCGACGGCACAGGGGCCATTGCTAATGTTTACAAAATAATTTTGTTAGCCACGGTACAATACCGTAGCTAATGGTTTTTTTAAAAAAAATTGAAATATACGAAAACAATGTAGCGACGGCACAGGGGTCGTTGCTAATGTTTACAAAATAATTTTGTTAGCCACGGTACAATACTGTAGCTAATGGCTTTTAAAAAAAAATTGAAATATATGAAAACAATGTAGCGACGGCACAGGGGTCGTTGCTAATGTTTACAAAATAATTTTGTTAGCCACGGTACAATACCGTAGCTAATTGTTTTTAAAAAAAAATTATATAAAAACAGTTAGCCACGGTTTTCTACCATAGTTAATTGTTTTTTTTTAATTATATAAAAACGTATAAAGAAATAAGATATATAAAAAAATCACCACCAACCCATTGCCGTCCAGCTCGGTTAGGATACCTGGGTTCGAATCTCGGCTATGGAAATTGTTTTTTCTATTAATATTTTTATATTAGCGACGGCAAAAACCTGTCGCTAATTGTTTTTTAAAAGAAATAACATTATTTTTATACAAGCCGTCGCTATTTGTAATAGTGCTCTAACCCTCAATATAAAAATTAGATAAAATCACCACCAATCCATTGTTGTCCAACCTGGTTAGGATACCTAGCTTTCACCCAATTGACCCGGGTTTGAATCCCAGCAATGGAAATTGTTTTTTAATTATTTATTTCAACTTTGAAACATACTCCAAGCCTCTTGTTTTTTCTTTACGACTTTATTTTTCTTTTATTTTTTTTAACTGCTTTCAACTTTAGAACATATTCCAATCCCCTAAATTGTTTTTTCTTTACGACTTTTAAGTATATTAAACCAGTCAAGATTTCTTGAATAGAGTCATTCACTCATTGGTATTATCAGTGGTTGCTATTGGAAAAAAAAATTAATCGATCCGCGTGAAACTTCATATCAACCGTCAATAACACCCAAAAATTTTGCTCAATCCAATCAAAGAAGATCAGATCAGATCAAAGAATATCAAATAACATTACCATACCTTAGTTACTATTTAATAATTCTATGATATAGTCATTTTGATTAATTTAATGAATTATTTTAATAATTCTATGAAATAATAATGCTTTATGGTAAAGAAACCCCATTGTACGAGTATTGGAGAAGGAATCCTAAGCTCTTAAAATATTATTTATAAAAATAAACAAAAACTACTATGCACACAACATTCATAGTATGGTAATTACCTTGCCTGAACTAGGGGTAGGCACGGGACGGGATGGGACGATATAGACTCATCCCCATCCCGTCCCGTTCATAGAAGATCAAAGAATATCAGATCAGATCAAATCAAATAAGATAAAAGAATATCAAAAAAGATAAAAACGAAATCAAAGAATATCAGATCAAATAAGATAAAAAAATATCAGATAAGATTAAAGAATATCAGATCAAAGAATATCAAATAAGATCATATCAGATAAAAAAAATCAGATCAAGGAAGATCAAAGAAGATCAGATCAGATCAAAGAAGATCAAAGAATATCAGATCAGATCAAAGAAGTTCAAAGAATATCAGATCAAAAAAGATTAAAGAAAATCAGATAAAAGAAAATCAGATAAAATAAGATCAAATCAGATCAGATAAAAGAAGATCAAATCAGACCAAAGAAGATCAAAGAAGATAAAATAAGATCAAAGAAGATCAGATCAGATCTCAGATCTTGATCAAATATGAGATCAGATCAAATCGAAGAAGAAGATATGAAATATATATATTTAAAAATATTTAGCGACGGCAAAATAACCGTCGCTAAATTTTACAAATAAAACTCCTTAGCTACGGTTTTCTACTGTCGCTAATGGTTTTTAAAAAAAATATATATAAAACATTTAGCGACGGCAGAATGGCCGTTGCTAAGTTTTACAAATAAAACTCTTTAGCAACGATTTTCTACCGTAGCAAATGTTTAAAATATATATATATAAACATTTAGCGACGGCACTGTGCTGCTAAGTTTTACAAATAAAAATCATTAGCTATGAATTTAAAAAAAAAAATATATATATATATAAAATAAAAATAGTTACCGACGGTACTATACAAATAAAAATATATATAAAAACATTAGCTACGGGATAAGAGGCGTCGCTAATCTGAGATGGTATTTGCCGCGTGAAACCCAGGTTTTGGCTCTATTTTTGGGCTCCAAATTTGAGCATCGCCTCCTCGGCTCATCTCGCTCCTCGGCTCCTCCTCTGCTCTTCCTTCTCACAGAGAGATAGAGAGAGCGGCAATTGTGACTCTAAGGAAGAGACCCCAGCGAACCCGAAGCAAACCCAAGACCATGGAAGCACTCCTGCTGATGAGGTTTCTGGGTATGAGGAGGCAATAGAGAAGAGGATCAGAGAGATCATGGAAACAATGCAGAAGCTTGGGATTCTCGATCTCTCTCGCAAACTCAAGTCTGAACTCATCCCTCTCAAGAGACCTGGTGGTGGGAACTCTTCGTATCAGCGGAAGACTCCCAAGTTATCTCCTTTATGCCCTTCTCTGCCTCCCAGACGATCTTCCAGGTAAAAATACCCTTTTTAGTTTTTTATTGTTTGAATCAAAGGTGGTTCCTTTTTGTTGTTGGATTAGATGGGTTTGTAAGATGGTTCTCTGGTTAAATGGTGGGGTTTGATTGGTTTTTGTTGGCAAAATGGTGGGGTTTGATTGGTTTTTGTTGGCAAAATGGTGGGGTTTTGCATTTTAGGTTTTAGAAAGCTACAAGAACTGAAATCGTATATCATGGTTCATTTGTTGTGAAATCAATATGGTATCTTTACAATGGGTTTATTCAGATTTTTGTTAAAGCATTCTAGTGGGGGATTCAGTTGGTTTTGTTAAAAAATCAACTAAGGGTTATGGGGTTTGTGTGTTTTATTTATGTTTCAGAGCATTTACTCAGGTGCAATGCTATTTCTTCATACTATTTGCTTTGGTTATCCAAAATGTTTTTTGTTTCCTTTAATTTGGTTTATTTTCACAATGGAGTTTCCTGAGGTTTCTTTTGTTGATATTTAATGCTAAGCCACTGTTAATTCATCACAAAATCACTGTTTTCCATCTTCTATGTTCGATTTGGTGATAAAAATCAAGTCTTTATTTTCTTCTCCTTCGGTTTTAGCTTGGGTCTTATTGCTTGAGTCTGATAAAAAGCAAACAATGAAAGGGGTGTTAGGGTTGAACCCAACTGGATCATTGGACTTGAGCAAGCTCACGTACTCCTTGGCTCTGGTGTCACGAGCCTCAAAATGTGTCATCCCATTCTGCTCCGAAAGTCCTTGTTTCGCAGCATTCTCCCTCTGGAAGCTGAAGAACACAAACCTTCCCAAGAAAAGAGAGAGCCATGTGCTCAAAAGTTTATAAAGCATTGGCAACATTAGTTCTACTTTCCCTAGACTAACAAAAGTTTATTATGAAAAGATGAATATAAATCAAAATTAGTCTCTTCGATCTTCATCGCTTATTGACTTGGTTTTGCATAAAATTCTTGTTATGTGTTATAGTTGTTGTGTCATAGTTTATTAAATGTCATTGTAGTTACATACACTCAATGCTTTCATCTTGCACCCTCTTTCTCATATATGTGAACTGTTTATGGGTGGTCCAGGTGGCTAAGGTTATTGAAGTTGCTCCTAATCGTGTTTATGAAGTTGCAACATTTTATTCAATGTTCAACCGTACGAAGGTATCAGTTAGAAATTTATGTATATGCCATACTTCATACTTGTTGAACAATTCAATTTATTCTTCTATTTGATTTACATTTTAGTGGGATGGTGATTGGTGTATAACTTTTTTTTCCTCTAATGAATAGGTTGGTAAATACCACCTAGGTGGTTTGTGGTACAACACCTTGTATGATACGTGGTTCACGGGAAATAGAAGAGGCATTACTGAAACATCTTGGTGTGAAGCGCAATGGTGAGTCAGTGTATGTCATTGTTGCTATTATTGTTCCATAATACCTTTTTTCTAATCTGAAGTTGCAGATTTCAGTAACCTGGTCAAACCAACTCCATTTCTTTTGTTGCAGAAATAACAAAGGATGGTCTGTTCTCTGTTGGAGAAATGGAATGCATGGTGAGTACCTGCTGCCTTTTTAAATGCCTGTCCCACAGCTTTCATCGCAGGTGCCTCAACCTCTGCTAGTGGTTGTGTGGATTCACCTACTTATGCCTGGGGCTCAAGCCCTTATGGAGAACCATAATCCACCAAAGGCTGTTTCCACGATGTGTCATGATTCTGATAGGATCTTGTCATTCAAGAGCACTAACGCAGATGTCCTTGGTCAAGGTATGTTTTCTTTTGAGCACCAATGCAGAGGTTCTTGGTCGAGGAATGTTTTCTTTTGGTGACGAAGTGTCATAGTTTAGTGGTATCTCATTATATTGAAAAGTTGCAACTCATACCAAAGGCCCAAACCTGTATTTCGTTAAGGTGCACCGAGCTGTTACAAAGGATGGTAAACAAGTTGCAATGAAGATACAGTATCCTGGTGTTGCAGATAGCATTGACAGCGATCTAGAGAATGTGAAGCTACTTCTGAATTACACAAATCTTATTCCTAAAGGGCTTTATCTTGACAGCGCTATGAAAAGGCTGCTTCATATTTCAAGAATGCTCAAATGTAAAATATTGGAATGAAGATTTAATTTCATTCCCTCTTTCTCTGCCATCTATATATTGTTCCCGGACGGGTGTTGACGCTCATTCTTATTTTATGCTTCATCACATCTCTATTATTAGATTTTTATTTTATATCTCATTTTTCTTTGCCTCAAGAGTTTAGTGGGTAAGCTCAGGTTGGGAAACTGTATTTGCTTGACCTTGTGCAGAAAAACAATAGTACCTTTTGTATAAAGTTGCAACTCACAACTTTTGCTTATTGATAAAAACCTTATGCGAAAAACAGTCTTCCTTTTGTTTCTAGCCAGAAGTAGTAGATCCCTTGAAACAGTTTACTTCATCATTTGTTATGTTACATGATTAAAATCAATGCCTGTGTAGAGGTTTTTTTAATCCAAATTTGATGCTATTGTGATGAAGCTGAAAATGTTGAATTAAAAGGAAATATTATGTTTAAGAATACATGGTGAATTCTTTGCAGGTGGCAAAGCATGAGCTTTCTCAAGAATGCAACTATGAGTTGGAGGCAGCAAGTCAGAAAAGATTCCGTGATTTGCTTTGCGAAAAAATAGTTTTATGTGCCCCTGGTATTTGAGGATATTTCAAGCAGGAGAGTCATAACGACAGAACTTGTCCCTGGTAAATTTTACTGAGTAACTTTCTTGTGCTTTGATTCCTATAATTTCCTTTTCATTTTTGTTCTTTCCGTGGGGAAGAGAAACAGGGGGTTTTTTTTTTTGGTGGGGGGGATTTTTCCAAGCAGTAAAGTTTGAAAATCAGAAACCGCTTCATGATCTTTTACATGGTATTTCCTCTTGCTATCGTTTCCTACATATTTACAACTCCAGAGGTATTTGCTATTAGGTAATCCCTCTTCTTACTACCTTGGATGCACCGATGCCATTAGTGCCATATTAAGGCCTTTGCCTGTGGTGCTAATGACAATGAGCGACTTAGTGCCATCTCAGTGTATGTGTGGCTATTTGCATATTGATGTAAACTGATATGTTTCAATTGTCGATTTCCATCATCCTTGGGTCATTGCTTAGGGTCATCCGGAACAAATAAGAATATATTAGTATATTACAGAATGAACTTCTTCGACTTTCAGTTGCTTTTTCACATTTGTTTTTCTTGATGTAATTTCAAGATATTATGGGCTTCCAAGGAGCGCTTTCAAGTTACGCTGATGTCATTTAATTTTTCTTGCGTCAGGATATTTAATTTTAATGATGATCTTTTCCCTTCTGAAATAGGTGTTCGTATTGATAAGGTGGCAGCACTAAGTCAGAAGACTCGTAATTATGTTTGAAAAAAGCTGCTTCAACTAACTTTGATGGAACTATTTGTGTTTCAATTCATGCAGGTAGATTCTTCTACTTCTTCCTGTTAAGTTTGTTCATACTTGTGTTTGCTGATCAACTGTTGACACTCAAAAGGCAATATTTATGGAACATGTATCGATAAAATAAACTAATAGAGGTATTTTTTATCCACTTATGTTTAGGGCGGGTTTCTTTACAAGTTGTGAAACACTATAGCCTGACTATAATATTCAGGCACAAATAAAATGCCAAATATTCTACCAACTCGACACCATACTGTTTTTACTAGCTCTACTGATGCAAAAGTTAGATCCTACCATTTTGTCCAGTATAGAGGAGTATAGAGGAATGCTGCTTCACTGCCGAGCAATTATTTTTAAGTAGGTATCTTAACTCGCAGGATAGAAGATCTAAAGAAAAAACATCTCGTTGAGCGTCTGATAAAAGTTTCATAATGTTAGTTACTTGAATGAAGATGGATGGGTTTGAAGCAGTGTTGAGCTTTTGGTCAAAGTTTTGAAATGATTGCATTGCATTAGGTATTTCATAGAGTTTACTTCCAGTTTACTGATTTTGGAACGTCAAATACTAAAGCAAGTACACTTGAGCAGTAGGTTACACCATCAGTTATCCCGCTTGAAATGCTGAAGAGGCCTTAAGCTAGTAATGATATGTACTTATAAAATAGCGAAAGTGTTGTTGTAATTCTTATCCCTTTAAGGATAGGAAACCCTCAAGCAGAACCATAGTAACTAATCTCGTAAAAAAACATGTTAGTCCAGTGATATCAAATTACCTTTCACATATTTCCTTCTTTCTTTTTATTTTTCCCTTTTTGTGGTACACTTGTAGTAAGGATGATGTCAGTTAATGTCAGTCCAGCATTTCATTGACTTTTCTTAATCTGTCCACTTGAATTCTCTCTGATTAAAGCCCCTGTTGATATATTGCTCTGATGATTGTGCAAATTGTGATTTTAATGCAGTTCTGGTGATGTTGGTGAACTGATAATAGCCACGTTGGAAGACCAAGCTGATGCAGATCTTAAAGCAATTACTGTGTGCAAGATCACCTGAATTGTTGCATGTAAAAATTTTGTTTTATGTCCCATATGATATACTGTGTGCATAGATGATCACTATGATTTATGTAGTTATTTAAGTTTAAGTGAGTTATATCTCAATTTGAGGTTGACAGAGAATTTGGGATTGTACAATTTATTTGTGAGTTATATCATGTATTTTTTTTTGTGATGGACAATTTATTGGGTATACGAAAATTAATATAATTTTGTTCAGGTGTAAGATGTTTATTCTGAATGACAAAAAAAAAAAGGATATGGCAAATCTTAAAATTAATATATTTTTTTCAATTTTATTTTGTTAGCGACGGCAACAATCGTCACAGTTTTGTCCAATTGATTTGAAGATTACTGACGGCTAACTAGCCACGGCAATCTGCCCGTCGCTAATGGCTATTTCAAATCGGGACTTAGCGACAGCACAAAGCCGTCGCTAACTAGCCACGGTAATCTGACCGTCGCTAATGGCTATTTCGATTCGGGACTTAGCGGCGGCACGAAGTCGTCGATAACTAGCCACGGTAATCTGATCGTCGCTAATGGCTATTTCTATTTGGGACTCAGCGACAGCTTAGAGCCGTCGCTAACTAGCCACGGTAATCTGCAGTTGCTATTGTTTACGTTAGCGATAGTATTTTACCGTCGCTAGATTTCTTTCAGCCACATTTTGAAATAATTTTAGCGACCGCACTTTTTAAATTAGCGACAGTATTTAGCTGTCGCCAATTAGCCACGACTAGTTTGCCGTGGCTGATTCAAATAGCGACGAAAATAGTAGCTACGGTATTGCGACGGTTGTTGTGCCGTCGCTGATTCCTTTTAGCTACGGTTTTGGGTCATTTAGCAACGAGATTCAGCTGTTGCTGATATCAATTTTTTTTGTAGTGATTTTTTTTTTCTGTTTATTTTATGTGTTTTAATAAATATAAAATGCTTAAGGTTTTTATGTGATCATGCTAAGAATTTCAACACATTTTGGAAGTTCATCTCATATACTGTCAATAGATTCACGAGGGGTAATGTTTGGAGAAGTAAGCCACCAACGTGCATGTTTTAATTGACATAATCCATGTATGCACATTCGACCATTTGAATAGTTGAATGAGATATCTTTTGTAGTTTACTAGAATATGCCCCGTGCCGTTGGTACTCCACATAATTTTATTTTTGCTAATTATTTTGTACTGAACACCTCTGTCACTATCCTTATTTTCGCTCTCAATCAATATTGAAGTGTAAGCCTATTCAGTCAAATTGAATCAATTGAGAAAAAAATTTAAAAGCTGAGAATGAGTTCTCCCCCAATTTTTTAAATTCGCCAAAACATGAAATTTAAGGTTTTTGTTTAAATGTGCATTAAGATGCTCAACTCATTTTTTATGGTAGGATTGGCTCATCTCATTGCTTTTAAAAATATTAAAGACGTGTAATACATTATACTTTTTTTAATTATGAAATACATATTTTAATATTTTGGCCCTTGTATCGATCATTGATTTTGTTCAAAAGATATTCAAAAATGCATTTCAACGATACCAAGTTTATCAAAATTCGACAACGATGTATATAGTTATGATAATTTTCATTTTGCTACAAGGAAAACACAATATTTTCTCTCTCTGCCACATGTACTTTCCACTAATTTTTTTCAAAAATTTTTCGTTACTTTTGCCCTTCTTGTATATTTACAAATATGTCATCATAGGAAATGAATCTCAACCCTCAAATTCAATACATTTCCCAATTTTTAATCCTAACATCTTTTATCTCTAATTCTTTCGATTTGACTTGTCCCAGTCAACAATGAATAGTAAAACATCACTATGAATTGTAATATAGATTTCAACAAAGCATTTTTAGAATGGAAAATTGGCTTATTCACAAGTGCAGTCAAAGGGATGACTTGGATGACTTGAAGACACTTTTTCTAATTTCCAAATTTGGTTGATTAGAGTATGGATGCAAATTTTCATCGGATCACGTATAAACAATTTGTATAAGATGAAGGTTAATTTTTGACACCGGTATGGTGCCTGCCACAGGGACTTTGATGCCAAAGTTAGAACAATGTCTTTAGAAAATATTTATTTTTCTATACTTGAAGAGAGAATTGTGAATCAATAAAGAGTTACCTCCGAATGATTTTGTGTTTGGCTATTTATAGATGTAGAATGAGTAAATTGCTGGCAGATGAGTAAGACGCGTGGCAGATTAGTGAGACACGTGGCAAGTGAGTGAGTCATCTGCTTGCATGCGGTTGTAACTTCTCTTAAGTAATTGTAACTTTCCGTAGATAGTTGTAACCTGCCGTTGGTTGTTGTAACTTCCTGTTTGGAGACACCTCTCCTGCAAGCTTGTGTACCTGAGCATGGTGGTCAGCGCCGAACATCACTCATCTGTTGAGAAAAAAATGTTATGCTGAGTTGTATTTGGCCAAAACTTGGCCTTTCACTATTTGTAACTTTCGTGGGTAATTTTCGGATTTTTCGGGAATAACCTAAATATTTGGACTTCCTTATCCTATTGGGCTTAAGATTATTTTTTGCTCCCAGAGAGATTCATATGTTTTTCTTTAATATTCCCACCTAGAAGTTTTGAGAGAAAGAGAGGTGATGAAGGGAAGATAAAGTAAGTCTTTTTAACGGGGCAACATTTATCTTCGTTGTTCCAACACCAGGCATCAAAGCAATCACGAAGGTTCACCCGTTTGTTGTGCTCTATGGTGCAAAACTTCTTCATAATACCATATCGGTTGATGGCAATTCGAAACAGTTGAGGAAAAACAATATTGACGGGTTTGTCTGCCAACCAATGATGATTTCAAAAATAAATTTGATTAACCACATCGGATCTTGGCTTCAAATTGATTCTTAAGTTGCATTGAAACCTTGACCAAATAACCTATTTCCTATTGATATGCCATATTTCTCCGCGATTATTTTACGCTAGATAGCATTTCATTCCAAACTGAAGCGGAAATCCATTTTATTCCGACTCATGTTGAACTTGTCTTACATTATACACACCCAATCCTCCATTTCCAGCTTGCAAACCTCTCTCTCCCCCCCCCCCCCCCCCACCGGCCAAAAAAAAAAAAAAACCTACTTAACACGTGATTTTCTATAACTTGGTCGCCATCATGGCCAAAATGTGGAAAAAATAAATAACACTTATTCTAATTTTCAGTTTTGTTGATTGTTGGAGGAAAAATATCACAATTGATAACCTTGGGTGAGTAGATGCTACATGTGCAACAAAGATGAAACCTTAGATTACCTATTCCAAAAATGTCAAGTGATTGCTGAAGTTTTGATGAAATTAACAAGGGTAAGTCTAGTTAGCCATATTTGCTAGGTTTTTTTTTTTTTTTTAAATGTTTTTATATTTTCTACTCGTTTTCTCTAAAACACAACCATAAACACTATTTATAGAATAAGTAGAAGTGTAAAAAATTTCTTAAAATATTAAAAAAAAGACTGGCTAGAAATATTGAATTAACAATTGAGTTTGGTGTTTGAGAGAGGCTACACAGCGAGGAAATGGGCGAGGGGAGTGAGGTGGCGGGGGTGGGAGTCGTTCATTCTGCTCGGGATGTGCACGCGAAAAGTCAATGCACGCATCTCGAGTGGGTTGAACGACTCCCACCCCCGCTGTCACGGACTAGTAATCCGTGCGGCACTAGCTATCCAATTCACTAGTAAGCCTATGAGTAGTTACTTTGACGGGCACAAATATTAACTTGAGAATGCACAATATCAATCTGTAGACAATATAACAATGCACAATAGTCAGTAAAAGCTCTCATTCACATTAAATAGATTACAATGGGGAGGAACGTTCGGAAGGACGTTGCTCAAGACTAGTTCGATGCTATCGATCGATGGAAATACAAGTTTGAAGTTGAAAAGCAATGCAAAGAAAACAATAAAAATGCTAGCGGTACAGTCTGGCCCGACTATGCAATGGAGGCAACACGTCCTCACAGTCAAGAGCTCAAACCTTCCCCCTATAATATAGATGCTAAGCATTTGGGCACTTTTCAAAAGGGAACATTGAGTTTTGAGACCATTAGGAAAGTCTTGAAAGGCCTCTGAACCTTGATTTCCCTAACCAATGGTACTAGTCCTGACACTCTCCCACACTCAATTCGCTGACGCCCTCGCAGCGAACTTTTCCAAGTACTCTTCCAGTTTTGAGAGGTATGGTAGCAGATGCTCGACTGGCTCCCAACTGATCTCTGAAGGAGGTTCATCCTGCCACTTGACCAAATATTCTCTATCCGGGCCTGTGTTGTTGATGAGGCGGTCAGCTAAGATTTCTTCCACTTCTCGATCTGGCTTAGTAGGATGCTTAGGCAATGCTCGGGTAGATACATTTCTTGTGGGATCAGCGGTATCGGCATGGTAAGACTTCAAGTTACTTGCATGGAAGACAGGATGGGTGAAACGGAGCCAATGTGGTAACTTGACGCGATAGGAGACTTTGCCTACTTTCTCAATAATCTGTACCGGTCCCTCATACTTGCGAAACAGATTGTTGTGTGCTCTAGCTGTACGTTTATACTTGTTGAACATATCTAGCTTCACCAATACCAAGTCCCCGACTTCAAAAGGATCGATTCGTCGTTTCTTGTCGGCCCATTTCTTCATGTGACGGGAGGCTTTCTCAAGATAGGCTCGAGCAACTTCAATGTTTTTCTGCCAGGCTTTGACAAATTCAAGAGCTCTTGGGCTGGGTCCTTGGTATCCGGTCAGCACTGTATGTGGTGTCAACGGTTGCTGACCAGTGACTAATTGAAAGGGGCTGGAGTGAGTAGCTGAGCTCTTTTGTAAGTTGAAACAGAATTGTGCAACATCAAGTAGTCCCACCCAATTTTTCTGGTTTGCACTTACAAAATGACGAAGGTATTCTTCAAGCATAGAGTTAAAGCGCTCAGTCTGACCGTCAGATTGGGGATGTTGGCTTGTCGACATATTAAGTTTGGATCCCAAGAGCTTGAACAACTCCTTCCAGAACTTTCCTGTGAATCGAGCATCACGATCGCTAACAATGTTTTCGGGCAGTCCCCAATACTTCACTACATGCTTGAGGAACAATTGCGCCATATCTTCGGCTGTGCAAGTTAGTCCGGTCGGCACAAAGGTCACATACTTTGAGAATCGGTCAACAACTACAAGGATGCTCCTGAAATCCTCCACTTTCGGTAACCCAGTAATGAAGTCCATGGAAACACTTTCCCAAGGACGAGTTGGAACAGGCAGGGGCTCTAGTAAGCCTACTGGTCGATCTCTTTCAACCTTATCTTGCTGGCAAATAAGACATGTTCGAACATAGGCCATTACATCCTCCTGTATCTGCGGCCAATAGTGCCCCCTCTCTAGCAATGCAAGTGTCCGTCTCCAACCTGGATGTCCCGCCCAATGGGTGTCATGGCATTCTCTCAAAAGTTCTTTCCTCAAACCAGAAGTTCTCGGAACATAGAGGCGATTACCAGTTGTGAGTATTGCTCCATCTTTTATCCAGAACCGTCGAGTTTTGCCCTGCTTGATCAACTCTGTAATCGCCTTCGCTTGTGGATCCGTCTGTAGGCCTACTTTGATCTTCTCCAAGATGGTGTGACTCGGACCAGTATGGGTTAGCACTGCAAGGGCTGCCCTTCTACTGAGTGCATCAGCTACATTGTTAGTGCGCCCTGGCTTGTATTCCAATACTAAGTCAAATTCTGCTAATTTTTCCTGCCATCGAGATTGCTTGGAGGTTAGCATCTTCTGAGTAAGAAAATGGCTTGCTGCAGCATTATCCGTTTTAACAAGAACTTGAGATCCCAAGAGGTAGTGTCTCCACACCCGTAAACAATGTACAATGGCTAGCAATTCCTTTTCCTGAGCTGAGTAACGAGACTCTGTATCATTCAACTTTCGACTCTCATATGCTACCGGGTGACCATCTTGAAGTAAAACTCCCCCTAAGGCATAATCAGATGCATCTGTTTGTACTTCAAAGGGCTTGGTGATGTCTGGGAAGGCCAAAACTGGATCTTTCATCACGGCCAATTTCAAGTCTTGGAATGAAGCTTCACACTGCCTATCCCATTCCCATGTTCGGTCTTGTTTCAACAAATTTGTCAGGGCAACAACTCTCTTAGAGTAGTCCCTTATGAAGCGACGATAATAGTTTGCGAGTCCAAGGAAAGAACGTAGTTGAGACACGTTCTTAGGAGAGTTCCAATCATGGATTGCCTTGACTTTCTCCATGTCCATCCGAATCTTGCCATTGCCAATAACATGACCCAAGAAATTGATCTGGGTCTGGCCGAATGAGCACTTTTCCTTCTTGACAAAGAGATGATTATCTTTAAGGATTTGGAACACTTCTCGCAAATGATGTAGGTGTTCTTCTATAGTCCCACTATAAACCACAATGTCGTCAAGATAGACAACCACAGACTTGTCCAGAAGGTGACGGAACAGGCCATTCATAAGGGTGCAAAATGTAGCTGGAGCATTGGTCAAGCCGAAGGGCATTACTAGGAATTCATATGACCCATATCTAGTAGAACAAACAGTTTTGGGTTCGTCACCAGCAGCAATGCGGACCTGATGGTAACCTGATCTCAAGTCGAGTTTTGTGAAGTATCTGGCGGATCCAAGTTGGTCGAATAAGTCTGCAATGAGCGGCAACGGGTATTTGTTCTTTATAGTGACTTTGTTCAATGCTCTATAATCAACACAAAGGCGAAGACTGCCATCATGTTTCCGCTGAAAAAGAACAGGTGCCCCATAAGGTGCTTTAGAGGGCCGAATGAATCCTGACTCCAACAAGCCATCTAGTTGTGTTCTCAATTCGGTCAGCTCTGGAGGGCTCATGCGATATGGACTACGTGCGGGTGGCTTGGCACCAGGGACTAACTCAATTTCGTGATCAATGAGCCTTCTGGGAGGTAGATTCTTTGGCAATTCATTCGGCATCACTTCGCTGAAGTCAGCAATAACTTGGGCAACTTCCTCGGGGATTTTGCTAGTATCATCTTCCATCTCTAGCTTTGCCACAGCTAAGTATGTATCTTCTCCTTTGGCCAAGCCCCTCTTGACTTGGAGCGCCGACAATATTCTATCATGAGTTGTTGGTCGAATTGAGGTTGGTACAATGCGTAGTCTGGGTCCGAAAAACCCCAAGGAGTCCATGAAAGGTAATGGTCCTGCTGCAGCTCCTCGGAAGAATTCTTGGCCAAGAATCACCTTAAAATCATCAAGTGGAACGGCCAAGAAGTTTGATCTTCCTTCCCATGGACCAACCTGTAGTGGCACAGCTCTAGCCATACCATTAATAGAGATTGCCTCAGAGTTGACAGCTTTCAACTTACCCACATCTCCTTCTAAGTTCAGACCCACACGTCTAGCTTCATCTGGGGCAATAAAATTGTCTGTCGCTCCGGAATCCAACAATGCTTGGGAAGGGAACCCATTGATAGTGATGCCGATGTATTGTAAAGCCTTCTTGTGTGGGTGCTCATACATTTCTCCTTTGACAGCATTGAGCTTGCGTAGAGCTCCCATTTGGGAGGTCTCACTGTTGGTGGGGTTCGAGCTCGATGCGGTCGGGTTAGAAGGTTCTGCTTGAAGCAAGGACATTAATGAGTGTAGAGCTGGTTTGGATGGACATTTGCCTGTTGGGTGATCCCTGCTATTGCAAAGAATGCATGGGGCAGGGGCAGATGGTCTCCACTGCCCAGAGTAGTTTTGCCCTCCTTTGTTGTTGTAATTTGAGTTGCTAGAGCTGGCATTCCAATTTTTGTTGGAACTCCAATTCTGGTTGGACGGCCGGGAATTATAGTTTCCTCGATTCTGACTTGAGTTTCCCCAGTTTTGGTGAGGTGAGCGAGCATTCGACCCTGAGCTTGAATTGGTACTGCCAGTTCTAGCTGTGGAGTGATTGAGCGAAGTGGATCCAGTCATGGGCATATAATCGCTAAATCTTTCTGCTGCCGCAATAGCACTTGTAATATCTGTCACCTTCTGCCTTTGCAATTCTGCTTGTAGAAGCGGCTGAGCTTGTTCCATGAAACAGAAAACTTTGTCCTTCTCAGACATGTCTCGAATATCTAGCAAGCAAGTTGAGAATTGTCGGACATAGTCTCGAATATTGCCTGTTTGTTTGATGGTGTGGAGCTTCCTCCTTGCTAAGAAATCAGTGTTCTCAGGCAAGAATTGATTTCTGAGTTCCTTCTTGAGGTCTGCCCAAGTTCTAATAAGGATGCGACCTTCTTCCATATCTGCATATTTGGTTCTCCACCATAGTTTCGCATCACCTGCTAAGTACATGGTCGCCATGGTAACCTTGGCTTCTTCTGATTCGGGGTTCACTGCGCGAAAATACTGCTCCAGATCAAACAAGAAGTTCTCTAACTCCTTCCCATCTCGTGCCCCAGCATATGATTTTGGCTCGGGTACTTTCATCCTGGGGTGATCAGTCGTCCCGGTGGCCTTAGTAAGCAAGCCAACCCTTGCAAATAAGTCCTCCAACTGTAATTGGAAGTCACTCATCACCTGAGCTGTGGGGTGAGGTGACTCTTCCATTGCGACTGTTCGTCCCTCTAAGTTATCAACGTGCTCGGCCAGCGAATCCACTCTGTCTGCCAGTGAAAAGAGTCCATCCAACCGACTAATCTGTTCTCCCAAAGTGTTCAACTGGTCCATTCTGCTTTCCAGTCTATGCATTCGACTGGCCTGTCGTTCCTCCATAGCGCTAAGGCGCTCATTCACTTCCTGCATCCTGGTTTGCATTCAACAAGCTCTGGCTCTGATACCAACTGTCACGGACTAGTAATCCGTGCGGCACTAGCTATCCAATTCACTAGTAAGCCTATGAGTAGTTACTTTGACGGGCACAAATATTAACTTGAGAATGCACAATATCAATCTGTAGACAATATAACAATGCACAATAGTCAGTAAAAGCTCTCATTCACATTAAATAGATTACAATGGGGAGGAACGTTCGGAAGGACGTTGCTCAAGACTAGTTCGATGCTATCGATCGATGGAAATACAAGTTTGAAGTTGAAAAGCAATGCAAAGAAAACAATAAAAATGCTAGCGGTACAGTCTGGCCCGACTATGCAATGGAGGCAACACGTCCTCACAGTCAAGAGCTCAAACCTTCTCCCTATAATATAGATGCTAAGCATTTGGGCACTTTTCAAAAGGGAACATTGAGTTTTGAGACCATTAGGAAAGTCTTGAAAGGCCTCTGAACCTTGATTTCCCTAACCAATGGTACTAGTCCTGACACCCGCCACCTCACTTCCCTCGCTCGTTTCCTCGCTCATTTCCTCGACACTTAGAATTTCTGTTGGTGTTTCGGTATTACAATTGGTTGTGTTTACATCTGATAGGATACTGAAATGACCATAATGTCTTTATACTCAATGTCACTCTCAATGGCCAATCGTTTGGCAAAGAAAAGTACATGCCTTTCTTTGGTGCATGTGGGAAGAAAACAATTGGCATGTGTTTGGAAAACAAAGATAGCTCCAACGAGGACCTCATGGCAAATATCAAATTTTTTTTGTGGGCTTGAGGTTATTTTTGGGGTACATTGAAAAATGTGTCATATTTCAATTGTAGATACTAAGGCGTCGACGAGCTCTATATGCACGTTTAAATTTTTTAGAATTAAAATTTCAATAAATACAAATTAAAATGTTAGAGAATTTGGCTAGAGATCGTTCAATTGTTGTAAATTAATGTGTAATATTTTAAAAAATTTAATGATATAGAAATTTGTAGTCGCACATGTCAATGTATAAGGACTACTTAAATTTTTATCCTACATGAGAGTGTGTATCCTATAAGAGAGAGAGAGTGTGTGTGTGTGCATATAAATGGCCTTCACTCCTAGAGGAGAGTGCCACTAGGCGTGGGATCTACTATGAGAAAAGAAGGGCTAACTTGCCACTACGAATATTTTGAGTGAAAATTCTAGGGGTCGAGGGAGGGAACGACGCCTTGAGATGAGCGCTATTGCGCTTATTTCGAGACGGATGAGTGGTTACCACCCATTCCTCGCCCCTTTCCCTCGCTCCCTCCCTCCACCCCTAGCAAAGCTCTATTTTGATAGACGATCTTGCCCCACCAATTGCTTTATTTTTACATAAGATTTATTTTAAATATAATCTTGATATCTTGGGTTTGATGGGAGCATGCTTGAATTTCAAAATATCTATAAAGTAGTTTAATATTATATTTTTTAAATGTATAAAACTAATCATGGTCACTGTTTATCGACTTATTGATTTTTATTATAAAAGTAAGAAATTGAAGGGCTTTTCTAAACGTCGAGAAAACGCATGAGAGAGAGAGAGAGCGAGGGATGGGTGTAACCACAAAAGCTGGAAATTGAAAGGAAAATTTTGAAACCAAAAAAATCAAATTGAAGACACGTGCACCGTTCATCTACGTTTTTGCGCTTTATGTAGTCCCGATGATTGGCCGCATTTAGTTAAATTCTCGGCAATCATATTTTGTAGTGGTTGTATTGTTTCAAATTGGATTAACATGTCATTGACACCTTATGGTGATATTTATATAATCAGAAATTCTAAGCAGCCTGGGTTTTGCTGCTTGGCTGTTGCCTGGGGGGCAATTTTACACTTTTGCCCTCATCTTTAAACACATTTTCCAAAAAGGTATTTAAAAAGGGAGGCAAAAATGTAAAGTCGCCCCCCAGACAGCAAAACCTAGGCTACCTAGAATTGTTCTTATGTAATACTTATTTTTTTGTTTTAAGAAAAAACCTGTGGGTGGAGATGCTCTTTTTGACTGTAGATGTAGATATGGATAGATCCACTTGGTGATTTAGAGAGACCGCCACTATAGTGACCCAAATAGGGTCACCTCCAAATTGTTCATAAATTAGGGCACACCCCATTTTTTGGTCAACAATGACATCTACATTCCGACCGTTATTTTTCACTTATGCACGTGCCTCTCGAGATATTTTTATTATGCCTAAATTATCCATGTTTTGTGATGTGTAAGTGTATAAAACATATCTCAAGGAAAATTTAAGAATGACAGTGACTACTCTACACTACATGTATTTTTTTTCCTACTAACCCACGCCACCCAAAAAATAGTTTTTGAAAAACAGTAACATAAAAATAGGGTAATTTTTGACCAATTTGAACTCTCAATTGAGACTGATTCTCAAGCTCACCAAAACACAAAAATTATAGTACTCTAAGTTATCTAATGAATACAGTTCGAATCACTTGAAAATGTTTTGAAATGAGTAAGTTATGATCATTTTACTAAAGTCGTGCAAATCTGTCTTGCAATAAAAACGAGATAGTCTTCCTGACTTTCGACAAACTTATATGCTTGATCGAGATCGATTCTCAAGCTCATCAACAAGAAAATTGTAGTAGTCTGAGTTATCCAATAAACACAATTTGAATTACTTAAAAATATATTGAAATGAGTAAGTTATGATTATTTTACTAAAGTCGCGTATATCTGTCTTGCAATGAAAACGGGATAGTGTTCCTAACTTTTGGCAATTTTATATGCTCAATTGAGACCGATTCTCAAGCTCATCAAAACATGAATATTATAATACTCTGAGTTATCTAATAAACACAATTTGAATCACTTGAAAATCTTTTGAAATTGGAAAGTTATGACCATTTTACTAAATTCACGCAAATTTGTCTGGAAAAAAAGTTTGTTTTCGCCCAATCACCGCATTGCTGGTGAAACTTCTCCCAGACTTATGCAAAGTTAACCTTGATTATTTGTTTTAGATACATATTTTTGTAGAAATTTAATTCCACCATATATTATATCTTTAATTTGGCTAACTTGGGTTTTTGAGTTACTATGATTTGGGATTGTTCTCTATTATATTTTGTCATTTTTTGCTCAATATAAACAAGTTCACTTGTATCCATAATTCTGACAAACTGGCCCTTTTAAAATGCGAGTTTATCAAATCTCCAGCCATATTAAACTTGGGTGCAGGGTATCATTATTGCCTAATTAAAAATTTGATTTTGATCTAATCATTTTAGCTAATGTATTATTTGGAATAAATATTCATATTTTTACTATTTAAATGGATGCAACAGACGTAGTTCATGTGTATCTTGAAGACTATTTAACGAATTCATATAAAGCTGATACATATTTTTCTGAGATCAATGCACATGCTTTTGTCAAATTTTCTATTCAAAATGGAATAGAGCAAAGGTATACTTCCAATGCAACTTTATATTCGGACTAAGTAAAAAAAAATTTAATATTTTTAACTGAACACGAAGATTTTTATTAAAGATAAGAAGGAAACTAGATGGGCAATAACCTTACAAGATGAAAAACCAAACAACATCCTTGTTTGGTTTTGTTTCTAAGCTTTGGAAGACCTGAAGTCTATGTTTTATTCAAATACAATAAATTACACGGGAATAAGAAGGGCCTTATTGATCAATTCCTTTTATTTAAAACATGTAAAATATGCGCTCGCCTCGCTAAATGCTAGGAATTTTGAACACGTCTAAGCAGCTTTCAGATGCAAGTCCACCATTCCAGAATTTGTGATAATACTCTTCATAAGTATAGCTTTTATAGGTGCGAGGGTATTCATCATCGACTAGAGCTTCCGCTGGTTCAATCACAGCATCATTTGACGGGCAATAGAAAGTTGGGATGGAGAATCTCTCTTTGTCACAATTCACCACTGCTCGATGGAGCACACTCTTGTAACGATCATTGCTAAGTGCCTGCTATTGATCATGTGTTGTTGTTCTTAAGAATTGATTCACAACTACTATTTCAACCCATATAATTTGAATTCATTCTTAATTGCCAACATAAGTACGTGTCTAAAATATATTTAAGTCACTTTACAAACCTAAACCACTTCGTGTGTCATGTAGAGAATTCTCTATAATAAACACTGAGCACATGGTGATTATTAGTTCAATAATTTCCACAAGTATGAAGAGGGTTTTAGACATAACAATTTTTTCAGCGGAGAAAATAATTCTTGTATATAAAGTACAGGTTTTGGATTGATAATCTAATAAAGATGTTGGAATGAAAGAAAATTAATCACCATGTTTTCCTGATCTTTTTACCTGTATTTGATCTCCGATGTTGATGATGTACGTGTTTGGGATTGGATTGACTGCAATCCAGTTGCCATTGCGTACAACCTGCAAGCCTGGTACATCCTCTTGGAGAAGAACTGTAATGGCATTGGGATCTTTATGTCCTGGAAGTCCATAGGTGAGGTCTGGTTGTGGGCATGGTGGATAGTAATTAATGGCCATGTGTTGCCCATGCTTATTAAGTCTCTTATTCAAGTAATCTGCCTCTAATCCTAAGCTCTCTGATATAGCTTCGAGCAACCTTAATGTTAGTTTTCTAACACATGTTGAGTACACCGCCACAACCTCTCTGTACATATTAAGTTATAGATTATTAATTCAGATAAAAACTAAAAGATGAAAAAATTAATAAGATTCGTAATAATCTAATAAATAATTACCTAAAAGATTGGGGATTTGAAGGCCATTCATGTACATACTGCTCTAGAGGGTAACAATGGAGTCTAAGAAAATCCCTCCAGTTGGAAACAGCCTCCGTCTTGAGGTTGAAACTAGTCGAGAGCCTTGTAGTCTTCAATGGATCATCAGAGTAGTTCTTCATCCGCTCACTTTCTGGTAGTTGGAAAAATTCTTTTGCTATCGATAACATGTTATTGATCACTGACTCTGGTACCCCATGGTTTTTAACCTGAAAATGGCAGAAGTTGAGTTATTCATTTTAAGTATTGAAAAATAATCCAAATTACTTTAAAAGTTGAAAATGTTGGAGATTCATTTCTTTAGATTACAAAACCATTCAGTACAACAAGAGCATAGAAATATTACCTGAAAAAACCCATCAGTTTGACATGCATTGCCAATCTCTTTAACGACATTGTTGCGTTTAGAACCGTTAAGTTGTTCAAGATCAATGAGAGGTATAGAACCCTCAGAGGATTGAAGTACATCACCAAGGTTAGGACGGTCCGTCGTGTCTCTGATGTAGTTTGAAGGAACTTTGCTGAGACCTGATGCAAGGTCAGATAGGAGTAACATTGATGAAGCCATGGAAGTATAGAATTAAAGAAGAATGTAAGAGATTTTTCTGATTCAATAAGAGGAGTTTCTCTATATTGGTTTGATCAGATGGATAAACAGATTGTGATTGCTTTTGGTATTTATACAATGCTTGCATTTTTCAGGTTTTCATGAGTACTCTACTTCCACTCGAGTAACCCGTCCATCATTAGAATTTACTATTAGAATTGATTTCAACGCAGACCCTAGCAAAGGCTAACCTTGTTATTTGTCCAGTCGCTTTATCGAGCATTAACGACACTTCCAATGCACTCGCTATTGTTAAGTTTATATAGGCTACTCCCCATTGGTTCCACCTGCCGGCAGTTTTCAGTTGCTATCCAACATAGTTGACTTGATCCCTTTGGTCAGAGATTTCTTCGTGTCCACCTCTGGCTGGCTGGATCTTCTCTTAAGCACTCCACTTTCCTTGCTTCCCATTGGTTCCTGTTATTTATTGGTGGTACTTATCTTCGACACAAATATTCTTTCATCGCTACATGTGCCGAGCACGCACATCCTCTCCCACGTGCAGTGCACGAGACCATTCCTCACGTGTTCGACATGCGCTGAGGTTGTCATATGTTTAGCTGTAATGATAAATTAGGTATAAATAATAATAATAATAATAATAATAATAATCTCTGCACTTGCACTTGTAACATTATCAGCTATAAGTCTATCCGTTGAGCTCGTATCTATTGACTACATACATTTATGTGAATGTTTTAAGCTTATTCCAATGTTCCATTGATCAATATGTTCAAGAAGCCTTTTATTAACCTCCATATATTATAATTCCAATGAGATTAACTGTCCTGAATTATAGAGATAATATATATTAGTAAGGTTAGGGAATCAGGTTTTGTAATTATGTTTTGCAACCAGAATGATGTTGCATCGTTAGGAGTTTTTTACAACCTTGAGATATACATAAAATCTTTTAGGTTTTCATCATTATTTCGAGATCACGCCACGTCACCCTGATTACAAAACATGATTGCAAAAACCTAATTTCCTAGCATTTTTGAATATATATTTCAGTTTGGTGAGACCAATTGCCTTGTTTCGATATGATTGAATGTGTGGGGACTTAAAATATTCAGTAATTAAGAATTTTTACCAAGTCTTTTATATTATAAAGAGTTGGTGAGGATAAAGAAGAAAATAGGTTCATAGTTTGTCAAAAAGACATGTCATGTGGAGTGAATCAAAGCAAAATGGAGTGAATCAAAGCAAAATAGAGTGGATATGATGACTTCATATCAAGTATTGGTCTTTTATGATCAAGTTTTTATGATCTCCAAATTTTGTGTATGTCCAAATTTTGTGATCTCCAAATTTTATGATCAAGTTTTTATGATCTCCAAATTTTGTGTATGTTTGTTAGTCTACTGACTTAAAAATATTTGCATTAAGGGCGCAAAAGCTTGATTGACCTCTTTCAAGAGTTTCCAATATGCTTAAGTCGGAATTTAAGCATAACTTAAGGAAATTAATCATGAATTCAAATCTATTTATCTTGGAAATTGTATGAAAATATTGTGTGATCTGCTGACCACTTGACAAAACTTAAAGATATTTAAGTAGTCATGAGTAAGATGTTTTTATGCTCAGTGATTGATTAATTGAATTACCCACTCACGGAGAGTGATATCTTCTACTGAGGTGTGATCCTCTACTGAGGCACTTAGCTTGTGTGGTCTGCTAACCACTTGACTAAACTCAAATGGATTTAAGTAGTCTTGAGTAATAAGTTTTTATGCATTGAATTACCCACTAATTCACTGAGAGTGTGATCCTCTACTGAGGCATTTTGCTTGTGTGGTCTACTGACCACTTGACTAAACTTAAGCGGATTTAAGTAGTCATGAGTAAGACGCTTTTATGCATTAAATTACCTTATGAAAAGTGTCATCCTCTACTGAGGTGTGATCCTCCACTGAGACATTTTGGTTGTGTGGTCTGCTGACCAATTGAATAGACTTAAACGGATTTAAGTAGTCTTGAGTAAGATACTTTTATGCATTGAATTACCCGCTCACGGATAGTGTCATCCTCTACTGAGGTGTACATAAATATTTGTATTTCTGAATGTCTTATGTTGAAGGACTGTAAAACGAATTCTCGTATTTCCCTATTTCAACTGAAGAATGAGCGTTCTCTGCTAAGAAGCAAAATAACATATCCTCTACTACGGTATATGTAAATATTTTTTCGAATATTTTTTTTTGGCCAGATCTTCTTTGATTAGTGGTGGTATCTTCCACCAAGGTTGGTTCTTCTCGTGGAGAATTTGATTGACCATAACGGAGAACTCTGTGAATGTTCTACCGAATGAGGAGTCTCTTGTTGAAGAGATAAAAATACAATCAAGTTTTTCTTATATGTACATTGCATTTTTTTTTAATTCTAAAAAGCAAAAAAAAAAAAAAAAAAAAGCTATGATGCCTCAACTTCGATCCACTTTGTGAAATGGTTGGTTGCCACAATCATCAGATTCTTCTGCGCTGGAGAGTTTGATTGATCGGAATTGTGAACTTTGTGTATGTTCTACTGGCTGAAGAGTCTCTTGTTGGGGAGTGTGTTCTATGTTTGTCACTTTTGTTCTTTTTATCCTCATTCTGATCTGCATTTGTTTGTGTAGGCTGACTATCTTTCTCATGTATATCTGATGCCTTAGCACTATTTTTTTCGTCATCCCACAATGCATAATGTTCTGCCATGGCGAAGACTTCGGTAAAAGTTTTGCCCGATTTCATGGTCAATTTGCCATACAATATGTGATATGCGGGCATACCCTTCTTGAAAGCTAAGGATGCAATTTGGTCATCACACCCATTTATCCTCGCTCTTTCTACCTTCAATCTTTTGATGAAGTCTCGGAGAGATTTATTTGACTTTTTCTTTATGTTGAAAAGGTGGCCAACATGTTTTTTTATGGTTTGATAGGATGAATACTCTTTTGTGAAAATAAGTGAGAGCTCTCCAAAGTTGTTGATCGATCGAGGGGTCAAAGTGTGGAATCAATCTTTGGCCACTCATGGTAAAGTCATAGCAAATATTTTGCACATAAGTAGGTCATCATTTTTGTGCAGAGTCATGAAACTTCGGAAATGCTTCAAGTTTCTCTCAGGATCAGAATCTCCTTTGAAATGAGTAAAGGTTGGTATGATAAACTTTGCCGGTGGAGGATCCCCTTCAATGTCATTTGTAAAAGGTGAAGTGTTTTCCAAGGCCATCTCTTTGCAACATTATTTTTGCTAATTTGTTTTCGAGTTCCCACCATTGTATAAAAAAAAAACTTTGACAATGAAAGTGTTTGTGAAAGGAAATTTAAAGTGAATGAATAAAAGTTATTTTTTTATGAATGGAAGAGAGCATGCAATGAGTTTGATTCAAGGTCTAATTGAGAGCATCAATTTGTGAATGCAAATTTCCACCGGATCACGTGCTGATCAAGCGAAGCGATCTGCATAAGATGAAGGTTAATTCTTGACACCGGTGTGATGTCTGCCACGGGGACTCCGATGTTAAAGTTAGAACAATGCCTTTAGGAAGTATTTATTTCTTTATAATTGAAAAGAAATTATGAATCAAGAAATAGTTACCTCCAGATGGCTTTATGTTTGGCTATTTATAGATGCAGAATGAGTAAATTACTGGCAGATGAGTGAGACACGTGGCAGATGAGTGAGTCATCTGCTTGCATGCGGTTGTAACTTCTAATTAGGTAGTTGTAACTTTCGTAGATAGTTGTAACCTTCTGTTGGTGGTTGTAACTTCATGTTTGGAGACACCTCTCCTGCAAGCTTGTGTGCTCAGCTGAGCATGGTGGTCAACGCTGAACACAACTCCTCTATTGAGAAAATAGTGTTCTGCTGAGTTGTATTGGACTTTCTCTATTTGTAACTTTCGTGGGTAATTTTCAGGCTTCTCAGGAATAACCAAAATATTTAGGCTTCCTTATCTTATTGGATTTAGGATTATTTTTTGCTCCCACAACGAGATTCATATGTTTTTCTTTATTATTCCCACCTAAAAGTTTTGAGAGAGAGAGGTGACGAGGAGAAGATAAAGTAGGTAAGTCTTTTTAACGGGGCAACCTTTATCTTCCTTGTTCCAACATCAAGCATCAAAGCAATCACGAAGGTTCACCCGTTGAAGGCTACTCAATAAATCAGCTAGGTCTTCCATTTTCTATTCCGATATATAGCATTTCATTCCAAACTAAAGCGCCAAATCCATTTTATTGCCAGTCATGTTGAATTTGCCTTGCATCATTATACACACCCAATCCTCCATTTACAGCTTGCAAACCTCTCAATTTTTTTAGAATTAAAATTTCAATAAATGCAAATTAAAATGTTAAGGAATTTGGCTAGAAATCATTCAATCGTTGTAAATTAATGTGTAATATTTTAAAAAAATTATAAAAATTTAATGATAGAGAAATTTGTACTCGCAAATGTCAATATATAAGGATTACTTAAATTTTTATCCTTATATATATATAATTTTTATATCCTTAAATTTTTATCCTTAAATGTCAATATATAATTTTTATCCTTAAATTTGTACTCGCAAATGTCAATATATATATACATATATATATATATATATATATATATATATATGTATGTGTTTAAAAAAATGAAAAGAAATACATTAAAAAAACATTATGATACAATTAGTTTACCCATAAAATTTGAAATGTCTAATTTTGAGAGACGATGTGGGATCCACTATGAGAAAGGAAGGGCTAACCCGCCCCTAAAATATTTTGAGAGACGATTTTGCCCCGCCAATTGCTTTATTTTTACATAAAATTGCATGTTTGGAATTTCAAAATATTTATAAAGTAATTTATTATTAGATTTTTTAAACGTATAAAACTACTCATGGTCATGGTCACTGTTCATTAACTTATTGATTTTTATTATAAAATAATGAAATTGAAAGGAAAATTTTAAATCTAAAACATCAAGTTGAAGATGCGTGCACGTTCATCTGCGTTTTGTAGTCCAGATGATTGGCCGCATTTAGTTAAATTCTAGGCAATCATATTTTGTAGTGGTTGTATCGTTTCAAATTGGATTAACATGTCGTTGACACCTTATGGTGATATTTATATAATACTTATTTTTTTGTTTTTAAAAAAAACCTATGAGTGGAGATGCTCTTTGTACTGTAGATGTAGATATAGATAGATTCACTTGGTGATTTAGAGAGACCGCCACTATAATGGCCCAAATATGATCACTTACAAGTTATAGTCATTTTTACTAAAGTCACGTAAATCTGTTTGAAAAAAAAAGATTTGTTTTTGCTCAATCATCGCATTGCTCCCATTCGCATTGAGCAATGCAAGGATTGGGCGAAACTCAAGGATGCACGGACACGGATACGACACGGTCACTCGGTAATTTTCAAAAAATTAGGACTCGGCCACACGGCGAAACAGTCAAACTTTACTTTTTATGAATTTTTATTTTTTTTACAACTAATGAACATAAACAACAACCTAAAGCTTAAAATTGTTTAAATTTTTTACTTTTGAAGCTAGAAGATAAAAGCTTAACAAGAGAGATAAAAATATTTACAGAGATATTTTATACAAATACAATAAAATACACTGGAATAAGAAGGGCCTTATTGATCAATTCCCTTTATTTAAAACATGTAAAATATGCTAAACGGTAGGAGTTTTGAACACATCTAAGCAGCTTTCAGATGCAAGTCCACCATTCCAGAATTTGTGATAATACTCTTCATAAGTAAAGCTTTTATAGGTGCGAGGGTATTCATCGTCGACTAGAGCTTCAGCTGGTTCAATCACAGCATCATTTGACGGGCAATAGAAAGTTGGGATGGAGAATCTCTCTTTGTCACAATTCACCACTGCTCGATGGAGCACACTCTTGTAACGATCATTGCTAAGTGCCTGCAATCGATCATGTGTTGTTGTTCTTAAGAATTGATTCACAACTACTACTTCAATTCATATTAAGTATGAAGAGGATTTTAGACATAACAATTTTTTCAGCAGAGAAAATAATTCTTGTATATAAAGTATATGTATTGATAATCTAATAAAGATGTTGGAATGAAAGAAAATTAATCACCATGTACATTGATGATGATTAAAGTATATAATAATTCTTGTATATAAAGTATATGTTTTCCTGATCTTTTTACCTGTATTTGATCTCCGATGTTGATGATGAACGTATTTGGGATTGGATTGATTGCAATCCAGTTGCCATTGCGTACAACCTGCAAGCCTGGTACATCATCTAGGAGAAGAACTGTAATGGCATTGGGATCTTTATGTCCTGGAAGTCCATAGGTGAGGTCTGGTTGTGGGCATGGTGGATAGTAATTAATGGCCATGTGTTGCCCATGCTTATTAAGTCCCTTATTCAAGTAATCTGCCTCTAATCCTAAGCTCTCTGATATAGCTTCGAGCAACCTTAATGTTAGTTTCCTAACACATGTTGAGTACATTGCGACAACCTCTCTGTACATATTAAGTTATAGATTATTAATTCAGATAAAGACTAAAAGATGATGAAAAAATTAAGATACGTAATAATCTAAATAATTACCCGAAAGATTGGGGATTTGAAGGCCATTCATGTACATACTGCTCTAGAGGGTAACAATGGAGTCTAAGAAAATCCCTCCAGTTGGAAACAGCCTCCGTCTTGAGGTTGAAACTAGTCGAGAGCCTTGTAGTCTTCAATGGATCATCGGAGTAGTTCTTCATCCGCTCACTTTCTGGTAGTTGGAAAAATTCTTTTGCTATCGATAACATGTTATTGATCACTGACTCTGGTACCCCATGGTTTTTAACCTGAAAATGGCAGAAGTTGAGGTATTCATTTTAAGTATTGAAAAATAATCCAAATTACTTTAAAAGTTGAAAATGTTGGAGATTCATTTCTTTAGATTACAAAACCATTCAGTACAACAAGAGCATGGAAATATTTATTACCTGAAAAAAACCATCAGTTTGACATGCATTGCCAATCTCTTTAACGACATTGTTGCGTTTAGAACCGTTAAGTAGTTGTTCAAGATCAATGAGAGGTATAGAACCCTCGGAGGGTTGAAGTACATCACCAAGGTTAGGACGGTCCGTCGTGTCTCTGATGTAGTTTGAAGGAACTTTGCTGAGACCTGATGCAAGGTCAGATAGGAGTAACATTGATGAAGCCATGGAAGTATAGAATTAAAGAAGAATGTAAGAGATTTTTCTGATTCAATAAGAAGAGTTTCTCTACATTGGTTTGATCAGATGGATAAACAGATTGTGATTGCTTTTGGTATTTATAGCCGCGCGAATTGAGATAATGTTTTTGCTATGCAGTCGATGAAGAAGAGGTATCAAAAAACACTACAACTGCTTGGTGAAGTGTACGAAAAGCCATTTCATCATCAGTATCACTTGGCAATGGTTTAAACGCGTCGCACAGATAGTAGGTAATCTAGGTCTCTGTTTAGGCAAATTGTTTGGTTGGAGAGAATGTAAGAAAGAAGTAACACATGTATATATATATACTTGCATCATCTTGAATGACGTAGGCTGTGTTAGATAAGGGGTGGCATCACTTGCTAATGTCACCATAGAGAAATATATTTCAATAGGGTGTAATAAGGTTTGACCAATAAAACATATTAAAGTATATTAATTATATTTAGGGTAATTTGCATTTTTGCTCCCTATCATACATAGCTAATTAATAAATATATTCATCATTAATCACTATTAAAATTACCTTCTTGTACTAGCGGTCAACGTCCATTGACAATTAATTTTCAAAGTAAATTACCAAAATGTCCCTCAGAAATTAAAGGCTGAGATTAAATATTTCGTTCAACCGTCTCATCTCGGGGAAAATTCTAAGGCTCAATTGAAATCGCAATCGTATCTCGAGGAAAATTCAACAGTTAATTTTAAAAATATTTCATCTTAAACCACTCATCTCGAGGAAAATCTAACGGTCCAAATTTAATAATACACATCTCTAGGTAAATCTAACAGTCTCGATTTAATTATACACGCATCTCGAGAAAATCTGTCGATCTAGCACTCTTCTCCAGGCAAAACCTGACAGTCCAGCACACACCTCGAGAAAAAAAATTGTCGCCTCAAATTTGTTCGTGCATACATCTCGAGGAAATCAGACGACTCAGATTTATTTGTGCATGCATCTCGAGGAAATTTTAATATTAACTCTGGCGACTTGAATTTATTCGTGCACGCATCTCGTGAAAATCTGAATTCTGAATAATTTTTATTATAATTTTGCCTTTAACCCCATAAAATAAATTACTGGCAATAACTTAACCCCATAAAATAAATTTGAATTTAGTTTTACCCCATGAAACAGAACTTACCTGAAAGATGATCAAGAAATTTTTATCTTTCTCCTCCCTTATCTTCCTCCTCTATCTCACAGCCACGCCACCACCTCCTCCTTCATCATCCCTCATCTTCCTCATTTATCCACTTCTTCCTTCATCCTTCTTCATCCACTTCTTCATTCTTCCTCCTTCCTCCTCTATTTCACAATCCTTATAATAAAGTTAGAGCTTCATTCCTCATTCTTCCCCTTCATTCTCCTCCCCCATTATTTCTCAGGTTTGTTCTGTTTCGGGGGCAAAAGTAAAATAAAATTTATTCAGACGCCAGATTTCAGATGCGTACTTGTTAGTTGTTCCTCGAGATGCATGCACGACTAAATATGAGATTTCAAATTTTTCTCAAGATGCGTGTTGGACCATCAGATTTTTCACGAGATGTGTGCTAGACCGTCAATTTTTTTTTCAAGAGGCATGCATAATTAAATTTGGACCGTTAGATTTACCTAGAGATGTGTGTACTATTAAATTTGGATCGTTAGATTTTCCTCGATATGAGTTGTTTAATATGATTTAAAAAAAAAAATCAACTGTTGGATTTTTCTCAAGATATGATTACGATTTCAACTGGGCCTTAAGATTTTCCTCAAGATGAGATGTTCGAGATACGAAAGATTCAATGTCATTCTTTGATTTCTGAGAGCATTTTGGTAATCTGCTTTGAAAATTGACAGTCAATGGACATTGACCTATAGTCAAGGGGGTAATTGTAATAGTGATTAATGATGGGTCAACTTATTAGTTACCTATCTATAATAGGGGCCAATTGAAAATTACCCATATATTTATTGAGCCTTTGACTTAGTAGCATAAATAAGACAACGACTTGGTAAATTTGTTTTTCATGAGGATTTTGATAGGATGAAACTATTAAACACCACTAGTGTATCAGCCGTGACTACGGCACGACTGCATACTCTTCACGTAGTGTGTATCCGTGCCTCGGCATGACACCCTGGTCCTTGGGTCTTGCCTTCGGCACTCCCATCATTTTGGTTTCCGACCTTACCAAAGATAGTTAAGTGCAATGACCCCAAGTACAAACATTGTTATTGATGATACATAAAATCGTCACCCGATCACGACTATACATGTGATTAAATCATAATAAATATTGGATGGCCGTTATGAAGGCTCAAGTCATCATAAATATTGATGGACCGTTAAGAAGGAGATGGAGGGAATCACTCTATCTCAATGAAGGAGAAGATCGTTATAATAAACGTCCCATTTCATTGCACCAACCGAGCTTAAGTCACGCACACAACTGAATGCAGTCATCAATTCACTCATTATATAAGGTAAAGGAATATGTATGAGAATGAGAGGTCGATTCGACTCTCCTATCTACACTATGCAACTTTAACTGAGTTTTGTCCAAATTTATTTCCTTTTTTAAACAGAGTAGCTGACTTTAGCATCAAAGTGCCTTCGGCCACCAAAAAGTGGTATTTGACAGTCTAACATCTGTTTTGCAAGTTAAACTCTCAAGAGGACGAGATTTGGACGCATCAGCTATGATGTAGAAAATAACTTTCAATGAATTAGTGTGATAAAACAAAATAATTAATACAACACTAACCTCATATTATGAGAACATCTAGTAATTCCAAACCGCCAACCTCCCTAAAAATAAAATGGAAGGTTTTTATTTTATTTTTATAAGGCAAGTTGGGGTTTTGAGGCTCCCCTAACCTTAAATCAAAAGCATAAGAGTACATCAAAATTACACCACTCACTTATTCCTTCGTCATACATCACATCATCATGAGGAAATAAAATTTCTTTAAACTCCTCAACTAAGCTAAGAGAAGAATCCATGAGTTTTAAGTTAAAAGTTAAACTCACCATGTGAATGGTTGTCCAGATGGTTCCTTGGTGAATGCGCTTAAACTCGCGATCTCGATAGGCATCAATCAATTGCTTAATCATCTTGAGAATAAAGATATCTATCCTATTGCCTAACAAATAGAAGAAGTCGGAATGTTATTTTTGAAGCACACAGACTCGAAAAGAAAAACAACTAATTGCTATGAATAAACTAGTTCTTAAGAGATTCCAAGAGGTAATGTTGATCTTCATTAACTTCTCTTTTATAATTATCCCTTGAATTTAGGGTTTGCGTTTCTAATTCAGGAAGATCGTCGGGAAACGTCTTCCTTAGGAGACTGAGAAGCGGTTGCCTCACATTCATATTCAATAGTGTGTTTTGACCCTCCATAAGAATTTCCTTTTTAAAATTGATCTTTTAGATTTAAGAAATATTATTTAAATTCTTCCACGCCGATATACTCTATTGCTTCATTCTCTTCACTGGTAACTTCGTTCCCATTCTCATATTTTTCTAACATTTTCAATGTGTTTTTAACCTTAGTTAAGGTTAGGGGAACATCTATCCCTTCCACATGGAATACATGTTCATTTGGGGTTCTGGGGGATTGTGTTTCTTTATCACAGTCACCCTCACCTACACCCACTTTCTCATGTGTACTACCTACATTATCTCTACTTTTTTCTTGCATTTACTCCCTCCTCTAGTATATGCTCCAAACCCTCTTGGTTCTCAATATCATCTTGTGGTAATGGAATTCCCACTGATTGTGCAGCTTCCTCCCGACCATCTGCATGTTCCACAGTTATCATTGTTCTCTTTAGTACTCTGCGTACTACATTGTTTTGCAGCTCGTTGACGTAGAAATGGTTTCTATGGTTTCTAATTTGAGTTTCTAGGGTTCCTAATTTGCTCTCAAAGTTATTTACTAAATAACTTATTCGTAATATTTCAATTTAATTAGAAGTATTTTTAGTTTCCTTTTATGATTATGTTTTATTTTTTATTTTAGGAATAGACTGCTTGTTATTTTAGTATTTGATTCTACCTTTTCTTTTAGGAATAGGCTGCTTATTATTCAAGTTATTTGAGCACTATAAATATAGTTTTGATTTGCATAATTTTGAATTGACATTAGAGATATTTCTATGTGTTTTGGGCGATTATCTTGTGTTCCTTCCTGTGAATTGTTTGTTAGAACTAGCAGAGTTATTTAGTAAATAACTTTGAGAGTAAATTAGGAACCCTAGAAACTCAAATTAGAAACACTCCTGCGTTAGTCGCCCCGAGTTGGAAAGAACTCGTCCTCGAGTTCACAACAACTTCATCAGAATACTCTGGCGGCAGCCCAGGAGGAAGATCTTCTGGCACCAGGTCAGAAAACTCTACTAGCTCTTGTAGACGTACTGGATTGTCTTTCATTCCCTTCTCTTGAGCTCCATCTGCAAACCTAGCACATACTCCTTTACTATAATAATCAATTCCTTGACTTCGTCAACCTCGGAGAGATTCGATTTGCAGTCTTTGTCACGAAGCAAGTTCTTGGGAGACATCACAATGAGTGGTGATGTTCATATAATTATAACATAATATACCTCATAATATATATTTGTTAGTGTTTCAAATAGTGTACTTTAGTTTAATTATTTTATTTTTGTATTTTTGTAGGATTTGGAGTTTAAATGACAAAAGTGCGTTAGCGTGGCGAATAATGGTGATTCATAGACAAATTGACGAAGTGGAGCGGGAGACACTCAAGCTGAAGATTAAGAGAACCAAAAAAATAATAAAGGAAATTAGTTTTGAATTTTGGTGGAACAAAGAAGTTATATGGATGAACATAGCCAAACCCATTATTGATATAGAATTTAAAACAAAGAAATCCACCAACATGGAGGATCCCTTTTGTAATTGGGTTTTCAATTGGGCTCAATAAGGAGTTTTAGTTTAACAAAAGGAGTTTCAATTGGACCCAATAAGGAGAGTGCGACAGCAAAGGGGGCGCTGGAACGAAAATGCAGCAGTAGCCGAGAAACGCAGGACTACAGGGAGTACACGATGCAGCAGTGCTGTCCACAGTAGCAGCAACGACGCTGTCCAGCAGGGAGCAGAAACGCTGTCCAGAGCAGCAGTGAAGACGTCGTCCAGCAGGGTGCGCATCGCTGATCCACCACGCGCCGCCGTGCCGATGAAGCTCCACACCGCTGTTGCTGCCATCACCTTCGCTATGTGTCACTAAACTCCACGCAAGGTGAAGAGACGAACTCCTAGATGTAACACACTTAATTGGTATTTGATTCGCTTTATGCTTTCACGATGAATGGTGTTTATGATTCCCACTTTTATTTAATATAGGAATTTATGTTATTTTAGTGACAAAGATTTCATCAATTTTTTCGTAGATTATTATTAGGGCTGAAAACCGAACCATCGGTTCGGTTTTTCACCTAAACCGTGAACCGAACCGATCTAGGTCGGTTTTAAAATTTTCAAACCGAAACCGAACCGAACATTAACAAAACCGATCCGAAACCGAACCGACTCTAATTTATGCAAACCGTAACCGAACCGAACCGACTAAAATCGAACCAAAACCGAACCGACCGTCTATTTTAAACATATTATATTATTTATATATAAAATATATATTATTTATTATATATATTCGGTCGGTTCGGTTTGGTCGGTTAAAATCACATAGAAACCGAAAACCGAACCGACCACTTCGGTTTTGAATTTTTTAAAACCGAAACCGATCCGAACCGAATTTAAACCGAACCGATTGGTTCGGTTTTGATCGGTTCGATCGGTTTAGTCGGTTTGATCGGTTTTTTGTTCAGCCCTAATTATTATTCCAGTGGTTGTCTTTTTCTTCTCCATATAAGTTTAGTCACGCTTTTCTTATGTGTCGAATTTTTAAGGATCAGTTAATTCCGGTAGGTTAGTTATATGTCATCGTCTTTTATTATGTTATTGTCTCCGGATATATCGTAAATTTAAGATATCACATATGACCAACCTTTGTGTTTTCTAGAAAAAGTGAAATCTAAAATCCATTTACATTAGGATATATTAATGCATTAAAGACTATTTTTCCGATTATGTTGTTTGGGATGTGAAACGCATAATCGAGTCATCATAGCGAATTGATGGAGTTTTATTAACCTAAATTAATAAGCTAATAAACCCTACTTGTAATACCGCAAGTGCACGGCTGTCTAACTGGTAGACTGGCAAATACGGGTCGATCCCACGAGGATTGACAAGACAATCGAATTCTAAGACTTATTTGAACTAATTTAGAGTTGGGGGTTACAGCAGATGAAAATTACTAAATTAAGAAAATGAAATTGACAACTAAAATTAAACTGATAAGATGATAGAGAGAGGACCGAGACATCGAATCCGCC
This sequence comes from Berberis vulgaris, assembly GCA_963556465.1. NCBI lineage: Eukaryota > Viridiplantae > Streptophyta > Magnoliopsida > Ranunculales > Berberidaceae > Berberis > Berberis vulgaris. Next base: position 1,035,087 of record OY747128.1, on the reverse strand, counting down.
ACATGTTCTTCGAGATTTGTGTAATCCAAATTATTGCTTTCAAGAATTAACATGACTAACCTAAAGATTAATCTAAGTTTGCAATTGATTTCAGCAAAGGTATAAACCCCTAGCATTGTGTGTCTTCTTACGACACACACAATCCCAGGTTTATTTTAACTAATTCTAAACCCCTAGCATTGCATATCTTTTACGACACACACAATCACAAATTCAGATTAATTGACTAAAGCAGGCTTTGAGTATCAATAAAGGGTACTTCTAACTACCGACTAGTCTAGATAATTAATTCGGATATAACCGGTGAAAGCAAATTATTGAAACTCATAAATCAATTGTGTTTAACGTTCAAGTATATAGAAAACAATAAATTTAAATAAAACAAACTCTAGGAAACCCTGTGGTTTCATCTTCGCCTCGGCGCGGGGTCTAAAAGATCATGCTGGCGATGGTCACAGCACTGGTGTAGGTGGAATCCATCTTAGCACGAACGTGAATCCCGAGAAAGAGTACAAATGCACTGTGGTGGCTCTAAATAAGTCACGGGGTGCCAATAGTGAAACTGTTTGAAAAACAATTGTTTCCCGCCAAAAATCGTGCGTTCCTCTGGTCTTCGTCTCCAACGATAGCTCCCTCCTCGCTGCTTGCTGGTTATTTGCTCCTCGCGAGCAAAATCTTCCTCCGACCGGCTCCAGTACCTGCAAAAGAACGAGAGAGATGGAAGCACAGAGAGAGACGAAGTGACGTGAAGGAGGAAGAGGACGAAGGAGGACATAGAGGTGTTCTGTTTCGGTGGTGGTGGTGCTGGTTCGTGGTTGATCAAAGGAGAGGGATTAGGGAGAGATGGAGGAGGACGTGAGAGAGAGGAGCTTGGCTGCGAGGAGGTCATGACGGCTGGCTGAGTGACCTGTTGCTGCTCTGTCGCGAGGTGGAACAGGGTGGTGGCGGTTGTGGTTATGCGAAGCAGGGTGAGGAGGTGATGATGTCTACGATGGAACAGGGTGTGGCGTCTCCCTAGCGAGAGAGGAAGAGCGGGTGATGAAGGAATGCGAGGTGGCGGCTGATGGTGGAGCAGTTTGTGCAATTGAGGGGGATGAACAGAAGAGGACTGCGGCTATGGTGGTGTTAGCGAGGTGAGGTGGTGATGGCGGGATGATCGCACTGCCGGTTCTCCTATCGAGCGAGGATCGCCGGCAGGGTGGATTGGCGTGGTGGCTAGAAAAGAGAGGAAGAGAAAAGAAACCTGGAAGAAGAGAGAAGAAGGCTTTCTCTAAAAATGGGGAGACCTAAATAGGGTTATCTTATTTCCTTGGGCTTTGGTTTCTAGATTAGCTTTTTTTTGGGTTTGGGCTTAGGTTAAATTAGGTGAACCTAAGTTTATTTGGGTTAGGTTTAGATATGTGACCCTCTACTTTGTACCGCCGTTAGAATCAACCAATTGATCATTCCTTAAATTGTCGCCTTAATGCGATTTCATCGTTCACGCTAAAATTCCTACAAGGACATGAAAATGAAATAATTAGAATAAAATATACTAATTGAAACACTAACATATATAAATTAAGGGATATATTATGTAATAATTGCGTGAATATCACGAATCAATACTAGTTGGCACGTGAAATCTAGGAGGGATCCTAGAACCTTGTGATTTTTCTAAACTTGATATTTTATTAAATTCAATTCAATTTCTTATTTTAAATTTGTTATAATTTCTTACATTTAGGTTCGCACAGTTCTTCTTCCTTGACCGTGTTTTGTAGATAGTTTTTCCTCGTGGGATCAACACCCCAATCTTTACTGGAATTGACCGCGTGTATTGTTTGGGAGTAATCAAGTGGCTTACGGAAATCTCTATGTATCTGGCGACACAAAACATGGAAATAATTTGCAGGAGTCGTGACGTTGACAACCTGCCAATTGCACTCCTGGACCTGCTTCCTAAGTGTGGCGTCCATCTCAGGAATAACATATGGATTATCATCGCTCATCTGAAGGAAATGTTCCAATCTTGCACTTGAATGTTTAGGGCCTTGACCATCATAACCATGGGGAAGAAGCACCACAAGTCCTGTATGGCGGAGCCATTTAGACTCCCCACTACTCAAAAATTGATCAAATATCACCTGAGCACCATTAGAGAAATCACCAAATTGGGCCTCCCATATAACCAATGAATTTGGATTTTCCATTGAATAGCCCAATTCAAATCCGAGGACACCAAACTCCGAAAGCGAACTGTTGCTGACGATAAACATCTCTTCATTTTGGTTCATGAGAACATGGTCCAGTGGACAATATTTCTCACCCGTTTCCTGGTCATGGACTACCGAATGTCTGTGACTAAAAGTACCTCTTTCAACATCCTGGCCACTCAACCAAACATGATTACCTTCCACTAGCAATGTAGCAAAAGCAAGTGCTTCTCCAACTGCCCAGTCAATGATCATCTTGCAGACTTTATCTGCAACTGTGCAGGTCGTGTGGAAAATATTGGTTTTCAACCAATCACCCTTGGGAGTCAATAGATTCTTACGAACGATCAGAGTCTCATGACCATCTCCATGCAGGACATCTTCATCTTTATCATCGTCACACACAGGTTCTCCAAGCCCTTAGTTTCGTCTACCACGTCTTCCTCAATCAGGAGATTGTTGCCTTTCTGAATATCAGGCTTCATGTACTCAGTCTCTCTATGTCCCTGTTCACCACATCTGAAACATCTAATAGTAGGATTACTCTGCGGTGGCTGTTGGGTAGGACGAGATTCTTGAGGGCGAACTGGTCGACTGCTTTGATTATTTCTGATCATAGGCCTCCTGTTCTGCTGTTTTTCCATAGCAAGTGCATGCTGGTAGGCTTTAGAAACGATCCATAGTGAGTTAAGGCTGAGGACATCCTGCAAGGGCTGTCGTAATCCCCCCAAATACCGTGCCACTATCTGCTCTTCCATATCAGATAAGTCATTACGGGCTATCAATTGATAGAACTCCTCCGTGTAATCATCAACCGATCTCGTGCCTTGCCTCAACGAATGAAGTCGCTAAAACAAAGTTTGAGTGTAGCCGAAAGGAAGGAAGCGACCTTTCATCTTCTTCTTCATCATCTTTTCCCAATCAGTGGTCTTGGCCTTGCCCTGCCTGTCGCGTGATCGCCACAACTGCTCCCATCACGCAGATGCTTTGCCTTTGAGTTTGATGGGGACCAATTTCACTTTGACATGATCTGGAACTTCCTTATACTAAAAAAGACGCTCTACTTCATTCAACCAATCCACGAATCATTCGGCCTGTAACGTACCAGAAAACTCGGGTAAATCCACTTTGAAACTGAGATTTCCATGGCGATCCTCCCGACCACGGCGCTCCCAGAATCGAGCAAGATTGTGATATTGGTATATATATATGTGTGTGTGTGTGTGTTTAAAAAAGGAAAAGAAATACATTAAAAAAAAATTATGACACAATTAGTTTACCCATAAAATTTGAAATGTCCAATTATACTTCCATGGATTTAGAAGTCAAAACCGAATTACCCCATGCTACTTTTCATTTTTACACTTCAATCTTTCAAATTAATACAAAAACAATAGTGTACATGTATAAAGACTAGCGTATTACCCGTGCCTACGACACTCCTATTATTTTTTTCTTATATGACTATTTATGTCTCCAAATTACTCTACCAATTTTATCTTAAAGAAGAAATACAAATAATCTTTCATTGAAGTACTATGCAACGCATATCCTAGAGACATAAATTAGAGACAAAAAACATAACCATGGGTTTGAAGAGAAAGTACCTAATTACAAAGATAATGGATTGAAGTTGGAGATGGCGTAGAAGCAACCTGCAGTAATTTAGACAAATCAAAATTTTTTAAGAGACCATAAGCATCACGGTTAAAGTAAATAAGATACCATAAGCATCATGCTTAAAGTAAAATACCCGATTTGTCTGTAAGAAAAGTTGGCTACTACTCTCACATGAAATTTTAAAAATTTTGTGTAAGAAACAAAATAAAGAAAAGAACTTGTCAATAAAACCATGAAAATAGTATAGTAGTTAGGTAAACAAAATGAAAATAAAAATAAAAATAAAAGATTATAAACTATCTAAACAATGAAGCCATATCATACAGACTTAAATTACACGAAAATGCATATGAAAATGTAAATCGTACAAATTATTCATCAACATGAAATAGAACTTTAGTGCATACCTCGGAATTTGTAAACCATATCATACAGACTTTAGTGCATGAACCATCATCATGAGCCAGAAGAACATATTCACCTTCTGAAAAAAAAACCTCCCACCTGTTGAGATCTTGCGCCCTATTTCATTCAATTGTCCAATGTTGGGATACTTATTAGCCACTCTAACCCCAATCTCTTCTCGTCTTGCCCCCTTGTCTTTTGTATCTATAAATTTCACAGGAACCACAGAATCATTCACAACCTTCTCCTTCAAATCAACCTCAGCCCTCCCATTAATTTGAAATTTCTCAACTTTAGCCTTCACACCCAAATCCAAACCACTTCCACCCTTCATACAACTCTCTACACCCTTCTCACCCAATCTTCCCAGGGTTCAGAACTTGATTCACCCCATTAAGTTGTTTAACACTCTAATCCAACCCACCGCTCTCAATCGACATTTTATCACAAGTCTTCTTCATATCTCCCAACCCAATCAACCCCTTCTTAATAACATCACCCCTCTTTTGATTTCGAGCTCACCCCACCCTTCAATGAGATCGATCTCTCCAAACCCCGACACCCACTTATCAATTTCCCCTCATTTCCCTCATCGATTTCCCAGACATCGAAACCCTAGACATCCGATCAGAAAGCAACCTAGCGAAATCAGAATGACTAGAACTCCTACATCTGGGCAGCGTCGACGTCGACCACCAAACCACATCCTTGCTTTGCTGTCCCGTCGCCGCTGAAGACTTGGGGATGCATTTGGTGACAGAGACGGATCTGGGGTTTTCCTTCCCCATAGGGTTCTTGAAGACCTTGTCAATGGCAGGGATTTGATCGAATAGGGCTTCGACGCCATCACTTTGCCTCTTGAGCCGCCCATCTCTTTCATTCGAAGATTTTTTTTTTTTTTTTGGGTTCTGAAGGGAGGGAGAAAGAAGTGAAGGGAGAGAGAAAGAAGTGAAGTGAAAACATTTTGAGAAGAGGTGTGGAGTGAGTGAGGAAAGTATCGGGCGTTTGAAATTTTTACTTAACTACTGTCACAAACACAATTTTGCCACGTAGGACAAAAAGCCTATCTGAATTGTAATAGAGATATCATGTGGTTGAAATGCTATATAAAATGGCCTTCACTTGTAAAGGAGAGTGCCACTGGGTGTGGGATCCACTATGAGAAAGGAAGAGCTAACCTGCCCCCACAAATATTTTGTGAGACGATTTTGCCCCGCCAATTGATTTATTTTTACATAAGATTGCATGTTTGGAATTTCAAAATATCTGTAAAGTAGTTTAGTATTATATTTTTTAAATGTATAAAACTACTCATGGTCATGGTCACTGTTCATTAACTTATTGATTTTTATTATAAAATAATGAAATTGAAAGGAGATTTTTAAATCTAAAACATCAAGTTGAAGATACGTGCACGTTAATCTACGATTTGTAGTCCAGATGATTGGCCGCATTTAGTTAAACTCTAGGCAATCATATTTTGTAGTCATTGATGGATAACTACATTGGAATGAATGTCAACCAGAGGAAGAAATCCCCTAATTGAAATCTTTGGCCACTCTGCGCACTCTGGAGCTGAGCTGTGCTGAGCTAGGTAGTCTGCCGAGGATAGGGGCTCGCTGCGACGCCGTGGCCTGCTGAGATGGTGTCGAGGAGCTGGGTGCTGTCCAGTGTCGAGGAACTGGGTGCTGTCCAGTGTCGGCATGTGGCCTGCTGAGATGGTGTCGGGAAGGTGGCTGCGAACTCGCGGCTGCGAAAATTTAGTGCTGCTACGTCTCGGCATGCAGCGCTAAATCAGGTTTTGGTTTTTTGCATTTTCTCTAGTTTGCATCTGTTTAACGACAATATTAGTTTTGGCTTGGCATTTGCTTTAGATAATTAAAAGCTTTGGCCAATTAAAAGCTTAATAACAGTAGTCTGATCATAACAGATACCGCGTAGGGGCAACTTTCTCACCAGTGCACTCAAACTGGATTGACTATTGCCCCTTTCTCGATCATCTTTATTTTTAGGATTACAATGACTATTAAGAGGCACCTACACAATAAACCTAGGATTAGCACCTTGATTGAATATGTACAAGTAATAGTTAACTTGTCATGTTGACAGATAAAATAGCATGTTGATAAAAAAAAAATAGCTAGTACTAATCATAGGTTCTTGTTGGATGATCACATCACAACATGTGAAACTCGTTCTCCCTCGCTAGTCGCTTTTAGAAATAATCAATGATGTTATGCGACTTGCATGACTCAAATAACATGACAAAATGCAAAACTCGTTCTTATTCAGGGGGGCTTATTCTGGAGATCGAAGTCATCTATATCTGAATGAATCAAATGCTTGGAGGTTATCTGTTCATGGAATTGATGGCCAACTGTACACTCGAACAAAACATACAATAATGTACACTCGCAGTACCAAGTAATGGTGAAACCGTACGTACTATCACATGTTTCACGCTTCAAGGTAGGATACACGTTTGGATGAAGAGAAGACATATATTTCGACTTGTGGAGGATCTTCACGACTCACTGTCGGCTCATACCAAATGAATCCAAGTCTTGACTTTTTTTTTCTGAGAATTGTCAATCCCGTAGAATTGTCCGCATTTAGTTTCAAATTGGATTAACATGTCATTGACACCTTATGGTGATATGTATATAATACTTAATTTTTTGTTTTAAAAAAAAAAAAAAAAAAACCTATGGGTGGTCCAGGTGGAGATGCTCTTTATGACTGTAGATGTAGATATAGATAGATTCACTTGGTGATTTAGAGATAACTCCGCTATCATGGTCCAAATAGGATCACTCTCAAATTATGATCATTTTACTAAAGTCACGTAAATCTGTTTGAAAAGAAAAGTTTGTTTTTGCCCAATCATTGCATTGCTCCAATCATTGCATTGCTCCCATTCGCATTGAGCAATGCAAGGATTGGGTGAAACTCAAGGATGCACGGACACGGACACGGACACGGACACGGATACGACACGACGACTCGGCAATTTTCAAAAAATTAGGACTCGGCGACACGGCGAAACAGTCAAACTTTACTTTTTATTAATTTTTATTTTTTTATAACTAATGAACATAAACAACAACCTAAAGCTTAAAATTGTTTAAAATTTTTACTTTTGAAGCTAGAAGATGAGAGCTTAACAAGAGAGATAGAAAAATTTACAGAGATGCTCGGATAGTCAAAATTTACTGGGGAGTGTATCTAATTTACAAATTGTTTCAAAATAGTGTGTGTAATTGTGTATCTAAGATCAAATTAATCATCAGAAATAGATAAATCAAATTACTGAGAAATTATATAGCAAAATACCATTTTTTGTGTGTATTGTATCTAATTTAGAGTGAGGGAAGAAACGATCTTGATGATGCCTAATGTACCATCAAATGAAAATGTCAGTCAAGAACCCTCAGATTGAGTACGACGTGAAGATGTTCTCTAATTAAAGCAACCCCTCTCTCCGATTGAAAGAATCGAAGAATTGGCGATTGCAATTGAGTGCAGTAGAACTTGGTGTTTCTTAAAAAACTACTTTCGAAAATCATCAGAGAAAAACAGGAAAAAAAAACCCAAAAAAACAGGAAAAACACTGGCCGTGTCGGTCAGTCAACGTGTCTTGACCGTTGACCACGTGTCGGATACATGTCGGGCACGTGTCGGACGCGAGTCCATGTCCGACACGTATCTGACTCTCAAAACGGAGATTTTCCGAAGAGTCCGTACATCGGAGGCGAAACTTCTACCAGACCTATGCGAAGTTAAGCTTGATTATTTCTTTTAGATACATATTTTTGTAGAAATTTAATTCCACTATATATTATATCCTTAATTTGGCTAACTTGGGTTTTTGAGTTACTATGATTTGGGACCGTTCTATTATATTTTGTCATTTTGTGCTCAATATAAACTAGTTCACTTGGATCCATAATTCTGACTAACTGGCCCTTTTAAAATGTGAGTTTATCAAATCTCCAGCCATATTAAACTTGGGTGCAGGGTATCATTATTTTCCAATTAAAAATTTGAGGCAAAAAGTTTTTTATTATTTTGGGTCAAATACAAAGATTTTTATTAAAGATAAGACGGGAAACAAGATCGACAATAACTTTACAAGATGAAAAACCAAACAATAAAGTCATTTTGGTTTTGTTTCTAAGCTTTGGAAGACCTGAAGTCTATGTTTTATACAAATACAATAAAGTACACAGGAATAAGAAGGGCCATATTGATCAATTCCCTATATTGAACACATCTAAGCAGCTTTCAGATGCAAGTCCACCATTCCAGAATTTGTGATAATACTCTTCATAAGTAAAGCTTTTATAGGTGCGAGGGTATTCATCGTCGACTAGAGCTTCAGCTGGTTCAATCACAGCATCATTTGACGGGCAATAGAAAGTTGGGATGGAGAATCTCTCTTTGTCACAATTCACCACTGCTCGATGGAGCACACTCTTGTAACGATCATTGCTAAGTGCCTGCAATCGATCATGTGTTGTTGTTCTTAAGAATTGATTCACAACTACTATTTCAGTTCATATTAAGTATGAAGAGGATTTTAGACAACAATTTTTTCAGGAGAGAAAATAATTCTTGTATATAAAGTACAGGTTTTGGATTGATAATCTAATAAAGATGTTGGAATGAAAGAAAATTAATCACCATGTTTTTCTGATCTTTTTACCTGTATTTGATCTCCGATGTTGATGATGAACGTGTTTGGGATTGGACTGACTGCAATCCAGTTTCCATTGCGTAGAACCTGCAAGCCTGGTACATCATCTAGGAGAAGAACTGTAATGGCATTGGGATCTTTATGTCCTGGAAGTCCATAGGTGAGGTCTGGTTGTGGGCACGGTGGATAGTAATTAATAGCCATGTGTTGCCCATGCTTATTAAGTCCCTTATTCAAGTAATCTGCCTCTAATCCTAAGCTCTCTGATATTGCTTCGAGCAACCTTAATGTTAGTTTCCTAACACATGTTGAGTACACTGCGACAACCTCTCTGTACATATTAAGTTATAGATTATTAATTCAGATAAAAACTAAAAGATGAAAAAATTAATAAGATACGTAATAATCTAATAAATAATTACCTGAAAGATTGGGGATTTGAAGGCCATTCATGTACATACTGCTCTAGAGGGTAACAATGGAGTCTAAGAAAATCCCTCCAGTTGGAAACAGCCTCCGTCTTGAGGTTGAAACTAGTCGAGAGCCTTGTAGTCTTCAATGGATCATCGGAGTAGTTCTTCATTCGCTCACTTTCTGGTAGTTGGAAAAATTCTTTTGCTATCGATAACATGTTATTGATCACTGACTCTGGTACCCCATGGTTTTTAACCTGAAAATGGCAGAAGTTTAGGTATTCATTTTAAGTATTGAAAAATAATAATCCAAATTACTGATCAAAATGTTGGAGATTCATTTCTTTAGATTACAAAACCATTCAGTACAACAAGAGCATAGAAATATTTATTACCTGAAAAAAACCATCAGTTTGACATGCATTGCCAATCTCTTTAACGACATTGTTGCGTTTAGAACCGTTAAGTTGTTCAAGATCAATAAGAGGTATAGAACCCTCAGAGGATTGAAGTACATCACCAAGGTTAGGACGGTCGGATGTGTCTCTGATGTAGTTTGAAGGAACTTTGCTGAGACCTGATGCAAGGTCAGATAGGAGTAACATTGATGAAGCCATGTAAGTATAGAATTAAAGAAGAATGTAAGAGGTTTTGTTGATTCAATAAGAGGAGTTACTCTCTGAACTAAATATATTGGTTTGATGGATAAACAGATTGTGATTGCTTTTGGTATTTATAGCCGAACTCAGATAATATTTTTGCTATCCAGTCAATGAAGAATTAGTATCAAAATTGTTTGGCCTGAGAGAATGGAAGAAGTGACGCACACATACTTGCATCATCTTGAATGATGTAGGCAGTGTTACGTAAGGGGTGGCGTCAATTGCTAGTGTCTCCATAGAGGCAACCTCGACTGTTTAAACCAACTTCTTTGACTCAAGCCCTCTCTGGCAAGGATGCATGAGGCATCCCAATCACTAAATAGTTCTAAGTCATTTCACACTCATTCACATACCTATAAACCAAATACATACTCTACCTCTTTTGCTACCCCAACAAGCAACCCGCTAATTCATACATCACACCTCAACCACTCCAACTACTCCAATCACAACTCCAATACATCCCACAGTAATATAGACCATAGAAAACCGAATAATTCTAGGGAGCCCGCATTGGTGGCCTGGGAGTCAGTCTGGACCCTCCTGAGCACGTGCCTGGGAGGGTGTTTGGCACGTGAACCCAGGCCCAAATCTGGGTTCCTCTTTGGCGAATCTGCTTCCTCTCTTCACGCCTCCTCCTCTGCTCCGCTCACGCCTCCTTTGCTCTGCTTCCTCTTCACGCCAAGCTCCTCTGCTCCTCTACTACTGTCTATGAATATCCGCTTGCTGTCGACAACTTGTACAAACCAAAAAATAGCAATACATATGTATACTCACACAAAGAAATTGTTCAGAATTTATCATATAATGTAGTTGCATATTGATTAGAGATCAAAGTACTTCCACTTTCTTTAATGTCATACTAATTACTCAGGCTGTCTTCAGCTAGAAAAAGATGACCCAGAATTGCAAACTGCCCAATATTGACACAAGTATTTAGAATCTTCTCTTCGCCAATTTTGCAACATTTGCTCAATGTAGAAGCTGCAGCTGGCACCAGCCTCCATTTTGTTCCTGAATTCTTCCCTTATTCTGGTAAGGGAAGGCAAGCACCTAATTATGGCTTCTTTTCTCTATCTCACACACCTTTATTTATTTATTTTTCCAAATTTTATCAGAGAAATGAAGTACTGCAGATGCTTGTGTTTCAGATCTGGAATTTCCATGTATAGTTCCTTGTTCAGTTGGGCCCGGAGCAGAGGAGGAGGCGTGAAGAGGAAGCAGAGCAGAGGAGGCGTGAGGAGGAGCGAGCGGAGCAGAGGATGAGGCATGAAGAGAGGAAGCAGATTCGCCAAAGAGGAACCCAGATTTGGGTCTGGGTTCACGTGCCAAACACCCTCCCAGGCACGTGCCCAGGAGGGTCCGGACGGACTCCCAGGCCACCAATGCGGGCTCCCTAGAATTACTCAAACTAGAATACCATTCCACTCACCACACCAAAATCCTTCTCGCCCTCAGCCATCAATACCTCCTATCAGACGGCTCAATCCCAGCTAGATGCGCTTACGTAGAGAGAAATGCCTTTGCTACAATTGCGATGAGCAGTACAAGCCCAGACACTTGTGCAAATCTCAGCACTTATATATGTTGATTCTAGATGATGATACAACTGATGAAATCGAGGACTTCCCTGAAATTGTAACTGAGAATCTTCTTCAAGAGATGCCTATTGATATGGAAATATCTCTACATGCTCTCCATGGCTGCTCATCAACAAACACTATTAATCAAGGGGATAATCAGAAAGAAACCAGTGTCTATTCTGATCAATACTGGGAGCACCCATTCATTTATCGACCCTAGTGTTGTGAAAGCTGTTAACTGGCCAACTTGCCTCACACCGCAAATGCTTGTCAAGGTTGCTAATGGCGACCAATTACTAAGCAGTGCTGTCTACCAGAGTTTGACATGGACAATGCAAGGCGTCTCATTCGAAGGAAGAGTTAGGGTGTTGCCTCTAGGAGGTTATGATATGGTCCTTGGCGGAGACTGGTTGAAGAAATTTGGGGACATTACATTGAATTTATAGAAGCTGCAACTGACCTTGTTTATCAATGGTCAAGCTATTACTCTGCAAGAAGGACTTGAAAATGCAGAATTGTGCCTACTAGAGTCCGAGGGATTGTCTAAACTTTGGCGAAGTAAGGCTAGTTCCTTCTTCTGCCATCTCTTCTCTATGACTGTCAAGGATGCTTCTCCACAACCTGATCCTGCCATACAACAAATCATTTCACAATTCAGTGACATTTTTCAAACTCCTACTACCCTCCCTCCTAGCCGTGTCGTCAACCATCACATTCCCTTGAAGCCTGGTCATAACCCACATTCTCATAACCCCTATAAGATCCCTTACATGCAAAAAGCCGTAGTAGAGAAGCTAGTACAGGAAATGTTGGAATCTGGTTTAGTCCGACACTCTCATAGTCCGTTTGCAGCTCCCATCCTTCTAATCAAGAAAAAAAGATGGTTCCTGGAGATTTTGTGTGGACTACAGTATCTTCACCATCAAGGACAAGTTTCCTAGGCCCCTCATAGATGAACTTCTAGATGAACTTCATGGGGCTAGTATCTTCTCTAAACTGGACTTGAGATCAAGTTACCACCAAGGCACCAACTGCTAGTTCATCCACCTGATATTCACAAAACGGCTTTTAAAACACATCATGGCCACTTTGAGTTCAAGGTGATGCTTTTTGGGCTTACAAATGCACCGGCCTCTTTTCAGGCTCTTATGAATGAAATATTTCAGCCCCTTCTAAGGAATATGTCCTGGTGTTCTTCGATGATATTCTCATTTACAGTTCTAATTTCTCCAGTCATTTGGATCACTTGGCAACAATATTCTCTATTCTCAGGCAACATCGACTTTTTGTCAAGTTGTCCAAGTGCTCTTTTGCTCAAGAAAAGCTAGAGTATCTTGGCCACATTGTCAGTGCTAATGGTGTTGAGGCCGACCCACAGAAAATTGAGGCAATGGCCAACTGACCCTCTCCTACAAACATTAAGCAACTAGTGGATTTCTGGGTCTCACGGGCTACTACCGGAAGTTTATTGCAAAATATGGTCTCATTGCAAAGCCATTGACAAACCTTCTCAAGAAAAATGCATTTACTTGGACTCCTGTGGCAACCACGGCCTTCTTCCAACTGAAGCAAGCTATGTGTTCAGCTCCCTTGTTGGCTCTTCCAAATTTTCAGGAGTCATTCCATCTAGATACTGATGCCTGCTCCATTGGCGTAGGAGTGTCCTATCTCAAGCTGGCCGGCCTATTGTTTTTTTTTTAATGGCACTCATATTTACTTGGCTCCAAGTTCATCATATTTAGCGACCACCAACGCATATGCTATTTTTTGGCCCAAAAAGTCACTACAATGACTCAACAACGATGGTTAGCTAAGCTCCTTGGCTTCGACTATGAGATTTGTTACAAACGAGGTGTTGATAACAAGGTCGCAGATGCATTGTCTCGTTGCACTGATAACATGGGCAAAGTCATAGCTCTGTCAACAATTACTCCCACATGGCTCACTGAAGTTGAGTCATCTTATGCTCAAGATCAGTTCATGCAACCAATATTACAACAGTTGCTCATCTGCCATGATTCTAGACCACCTTTCTCCTTGAATCACAGTATTTTGAAACGACATCAGCAAATCTGTATTGGCTCTACTGGTCCTCTTCGTCAGCAACTTTTCCATGAACTCCATACTTCGGCCTTAGGTGGTCACTCGGGCATCAACACAACTTACAAACGGCTTCATCAATATTTCTTTTGGCCCAGAATGCAGAATGATGTGTTGTCCTTTGTCTTAGAATGTGATACTTGCCAACGTAATAAAACAGACAATTCAACCTATGGTGGCCTTCTTCAACCTCTACCTATTCCGGAGCACGCTTGGCAACATATTTCGATGGATTTCATTGAAGGACTTCCGCCATCCAAGCGCAAAACAATCATCTTAGTGGTCGTTGACAGACTGACCAAATTCAGTCACTTTATAACACTCTCACACCCATTCATTTCAGCCATGATTGCTGACCTATTTTTGCAACACATTTACCGTCTTCACGGCTTACCCACCTCTATTGTGTCCGACCGAGACAAGGTATTCTTGAGCGCATTTTGGCAGGACCTTTTTTTTCTGTACTTGGTACCAGCCTCAATCTAAGTTCTTCATACCATCCCCAAACTGACGGACAGACTGAACGAGTCAATGTCTGCCTCAAGAACTACCTCCGTTGCATGTCTAGTGACGCCCCTCGACAATGGTCAAATTGGCTTTATTTGGCAGAATTTTGGTATAACACCTCATTCCACACCAGCCTCCAACCCCCCCCCCCCCCCCCCCCCCCCCCCCCATTTGAAGCTCTCTATGGGTATAAGCCTCCACTGCTGGCTCTCCCTCCTATACCCTCCAATTCCATCACTGATGTTCAGCAATTCCTTAGCGACAGGAAGCACATGTTGAGTCTTATTAAAGAAAAGCTTCACCGTGCCCAAGAACGTATGAAGCTTTATGCTGACAAGCACAGGTCAGAGCGAGAGTTCAATGTGGGTGATTGGGTTTATCTACGCTTGCAACCGTATCGTCAAACATCGATCCAGTTTCGCCACAATCTCAAGCTCTCTGCTCGGTTCTATGGACCCTATCAGATAGTGGAACGAGTGGGTACAGTGGCTTACAAACTCAGCCTGCCTACACACTCCAAGATCCACCCTGTCTTCCATGTGTCGCAATTGAAAAGAAAACTGGGTGCCCACTCCATTGCAACTCCTTTACTACCAGTGGTCGACCACTTAGCCTCTTTTCGAACTGAACCTGTCGTGATCCTAGCTCGACGCCTCATCCCTCGTCACAACAGAGTCGTGACACAGGTCCTCATTCAGTGGTCAAACTCCACCCCTACAGACGCCACTTGGGAGGATTAGTCGCACATTCACGCCGCTTTTCCTCACTTCAATCCTTGAGGACAAGGATATTTTTCGAAGAGGTTGGCAATGTCACATGTACAAAGAATCGAAAAGATGCAAAAACAGGAAAACACAAAACTGGAAACAGAGGCGCCAAAGTTTAAAACAAAGGCGCCAAACTTGAAAGAGTTTGAATTTGAATTCAGGGATAGGATAGTAATAACACCCATCAGGTTGTTATATTCCCACATAGGCCAGACACGTGTAAAAAGCCTATTGGCTCAATTTGTAATTCAGTTACAATCACTGTAGTTAAATAGAGGAAGAGAGGAACAGAGGAGGGATCATAAAATTGTAAACCCAGGGCCAGTTCTAAGACCAGACTGAGCAATAGTTTTGTAATCCTTCTTTACGTATTCAATAGAATTTCTCCTTCCATTTGTTCTTTTTCTGCTTGAATCCAAGTCACAACTGTGACAGTTTGTTGAGTGTGAAATCTTGTATTCAATAGAATTGTAAACCGTATCATCTTAAATGATGTAGGCAGTGTTACATAAGGGGTGTCGTCAATTGCTAGTGTCACCATTTGTTGAGTGTGAAATCAGATAAGCCAATTTGTTTTGTGTGCTAAAAACATTTGGAGATGTTACATATATATACCATCTTTCCATTAATTTCATCTAGATCTCTTAAGTTCTATATACATCTTTATAAAGTGCAAGACCTTTTAACCTCATTTATAATTTAGTGTTGTGAATCAATGGTGTTTACAATGAAATAAAACCAAGACAGGATGCATTTACCATGGTAAAACTTTTAAAATTACAAATTTTACTGCAAAATTACTACTTAAAGAGGTCTTTTTCTTAGTTGCACCTCCATGTCTTTGTTTAAATTACTTAAGCTCATTAAATATAGTAATTGAATGTTATAATTTCAAAATACCCCTTGCTATACTTTGAGAGGTAAAGTCAAATCGCACCTCAAAATTTTCGTTTATTAGCCTTTTGAACACCTTCAATTAGGGGTGGGCACGGTCCGGATCGGTTCCAAATTTGAAGGAACCTGACTCGAACCGTTTACATTTTAACGGATCCGGTCCGGTCCGGATCCCTTCATTTTGATAATTGGAACCGAACCTAACTCGAACCGTTCTAAACGGTTCGGTTCCACGGTTCCAAACGGTTCCAAACTTCCAATCATATTCATACACAGATCATACAAAAAATTTATCCTGTCATATTCATTTCATACAGATCCATAAGAGATCTACAGAAAAAATAAATTTAAAAAAAACCAACATATTAATTTACAGAAACGGGGAACTTTGCTCTGTTTGGAAATCAACAACAGTCAACAAACCACTAGTAGTAAACAAAAACATTGTATCTACTATTAGGTGAGAACATTCTGAAAGAGGGTGTTCTAAATTGTAAAGGGGCCTAGAAACTCACAATCCATCATTAAGAACATCCAGAAATCATCCATCAACATAAATGGGGTTGTGCATCATTCTGGGTTTGAGATCGATCAACATCCAGCAAATCCCTTTGGTGGCCTTTGAGATCGAACCCAGATCTGGGTTTGCTTCGCCTGAGATGAACTGAAATGGGGTTGTGAGGAAGATGAAGATAAGGAGAAGAGAAGGTGAGATTGTGATTGAGAGACCCATTTTGAGTTTGAGTTTGAGGCCACAAAAAAAAACCCTCATCAATGATGAAACTCAAAGATGAAGAATGGAGATAGGAATGATATCAGTGGATCTTTCCTTGCTTAGGGTTTTGCTGCTTCGACAGAGAGGATAGGGCTTCTTCGACAGAGAGGATAGGCCTAATCAGCGAGTGTTGATCTCGCTGATTTCTTCTCTTCTGCTGCTTCTTCGACAGAGAAAGGAGTGTTGATCTCGCTGATCTCTATTCTCTTCTTCTCTGCTGCTGCTTCTTCGACACTGCTGATCTTCGACAGATAGAAGAGAGGAGAGGAGAGGACTAGAGGAGAGGAGAGGAGAGGGAAATCTCCTTCTCGAGACAAAGGCAGAGAGAGGAGAGGGAGATCTCCTTCCCCTTCTCGAGACAGAGACAAAAAGAGGAGAGAGTCGAGACAGAGAGACTGAGAGAGGAGAGTTTAGGTTTAGGGTTAGGTTTTGGTTTTTATAGTAAATGCAATTTGAAACGGTCCGGACGGGTCCAACCCGGACCGTTTCGTTTTTAAAATTAGGAACCGGGACCGGACCGTTTTATAACGGATCCGGACCGATCCGGACCGTATCTAAAAACTTATAATTTAAATCCGGACCGTTTAGAGGAAAACGGTCCGGTTCGAGTTGAATCCGCGGATCGTCGACCCGTTTGCCCACCCCTACCTTCAATATCAAATTGTCCACTTCCTCCTAGGCCCATTAGTCTCAGTTCGCGCAGTCTTGAAGATATCTACCTTTGGACCTTAGGTATATTTTTCCTGATGAATTTTTTTTTTTGATGGATCACATTTATGATTATAAAGATGCAGTCAATAATTCAAACTAGGAAAAAAAAAAAAAAAATCAGAAACTAAGTTTCCATAAATTGCTTGCTTAATTGCCCATATGTGATTGGAAATATATTTCAATAGGATTTGATAAGGTTTGACCAATAAAACATATTAAAGTATAATAATTATATTTATTGAACCTTTGACTTAGTAGCATAAATAAGACAGTGACTTGGTAAATGTGTTTTTAACAAGGAATTTGACAGGTTGAAATTTATTAAACACCATGAAGAAGATGGTGACATGCAACATTTTATTTTTGATGATGATTCTTATTATAGGAGAATACAGTACCCTTGCCATCAACAATGCTTTCATTGCAACAAAAGGCACCCAGTTCGTAAGAAATGGGCATCCTTTCCATTTCAATGGTTTCAATGCTTATTGGTTGATGTTAGTGGCATCAAATCCATCAACCAGGCCAAGTATTGCCTCTATATTTCAAGAAGCCAATAAGTATGGTTTGACTGTTGCAAGGACTTGGGCTTTCAGTGATGGTGGTTCTGGTTCCCTCCAATCTTCTCCTGGAGTTTACAATGAGGATATGTTTAAGGTATGTGTTTATGTACTTCAGATAATAAATTGTGCATCTAACAATGACAATTGTTTCTAAAGAGCTTCAGTTTTAGGGATTGGATTATGCAATATCAGAAGCTAAGAAGAATGGGATTTATTTAATTTTAAGCTTGGTTAACAACTTCCCGGATTTCGGAGGTAAACACCAATACGTACAGTGGGCTAGAGATCAAGGGCAACAACTGAAATCTGACGATGATTTTTACAGTAACGCTGTTGTTAAAGGATACTACAAAAACCACGTTAAGGTATAGCACGCACTTAAAACTAAAAAAATATAATAAATAAATAAATAAAATAGTTTTGATTGACTTATTATAATTAAATTTTGCTAATAGTGTGGATTTTGATCCTAATGTGATTGATTAATGCAGACTATTCTTGAGAGGAAGAATACAATTACAGGGATATCATATAAAGATGACCCTACTATATTTGCATGGGAGCTTATTAATGAAGCTCGCTGCGAAACTGATCCCTCTGGAAGACCTGTACAGGTTTTGCAATATCGCGAATAAATATTTGCTTTACATATTTTTCTTGATTCATATTTATTTTATTCAAAATGGCATACATAAAAATAACTAACAACATTATATGTTAAACATGCTTTAATGTGGTGAGCATGACAAAATCGAACTCATTCTTACATGCTTTGTTTGTTTTTTGTTTCATACTTTCATGTTTATTCATGGTGATAAGTGTGGGAAATATTTAAGTGAGATTTTATTTATTTATCTGTTATAGGAATGGATTCAAGAAATGGCAGCTTATGTTAAATCTATAGATCGTAACCATTTACTGGAAATTGGGCTAGAGGGTTTTTACAGACAATCAAGAAAGCAAAGCAATCCACATAATTCCTCGTATGGAACAGATTTTATTTCCAACAACCAGATTTCGGAGATTGATTTTGCAACAATTCATGCGTATCCCTCATGGTAATGATTTCCCTTTAAAAAACAAGTCTATGGTTTTTACATGCACACGTCGACTGTCAAGTAATATACTTATGGTCTTCATTAATCATCAACATATGTGCGTGCAGGTACCTTGGATCAGACAATGTGCAAATTAACGAGACACAGATATGGCTACAAACACACATTCAAGACTCAAATGAAGTGCTAAAAAAACCTCTGGTTATTTCAGAATTCGGAACATCCTCAAAACTACGAGGGTTCCAAGTAAGGCAAAGAGATAGATATTTTGAAGTAGTGTACAACTATGTTTTTGAGTCTGTTAAAAGTGGAGGCTCGTGCAGTGGTGGGCTTTTTTGGCAAATGCTTGGCCTAGGAATGGAGGCATTTAACGATGGTTATCAAATAGTTTTAGGCCATGAACCTTCGACTGCTGCAATTATTGCCCAACAATCGCGCAGGTTATCAGAACTCGACAGCCCTCAAGTTTTGTTAACTAATGATGAATGATATGTCAAGTAAAACTTCAATTTTCCTTCTTGGTAAGTTATATATGAATTTTGTTGATGTTTTTGGCCCCCTTTTGGATTGGTACATTTCGACATTGGGTTAGAATTGAGTGAAGGTTATTGAATGAGACAACAGAAATGTAAAATGACGAAGCCTAATCACTCTTTAACTTATATTGCCAAAACGCGGAGAGGTTCCTAATAAGCAAACTCATTTAAATGTGACTATGTTGGGTTTTTTTTTTTTTTTTTTGTTGGGTCGAATCTAACTCAGCTCTAGCTAGTTGTGTTTAGTACAAATCTTCCAACAACCAATCTGCTGTAATAATATTTGATGTTTGAACCCGTAACCTAATGGTAACATCCCCACTGCTGAACCAGTGAGCCATCGCACCTTTAGCTTCATCTAAATGTTTTAAGCTTATTCAAACCTAATGGTAACATCCCCACTGCTCAACCAGTGATGTTTTCAAAGTGACATAAAAATTGAGTTACAACAGTGGTCCAAATAGAAAACATTCTAGATTTCTGGCTAGCTTTTAAGTCTTATATGTTATAAGCGACTAAGTCTTAGATGATACAAGCGACTATAACTTTGAAAATGACGGAGGAACCTTGATGTGTTTAAAGTAAACTACAAATGAATTGTGAAATATGTATCAATCAAGTTTATAAACTAATAAACTTTTTGACAATAAATAAGTAAATAAGACTAAAGGTTGTGTTTGAACAACTAAAAAAACTTACTTTTTGCAATTAGTTTTCACCTTTATCTCGAGGATTTCATCATCCACTAAAACTAGGCTGATGTAGGCTATATCACTTTATTTGCAAACAGTGGCGGATCCAGGATTTTAGTCAAGGAGGGGCGAAATGATAAGAAAAAGAAAGAAAAAAAAATCTATCCGAGTTAGTAAAATAAGAAAAATACAACTATAAAAATAAATTGCATATACCAAATTGAATTAAGTGTAATCAAATTTTAAGCCAAAATAAGGTCACAATATTAATAACCTTAGCAAAGGGCAAACGAGCGTAATAATTAGAATATATAACTAAAATCACAAAATAATTAGGATAAATATCTAATTGAAGCTAAAAAAATCGGAAATTTATGAACATAATAAGATCCTAATACAATTTCATCGAAAAATGTTTATATGAGGCTTAAATTTTGTACGACTTGGCTAGTGGCATATATTTTCATTGAATTCTTTAGTTATTATTTTAGATATTAATTTCAAATATTTTTTTGGTTGGAGGTTTTACGCCACTTGTGAACAAGCAATTCATTGTTTTAATGTTTGCAACTACATATAAAATTGCGTTTAAAACAAAAAGTAGGGGAATGTTACAATGACAAAATTGTATAAATATAAAGAAATCATACGCTTCGAGATGACCAAAAATAAATTTTTATTAAACTAAACAATTGTTTTTTATTGTTTGCAATTACTATAAAATTATATTGAAAAAAAACAATTTGGTGAGTAACAATGATAAAAATAGTAATATCAATAACCATAAAAATGTAACAGTGAATAGCCATAAAAAAATATGTGCTAGATGAGTATCGAACTCGGGTTGTTACAAAAATTACAAATTTTCAACCACTACACCAATAGAAAATGCAAAAATAGTTGAATGAACAATTTACATATTGTATTATACATTATAAAATTGATTTTTAAAAGTTAAATATATAATAAAATTATTTTAAAAGTTGAGGGGGGCATTAGTAGGTGCTTGGCCTTAAAGGTTGTGCAATGCAAATGCGTCTTACTGGCATTAGTAGGTGCTTGGCCTTAACGAACTGCCATGGCTGCAGACTCAATGGAAAGACGGGTACCCTGACGAACTGATATGGCTACAGATTCAATGGAAGGACGGGATGTGCCTAACTCTTGTTTTTCTTCCTGTGTAATAAGGGAATAAGCTTTGCGCAAAATAGGCAAGGGTTGCATGGGCAAGATCTGTCCACGAATTGCACTATAAGACTCATTAAGCCCCATAAGAAATTGCATTAGAACATTGCGCTCATCACGCTCCATGTGTTTTTTCATAGCAGCACTAGAACTCAAGGACATATCATTATATGAGGCCAATTCATCACATAGTTTTTTTAGTTTGGTGAAATAACTTGCTACAGACATTTGTTCTTGAGAAAGAGAGGAAAGATCCCACTGCAACTGAAAGATTCTTGGAGCATTGCTTTAGTAAAATCTTTATTTGAGATCCTCCCAAGCCTCATGCGTTGTAGATGAATAAATCACACTGTCTGCGATGTCAGGTTCAATGGAATTAAGGATTCGTGAAAGCACCATGTCATTGCAACGTTGCCAAAGAAGAAACTTGTTCAATTTTGTCTCTTCTGAGGGTACCTCCAGCGTTCCATCAATATATCCTAACTTATTTTTCGAGCTTAGGGAGATGCTCATAGAATGACACCATGTTGCGTAGTTGTCTCCATTAAGAAGCTTGGAGACAAACACCATTCCAGGGTGATCAGAGTGATGGATAAAAAAATGGCTAGAAGTTTCATGGTTCCTCACAGCCAAAGAAATCTCTGTATTATCGCTCATGGTAAAGCGATGACGAAAGAAAGATGATTATAGTGATAGCTGGCGGCTGAAACAAGAGCTAGGATTAACCTGGCTCTGATACCATGTAAAACAATGGTATGTAGAAAATAATATGTCAGGATAAGTTTTTCATTATATAAGCAAGAGTATTTATACAAGAAGTATTCTGGTAGCTTTAGGTAACTTTTGATAAGAATACAATTCAGTTTTCACAACTATAATATTCTTAAGATTTCCATAATTACAATATCCTAATTATATCCTTATAGTATCCGAATCATATCACTATATCATAGGAGAATCATTGATTCTCAACATTTCGAGACTCATTCCAAATACAAAATGACATGCTTGATAAATTCATGATGAATACTTTGAAACGAGACCAATTTTATTCATTTTATTCATTAGAGAGATTTTTAAACTTATTTGAAATAATAGTAATCAAGTAAGAAACATATGCATTATATCGTATATATCAATGCTTCAACTGAATATACACAAACTGCCCAGGGCCAGCTGAAAAATAACTTCTTACTGCTTCTTGAATTGTGTTGACAATCTCGGGCAACTAGGTTGTTGCAACTTCAGCCGGTGCATCTCCAGTGGCCATGGCAACCACATTACGGGCAATCTTACGACCTGTGAATTATTTCTTATACATTCAAATCGCATGACCCCAAAAAATATACACTAAGAATCTGAAATCACACAAAAATGTAAACTCTACAAATAAATATGTAGAGTGAGTGAGGTACATACAGTATGCTGCAGACTTGCAAGTATCACGGTTTTGTGGCATTGGTGATGGTAGAAGAGTAGGGAGTGTCACACATTTTGGGGATGTGACAGCCAGAGGCCATAGCTAAATTGACCTCAATGAGACCCTTTGTTAGGTAGGGATGATGAATGTTTTAACAAATAAAAGGAATGGGAGGTTGGTTTTTTCAATTGCATGGGAAGGGAAGAAGGGTAGATATTGTTGGAGTGTTGAGTGAGATTCTTCTTCTCCTAAGTTTGGGGATGGAAGGCCACTCATTCATTCCCATATGGATAGGTCTGATCTGATGTGGCAGGTTTTGAGGCCTTATTCAGTCAATCATTCCTTCCTATTATCTTAATTTTCCTTCTCACGCAGAATCATATAAAATAGTCCTGACTCTTCATTATTCTCATAAACTTTTAGACGGTGAAGATGGGCTCGAACCAAAACCAAGTTACAACCATTGATGAAGATGAAGCAAATTTTTTGTTTGCCCTGCAACTGGGGACCTCGTCGGTCTTGCCAATGGTACTGCGGGCCGTGGTCGAACTTGACGTGTTCGAGATCATAGCCAAAGCAGGTGTAGGTGCGCAGCTGTCCGCAAAAGAAATCGTGGATAACATTACCACAAAAAATGTGGACGCCCCCTTTATGCTTGATCGGATCCTCCATCTTCTTGCAAATTCTTCAATTCTCATCAGCAACGTCGTCGCACGTGAGGATGGCACCGGGGAAAGGCTGTATGGCTTGGCTCCAGTTTGCAAGTATTTTGTTCGGAACGAAGATGGAGTTTCGTTGGCTCCATTCCTGATGCTTGTTCAGGATAAAGTCTTAATGGATAGCTGGTTAGTAAATTTTATACGAAAATGTTTTTCAGGCATTATTTTTTTCTAGTGCACAAGTACATATTGTGGGATTTCGTGGCTCACAATTTCAATCCATAGAGTTTGAAATGGAATAGGATTGCTATATATGTGACAGAATACAAATCTTATAAAATAGGATCCCTATTCTATAGGGATTTCTATTCTTATTCAGAAGTCATATACAGATCAGGCATACAGGTTTTCTTTTGTATTCAAACAAGGACACAGATGGGTTTTCAGGTCCTATTAGGACTCAAAATAGGAAGCAACAATTGCTATAAATATCAGCCTATTCCAGGGATTATTAATTGTATTTTCTGAGGCAGAAAACAGGGTATTGGGGGCTGATTTTTATCGAGAGAAGACAGAATATTGGGGCTGTTTTATTGACAGAAAATAGGAGTTTATTCGCAGCCATTGATCACAGTTTTCAAGGTAAGGTTTGAGTATTACCAAGGCAGAAAACTGAAGAGAATCTGCTGATTTTTCTTTGTATCGAAAGTGTAGGGAAGAACGGTACAATCCGTGAGTATAACGGATTACTTTCAGATTGAGAGTTGAGAGAACTGGAAACTGTTCTCAAGAGTTTGTACTTCTCAGATTACTCTTTCATAATAAAGAAGCTCGTCGTTGTCCCGTGGATGTAGGCACATTGCCGAACCACGTATATCTTGTCTATTTACTGTTACTGATTGCTAGACTCTTACTTTTACTTGCAAGTACCAATTAGGTTCGGGCGTGTTTCTAGGATAATTTTACAACAAGTGGTATCAGAGCTCCAGGGTTGGTGTCTACAAGGTTTGACGATATGTCAGAAAGGAAAGGTGAAGTCTACGCAAAGGTTCATGGATTCGATGTTCTTCGATTCAATGGAAGGAACAATTTTAGCAGTTGGCAGACAACGGTAATGGATATACTGATTAACAATGATCTGGCAGACACGATAGAAGGTGAACCAGATGTGAAACCAACTGGTTGGGATGCAAATAAGTTCAAGGCAATGGATAGGAAGGCATGTAGTACTATCCGGCTATGTCTCGATACGGGAGTTGCGTATAACTACCGTGATGAAAAGACGGCGAAGTCAATTTGGGATAAGTTGATGAATACCTACCTCAGGAAGGATCAGATGAGTTTACTATACCTTCAGAAAAAGCTCTTCACGTTCAAGATTGAACCAGGTAAACTCATGACTGATCATGTTACTGAATTTGAGTGTTTATTTTCAGATTGCATCGGTTTAGGTGCAAACTATGATGATAACGTCAAATCTTTGTTGTTATTGACTTCTTTATTACCTGAGTGGGAAGTATTGGTCGACACGTTGGTCACCAATAAGACAGAAAGTTTAGTTTATACAGATGTGGTTTCTGTGGTGCTTACGAAAGCTGCTCACAAGAAGGATATGGCTGATGATGCACAAGTTCATGGTCTTATGGTCAGAGGCCGAAATCAGGGTAATAACAGGGGCAATAACAGACAAGGCAATGGTCGAAAGAATAGAGGCCGCTCACAGTCTCGTGGAAGAGACATGTCAAAGGTTGAGTGTTATACTTGTCACAAGAAGGGTCATTTCAAAAGGGATTGTCCTACTAGGAAGGATAATGGCAATAGGGAAGAAAAAAATGGCGAGTCGAATCTGGTTGGATCTATACATGATGATGTGGATATCAGGATTACAGGAGATCTAGCAGAGGCTCTTATGGCAGATAATGGTGATCATCTGTATGGAGGATGGGTGTTTGATACCGGTGCGTCTTTTCATATGTGTCCTATTAGAGAGTGGTTTACTAGTTACCGTGAGGTGAAGGGTGGATCAGTTTATATGGGAGACTCCAGAGTATGCAAGACTAGGGGTGTTGGCACAGTTCATTTCAGTTTGGCAGATGGTTCAGTTAGGAAGCTTACAGAGGTTCGTCATGTACCGGATCTTTCGAAAGGTCTGATTTCTCTTGGTGCGCTTGAGGCTCAGGGCTTCAAATTTGTTGGTGAGAATGGCATGTGTTGTGTCTACAATGGTGACAAGGTAATGCTTACGTCAGTTAGACATGGAAATCTGTATTATCTTCAAGGAGACGTAGTTGAAGGTGGAGCTATGGTCTCAGAGGTTCTTGATGAGAAGAGCGTAGCCCAGACTCAGTTATGGCACATGCGCTTAGGGCATGTGGGTGAGGCAGGGTTGAAGGCATTGAGCAAGCGAGGCTTGCTTGGCAGTGAAAAGCTCGGGAAGTTGGACTTTTGTGAGCACTGCATCTTCGGGAAGCAGACTCGAGTTAGTTTTGGTTCAGCGGAGCATACTACTGCGGGTATTGTGGATTACATTCACACGGATGTTTGGGGCCCATCCAGGACAGTGTCCAAAGGTGGTTCTAGGTGGTTCGTCAGTTTTGTTGATGACTTCAGCCGGAGAGTATGGATTTACACCATGAAAAGAAAGAATGAAGTCACTGACACCTTCAAGAAATGGAGGGCGATGGTAGAGAAGCAGACTGGCAGAGTTATCAAGGTGGTCAGATCCGACAATGGTGGAGAGTACACTGAAGACCCCTTGAAGGAGTATTGTCAGGAGCATGGCATTCGCAGGCATTTCACAGTGAAGAAGACACCACAACAGAACGGAGTGGCGGAAAGGATGAACCGCACACTTCTAGAGAGAGCACGGTGCATGTTGTCTAATGCAGGATTAGGCAAGGTATGGTGGGCTGAAGCCGTATCTACGGCGTGTTATCTCATAAACAGGTCTCCATCATCAGCGATTGAGTTCAAAACTCCTATGGAGGTATGGTCTGGCACTTCTACGGATTATTCACATCTGAAAGTTTTTGGTTGTCCTGCTTATTTTCATGTGAAGGATGATAAGCTGGGAGCAAGGGCAAGGAAGGCTATATTCCTTGGTTATCCAGGTTCAGTCAAAGGCTACAAATTGTGGTGCTCTGAAACGGGCAAGTGGGAGATTTCTAGAGACGTAAAGTTCCATGAGGAGGCACTCTTAAGGCCTAAGTGTGAGAGATGCAAGGATGGATCTCCGGTATGGAGAGGTGATAACTTTGATGATGAGGATGATTTTCTGCAGGTGGAGCTTGGAACTCCTAGGTCTGGTACACAGGACAGTTTTTCGGATTCAGGTCATGGTAATGATGATGGGATTCATGATACAGTACAGGGTGATCCAGAGGTTATTGCAGATGAGGAGGTTCCTGTTGAGGAGCCACAGGTACAGCATGAGCATGAGCAGCAGGTTTCTCAGCCGTCTTTGGCAGCACAGAGAGAGCGTCGGAATACTAGAGCACCCATCAGATATGGATTTGAGGAAATGGCAGCCTATGTTTTTTCAGTTTTCGGGGAGTATGATGATGCACCTACTACGTATAAGCAAGCTTGTAAAAGCTCGCATATGGATGAGTGGAAGGTGGCTATGGATGCGGAGATACAGTCTCTTCACAAAAATCATACATGGGAGCTGGTGACACTTCCAAAGGGAAAACGGGCGATAGGATGCAAGTGGGTGTACACTCTGAAAGACGGCATTCCAGATTCCAAAGGGAATTCTGCAGGTGTAAGATTCAAGGCAAGATTGGTAGCAAAAGGATTTGCACAAACAGAAGGTGTGGATTATAACGAGGTTTTCTCTCCGGTGGTTAAGCACACTTCTATCCGTGTCCTATTAGCTATGGTGGCGCAGTATGACTTAGAGCTCGATCAACTAGATGTCAAGACTGCTTTCTTGCACGGTGATCTGGAAGAGGATATTTACATGGTTCAGCCAGATGGATATGCTATTGCTGGGAAGGAAAACAGGGTATGCAAACTAAAAAAGTCTCTATACGGGTTGAAACAGTCTTCTCGTCAGTGGTACTTGAGGTTTGATACTTTTATGTTGAAGCAAAAGTACACACGAAGTCAGTATGATCATTGTGTTTATTTCAGGAGGCTTCGAGATGGTTCCTACATCTATTTATTGCTTTACGTGGATGATATGCTTATTGCTGCTAGGAGTAAGCGTGAGATAGAGCTGCTAAAGGTTCAGTTGAGCAATGAATTTGAGATGAAGGATTTGGGTCCAGCAAAGAAGATACTCGGGATGGAGATAGTGAGGGACAGGAAGCTTGGTAGATTGTCTTTGTCGCAGAGGCAATATCTTGAGAAGGTAGTTCATAGATTTGGCATGGATAGGGCCAAGTCGGTCAGTACTCCTTTCGCAGCTCACTTCAGGCTCTCTGGTTTGCAGTCCCCTACTACTGTAGCAGAGAAGGAATACATGTCACAGGTTCCTTATGCTAGTGCAGTTGGCAGCTTGATGTATGCCATGATTTGCACACGTCCCGACATTGCACACGCAGTGAGTTTGGTTAGTCGATACATGGCTAATCCAGGCAAAACCCATTGGCAGGCAATCAAGTGGATTTTGAGGTATCTTCGAGGCACGTTGGATGTCGGTTTGGTCTATGAGAGATCGTCAGTTTCAGCTGTGACAGGTTATGTTGACTCAGATTATGCAGGAGATTTGGACAGGCGTCGGTCTACTACAGGTTACTGTTTTAAATTGGCAGGGGGTCCTATATCTTGGCGGTCCATGTTACAGTCAGTTGTTGCGCTGTCTACTACAGAGGCAGAGTATATGGCAGTGACAGAGGCAGTGAAAGAGGCTATATGGCTTCGAGGTCTGGTTAAAGATTTGGGTGTTACTCAGAGGGATATTACAATTCTTTGTGATAGTCAGAGTGCCATCCATTTGGCAAAGAATCAGGTTCATCATGCGAGGACCAAGCATATTGATGTCAGGTTTCACTTTATCAGAGATATCATCGAGGACAGAGTTGTGATACTAGAGAAAGTTGATACAAAGGAGAATGCAGCTGATATGTTGACGAAGGTAGTACCCAGGGTCAAGTTGGAGCACTGTCTCAACTTGATCAGACTCTCTCAGTGTTGATGCCCCACGGGGGCATGGCCCTTAGGGGTGGACGGCCTTTAGGCCGGGAAGACGACGACGAGCAGGTTACCTTGGCTGGGGATTTCATGCCAAGGTGGAGATGTATGAGCTGATGGAGGTGTGTCCTGAAATTGTTCGCCAAGGTGGAGATTGTGGGATTTCGTGGCTCACAATTTCAATCCATAGAGTTTGAAATGGAATAGGATTGCTATATATGTGACAGAATACAAATCTTATAAAATAGGATCCCTATTCTATAGGGATTTCTATTCTTATTCAGAAGTCATATACAGATCAGGCATACAGGTTTTCTTTTGTATTCAAACAAGGACACAGATGGGTTTTCAGGTCCTATTAGGACTCAAAATAGGAAGCAACAATTGCTATAAATATCAGCCTATTCCAGGGATTATTAATTGTATTTTCTGAGGCAGAAAACAGGGTATTGGGGGCTGATTTTTATCGAGAGAAGACAGAATATTGGGGCTGTTTTATTGACAGAAAATAGGAGTTTATTCGCAGCCATTGATCACAGTTTTCAAGGTAAGGTTTGAGTATTACCAAGGCAGAAAACTGAAGAGAATCTGCTGATTTTTCTTTGTATCGAAAGTGTAGGGAAGAACGGTACAATCCGTGAGTATAACGGATTACTTTCAGATTGAGAGTTGAGAGAACTGGAAACTGTTCTCAAGAGTTTGTACTTCTCAGATTACTCTTTCATAATAAAGAAGCTCGCCGTTGTCCCGTGGATGTAGGCACATTGCCGAACCACGTATATCTTGTCTATTTACTGTTACTGATTGCTAGACTCTTACTTTTACTTGCAAGTACCAATTAGGTTCGGGCGTGTTTCTAGGATAATTTTACAACACATATACCTTAATACATTCCCCTACTACGCTTTGTTCTAAAAATTTCGACCTAGGTGCTAGCAAGTTTTTGAACTTTAAAAAAAAATTATTTCCAATTCCAGAAGAAAAAAAAAAACGGTTTGAATGCTACATGAAGAACTTTAGCCAGATGAATGAACGGGGAAACCTAGGATGTAGAAGATCATAACATGAGTGATTTAGCATATTTGGATTTCAATATATCAACTCATGTGGTTCATCATACGATTCATATAAGATCCATCTGTCTAGATATCATTATATACATCCGAAAAGTTGTATGCTTTGGAAGAAGCTTGTACAGTTTGGGAAGGTGTTTCGATTGATCAAAAAGAAGAATCTACTTCAACTGATATATCCTTAGGCATGGCCATACATAACATAGAAATCACACTTGAAAAGGGCGGACAATTGGCGAGAGCTGCAGGTGTTGTAGCAAAACTATTTGCAAAAGAGGGTAAATCAGACACATTAAAATTACCATCTGGGAGGTTCGTTTGATATTTAAAAACTGCTCAGCAACAGTCGGGCAAGTGGGTAATCTTGGGGTAAACCAAAAAAGTTTGGGTAGAGCTGGATCTAAGTGTTGGCTAGATAAGCGTCCTGCAATAAGAGGGGTAGTTTCGAATCCTGTAGACCATCCCCATGGGGGTGGTGAAGGGAGGGCCCCAATTGGTAGGAAAAAAAAAACCCTTGAGGTTTTCCTGCGGTTGGAAGAAGAAATAGAAAAAAAGATAATATATAGTGCTAGTTTGATTCTCCATCGCCGTAGTAAATAAGAGTATTAAATCGAATATGTTTCTTCGTCTTTACAAAAAAAAAAAGATAGGAGGAATTTGTTGTGACACGTTCACTAAAAACACTAAAAAAAAACTGTTTGTTGCTAATCATTTATTGGAAAAAATTGAAAAGTTCAATCAAAGGACATAAAAGAAATAATAGTAACTTGGTCCTGGACATCTGCCATTATCCCCAAAATGATCGGCCATACAATTGCTATTCATAATGGAAAAATGCATTTACCCATTTATATAATAGATAGTATGATAGGTCACAAATTGGGAGAATTTGCACTGCTACTCAGAATTTCCGCTATTACGTCCTATAAATTTGGGAAAATACAAGTTGAAAACCATCGAGATGAGGTTTTCAAGACAATTGCAAGGCCTTTTGTTTTACAAGTTGAAACTACTCACCCTAATTTTAGTATTTAGTCATGGAACACTTAAATTAGTTAGTTTAGCTTGTAATCCTTTACAATCATTTTGTGTTTGGTGAATATATAGGTACCACTTGAAAGATGCAATTGTGGAAGGAGGAATACCATTTAACAGGGTTCATGGTGTACATGCATTTGAATTACCTGGCATTGATCCCAGATATAACGAGGTCTTCAACCAAGCAATGTTTAATCATTCGACCATAATCATGAAAAAGATACTTGACAGATATAAGGGATTTGAGAATATAAAAGAGCTCTTAGATGTGGGTGGTGGCCTTGGAACTACGCTTAAGATCATTACTTCTAAATATCCTACGATTAAGGGCATTAACTTTGATTTACCGCATGTTATCGATCGTGCATCATCTTACCCTGGTAAGTATATTGCTAAACAAGAATTCAATTCAATGAAAAATATTTCCAAAAGGCTTTTACAAGTGGATTAAACTTGAGATTTCAAAAACTTCTTCAGAATAAAAGTTTGGTTATTTTTAAGTAATAACTTGGGTGTTTGAATGATCACTCGGATGCAGGCGTTGAACATGTTGGTGGAGATATGTTTGCCAGTGTTCCAAAAGCAGAAGCAATTTTCATGAAGGTGAGTTAAATTAAATGTAAAATGAAAATAATAGATTGATGTTGGATTAAGACATGGTTATTAGAATACTATAAGAACATGGGATATTTTTTGACTGTATATATCAATCTTACACCAATTTGTTCTTTGAGTGGCTTTATTAATTCAAAATTTTGATTTCTAGTGGATTCTTCATGATTGGAGTGATGAAAAGTGTGGAATTGTACTGAAAAATTGTTATGAAGCATTACCTGAGCATGGGAAGTTGATTGTAGTAGAGTCGATTCTTCCTTTAGAGCCAGAGACTACTGTTTCAGCTAAAACTCATTGTCAACTTGATCTTGTCATGATGGCACAATGCCCAGGAGGTAAAGAAAGAACTGAGCAAGAGTTCGAAACCTTGGCAAACTTAGCTGGTTTTGCAGGTGTTAACAAGGTTTGTTCTACTTACAATTATTGGGTAATGGAGTTTTATAAGGAGTGAATGTGATTTTTTTATGAATTTTAAAACTATATTTGTCAAGTTCATTATTATATTTTGGAAATTGATTATAACTCTGTTCTTATAGCTGGTATTTTCATCAATATATAGGCTATAGCTTATCTTAATGTATGATTCTGAACTATCACTATCACTAAACCTCTTGAAAAAAAAAAAAGGTGTTTTGGAACATTTTACAAACCATAAATGTCAAAGAAAAGTTGTTAATGCATGGATATGTACGGTAAATAATGGTGTCTGTGATGCATTAATTACCAATTATAGCTTGTCTAAGAAAGGGAGCGAGGTTGCTGTTGGAGGTGAATGTACACTTTTGCCCCTCTTCCTCTTTAACATTTTTTTGGAAAAAGTTAGTTTAAAGAGGGGACAGTCAACCAAGCAGCTGAGCCCAGGAAATTTCTGGCCATTAAAAATTTCTGGTTCCAATGAGATCAGCTGTCCTGAATTATAGAGATAATATATATTTCAGTTTGGTGAGACCAATTGCCTTGTTTCGATATGATTGGATGGGTGGGCTTAAAATATTCAGTAATTAAGAATTTTGACCAAGTCTTTTATATTACAAGGAGTTGGTGAGGATAAAGACACGTGAAAAAATCAAAGCAAAATAGTGTTGTTTACGTTATGAACTTTTTCAATGAAAGATAGCAATCATTTAAATATCATTCACTTGTCAATTTGTCATTATTTTTACGTTATGAGCTAGTTCATAGTAGGTAAGATCTAATGATCTTGAATTATTTATTAATCATCTATGCTAAGATGTTATTTTTTTCAACAGTCTTTGAAAGTAGGTAGGTATGTTTCTTAATCTTCAATTTGATGAGTTTTTTTTTTTTTTTTTTTTTTAAATAACCAGCAATGTATGGATATTGACACCTCGAGTTAAGACAGTGATGTTTTACATAATAGAGTATTCAAAGTGACAAAAAAATTGAGTTACCAGTGGTTCAAATAGAAAACATTCTAGATTTCTGGCTAGCTTTTAAGTCTTATATGTTATAAACGACTAAGTCTTAGATGATATAAGCGACTATAACTTTGAAAATGACGGAGGAACCTTGATGTGTTTAAAGTAAACTACAAATGAATTGTGAAATATGTATCAATCAAGTTTATAAACTAATAAACTTTTTGACAATAAATAAAACTAAAGGTTGTGTTTGAACAACTAAAAAAACTTACTTTTTGCAATTAGTTTTCACCTTTATCTCGAGGATTTCATCATCCACTAAAACTAGGCTGATGTAGGCTTACATCACTTTGTTTGCAAACAGTGGCGGATCCAGGATTTTAGTCAAGGAGGGGCGAAATGATAAGAAAAAAAAAGAAAAAAAATCTACCCGAGTTAGTAAAATAAGAAAAATACAATTATAAAAATAAATTGCATATACCAAATTGAATTAAGTATAATCCAGTTTTAAGCCAAAATAAGGTCACAATATCAATAACCTTAGCAAGGGGCAAACGAACGTAATAATTAGAATATATTACTTAAATCACAAAATAATTAGGATAAATATCTAATTGAAGATAAAAAAAAATCGGAAATTTATGAATATAATAAGATCCTAATACAATTTCATCGAAAAATGTTTATATGAGGCTCAAATTTTGTACGACTTGGCTAGTGGCATATATTTTCATTGAATTCTTTAGTTATTATTTTAGATATTAATTTCAAATGTTTTTTTTGTTGGAGGTTTTACACCACTTGTGAACAAGCAATTCATTGTTTTAATGTTTGCAATTACATATAAAATTGCGTTTAAAACAAAAAGTAGGGGAATGTCACAATGACAAAATTGTATAAACATAAAGAAATCATACGCTCCGAGATGACCAAAAATAAATTTTTATTAAACTTAACAATTGTTTTTTATTGTTTGCAATTACTATAAAATTATATTGAAAATAAAAAATTTGGCGAGTAACAATGATAAAAATAGTAATTATCAATAACCATAAAAATGTAACAGTGAATAGCCATAAAACAAATATGTGCTCGATGAGTATCAAACTCGGGTTGTTTACAAAAAATTACAAATTTCCAACCACTACACCGATAGAAAAATGCAAAAATAGTTGAATGAACAAGTTACATATTGTATTATACATTATAAAATTGATTTTTAAAAGTTAAATATATAATAAAATTATTTTAAAAGTTGAGGGGGGCAGTGAGTTGTACATTCATTATCCTTGTGAGAGTTACGAACTCACCATGAGTGTAGCAAGCTTTCACCTGATTATTAAGAGCATTAATGTGATCGCTGTTGATTAAAGTCTCCGAGCATTAGAGGACTACAATGTAGCCTCCGAGCATGATTAAAAAATAAAAACCGAGTAGTCTTGTGGCAATTGTCGCGATGGGTATTACAATACAAGGTTTGGACCATGCGTACTTCTCAAACCTATTCGGCTATTCCCAAGGTTTGAAATCCCCAATATTTGTGCAAATGTTGGTCGCAAAGCAAGGCTTTGAGTGAGTTGGCTTACAACGGTTTGTGGCTCTTATAATTAATACGAGTGAGTTGACTCAAATTGATCAGTTTTAATCACTCCAAAGCCTTGCAAACACAAACCCAAGATGGGAAATGGCGGATTCCCTAGATTTTGCCTGGTTTTGATCGATTGATCGCAAAAGCAAAGCGGAGATTTTGAGAACCCTAAATGAAGAAAGAGAAGAAAAGACCAATTAGAGAGATGGCATGGAATCTGTGACAGAGGAGGCGACCAAGAGGACTTGTTCGCAATGGAGATCAAAGAAGAAAAATTGTTTGATTCAGGAATGATTTCAGGTTTTCGTCAATAAGAGAGGACATTTTCGAAAAACCAAAATTTGTGCCTGACGCACGCAAGCACTGCTCATTGAGCCCATTTTCGTTACAAAGGTTAGATGAGGTGGACAACATCAATTACTTAAACAAGAGGGAATGGGGAATATTATGGGAGCTGGACAATACCGGCTTTGAGGGTGGCCCAAGAGGCCCGGGCCTAGGGCACCACACCATAGGGATGGCAGTGGGGCGGATTTTTTCGGATATCCGCCCCACTCGCCTCGTTTGGGGCGGATTTGGTAAAGAGTCCCTGGATCTTGGGGCGGATACGCATTTCCAATATGTATCCATTTATTAATCGGGGCGGATACGAATTTGGCCATATCCGCCCCACGGATATCCGTTTATCCAGTAAATTTACAAAAATACCCTTCCCCTATATAAAGGATTAAACCCTAAGTTTCTCACACCCTCTCGGCCTCTCACACACAGATTCATTCTCGTCTCAAGTCTCCTCACAACGAAGGCGGAGCCGCGGAGGCCGACCCTCCCTTCTTCTCTTCTCACAGCGAAGGCGGAGGCCGACCCTCCCTTATTTTCTCGGTCGTCCCTTCTTCTCTTTCACAGCGAAGGTGGAGGTCGGCGTCCAGTCGTCCCTTCTTCTCTCTCACAGCAAAGGCAGAGGCCGACGTCCCTTCTTCTCTCTCACAGCGAAGGCGGAGGTGTCGACCCTCCCTTCTTCCCGGCCGCCTCCCTCTCCCCTCCCTTCCCCGCCTTTCCCTAGATCTCAGATCTGAGATTCTTTGGATCGAATTTTATTTATTTATTTTGTAAATTTTTGTATGGTTTGTTGTTATTTTTGTATGGATTCTTTGTAATTTTGTGTTACTGATCTAATGAATGATTGAGACTGAGATTCTTTAGATCGAAATTTTTTTTTTTTGTAATTTTTTGTATGGTTTGTTGTAATTTTTGTATGGATTTTTTGTAATTTTGTGTTACTGATCTAATGAATGAAGTTTACTGTAATTAAACGGATAACCAGCTTGGAGTTAGCAAATTAGAAAGATAGCAAATTAGGGGCGGAGATCCGGCAATCCAGTAACAAAATTGCAAACCAATAACAAAATTGCAAACCGTAAACGCACGGGGACGGTTACGATTTTTAAATAAAATTGTAAACGATTGGCAGGGCGGATTTGGGGATCCGTTATTCCTGACGGATCGGGGATGGATTTGCTCAAATCCGCCTCAATTTGCCCCGTTGCCATCCCTACCACACCACATGGGGCACCCAGCTTATAAAAATAAAGTTTCTTGTACATGTTGTGTTCGCACGTTCTATGTCACATTGATAGACCGAGACAAGGTGAAAAGATTTCGTTTTTTTTTTAAATCATCACGAGTCGGATCAATAAGGTGAAAAGATTTCCCGTTTTATACTTATATCTAAAATAATTATATTCATTTTTCTAAAAGTTTTTTCTGTAAGATATATACAAAGAGGAACCATTTCGAGAGTTGGCAAGGATTGAGGGGGGGGTCATGCGCAGGAAGCACAGGAGGACATCCTGTGCACATTTCTCAGCCGTCGGATCTGATCCGATGGCTCAGATTCATGGATTTCAAAAAAAAAAATTTGAAATCCATTGTTTTGAAATTCATAAATCTGAGCCATCGAATCTAATCCGACGACTGATAAATGTGCACAGGAGGACATCTTGTGCTTTGTGCGCAAGAGCCCCCCAGATCCGAGTTGGCCATGGGCACCCCACATGAGGGCCAGCAACTGGAGCTAGACAAAATTGCTAGAATGATGAAGTATGGGATTATAAGGAAATTTGTCAAATTGGTGTTAGTTGGGATAGAGACACTTTGGCCACCAATTTTCGAAGGTGGAGTTGGTAGGGTACCTCTGGCAAGGTTGTGGGTGAGCTCAACCCAGCATTATATATCTCTTAACCTACACATACTACAGCATCATCACCCCTTATTCCTCCTCTTCACCTATCCCTTGCACGTATCGTGAGGGGGAGGGTCCCCCCTCGCTGTTTTCCTCAACAATTAGAATTGGGGGTTGCAAACTCATCAGTGGAGTTTAGTAATTTTTCACCTGATTATTAAGAGCATTACATGCACTCGTCATTGATTAGAGTATTTGTGACGTGAATATGTGGCAAAAACTTAATGAAAGGTTGCAGACTCACCATTGAAATTTAGTAAGTTTTCACTTTATTATTAAGAACATTATATGCGCTCGTCGTTGATTAAAGTCTGTGATGTGAATATGTGCCAACAACCGTATGAGAGGTTGCAGACTCACCAATAGAATTTAGAGCATTACATGCGCTCGTGGTTGATTACAGTTTTTGTGTGACATGGATGCTAGGTATCAGCAACCTTAGGGACAGTAGCCTTTGGGCATTGTTTCCCATTAGAGGACTACAATGTAGCCTCCGAGCATTATTAAAAAACAAAAACCGAGTAGTCTTGTGGCAATTGTCGCGATGGGTATTACAATACAAGGTTTGGACCATGCGTACTTCTCAAACCTATTCGGCTATTCCCAAGGTTTGAAATCCCCAATATTTGTGCAAATGTTGGTCGCAAAGCAAGGCTTTGAGTGAGTTGGCTTACAACGGTGTGTGGCTCTTATAATTAATATGAGTGAGTTGACTCAAATCGATCAATTTTAATCACTCAAAGCCTTGCAAACACAAACCCAATATGGGAAATGGTGGATTCCCTAGATTTTGCCTGGTTTTGATCGTTTGATCGCAAAAGCAAAGCTAAGATTTTGAGAACCCTAAATGAAGAAAGAGAAGAAAAGACCAATTAGAGAGATGGCATGGAATCTGTGACAGAGGCGGCGACCAAGAGGACTTGTTCGCGATGGAGATCAGAGAAGACAAATTGTTTGATTCAGGAATGATTTCAAGTTTTCGTCAATAAGAGGGCATATTCGAAAAACCAAAATTTGTGCCTGACACACACAAGCACTGCTCATTGAGCCCATTTTCGTTACAAAGGTAAGATGAGGTGGACAACATCAATTACTTAAACAAGAGGGAATGGGGGAATATAATGGGAGCTGGACAATACCGGCTTTAAGGGTGGCCCAACCACACCACATGGGGCACCAAGTTTATAAAAATAAAGTTTCTTGTACATGTTGTGTTTGCACGTTCTATGTCACCTTGATGGGCCGAGACAAGGTGAAAAGATTTCGTTTTTTTAAAATCATCACGAGTCGCGAGCCGGATCAATAAGGTGAAAAGATTTCCGTGTTGGACTTATATCTAAAAAAATTATATTCATTTTTCTAAAAGTTTTTCTGTATGATATATATAAAGGGGTACCATTTCGAGAGTTGGCCATGGGCACCCCACACGAGGGCCAGCAACTGGAGCTAGACAAGATTGCTAGAATGATGAAATTTCAAATTGGTGTTAGTTGGGATAGAGACACTTTGGCCACCAATTTTCGAAGGTGGAGTTGGTAGGGTACCTCTGGCAAGGTGGTGGGTGAGCTCAACCCAGCATTATATATCTCTTAACCTACACATACATACTACAGCATCATCACCCCTTATTCCTCCTCTTCACACAACCATTACCTCTCTCTCTCATTTTTCCATACCAAAAGAATGGGTTCAACCACCCACACCCCAATCAAAATCACAGCTCAAGAGGAAGATGAAGCTTGCAGCCATGCGATGCAATTGGCAAGTGCTTCAGTCCTCCCTATGGTCTTGAAAGCAGCAATTGAGCTTGATGTGCTTGAAATCATTGCTAAAGCTGGTCCTGGTGCCTACATCAGCCCTGCTGAAATTGTATCACAACTCTCCACTACTAACCCAGAGGCCCCTGTCATGCTTGATCGTATGTTGCGTCTCCTTGCTAGTTACAAGGTGGTGACTTGCACTCTCAAAACTTCTGAGAGTGGAGAAGTTGAGAGGTTGTATGGTTTGGCCCCTGTGTGCAAATTCTTAGTCAAGAATGAAGATGGTGTCTCAATTGCTCCTTTGGTTCTCATGAATCAAGATAAGGTCCTCATGGAGAGCTGGTAACACCATAACCCCTCTTAATTATCTTTTGATACAATCTACATAAATTGAATCTATCCTACTTAATTGTTCTAATCATTACACACTTTTTTTTTTTTTTTTTTTTTTTTTTGTAACAATTCCAAAACAATATCATTTTTGAGCTGGAACGGTTCATCAAATAAAATAATTTCTAAGTCAAAATTAAATTAGTAAAAGAAAATGAAAAACAAAATATAATAAAAAATAGAGTGATACAATCTATGTGAATAATATCACTTGTAGCATCATGCTATTCATGACGACACAATTATTGTAGTACATTGTTTGTGAAAATATATAATATTGTTTAGTGAACTTACAGTTTAAAAGTAATATCATTTTGAGAATTATTGCAAAAATGCTAATACGGTGCAGTGATCATTTTCACAAAAAAAAAAAAAAATCAACATGTATCTTTCTGGTATCTGATAATTAGATATTGGTATTTCTAGATTGCCCATAAAATGTTTTTATTTTTATCTCAAGTTGATTAAAGGAAAACAAGAGAATGGAATCTTGGCTGTCTGTCCACCAAGTACTGATGAGGCTAAAGACC
The DNA here is from genome assembly GCA_963556465.1 of Berberis vulgaris. Taxonomy (NCBI): domain Eukaryota; kingdom Viridiplantae; phylum Streptophyta; class Magnoliopsida; order Ranunculales; family Berberidaceae; genus Berberis; species Berberis vulgaris. The sequence goes on along the minus strand of OY747128.1, from coordinate 995,892 downwards.
ACCACATGAAGCTGGGTTAGGCTGTCCAGCTTCAATGGTTGGTGAGATTTATAATAACAATAATAATACAGTATCTGACTGTTTCAATCAATTATTAGCGTGTTTCTTTGCTTTCACTTATTGAACCAAATCATGGTTTTCTACATTGTCCACACCACCTTATATGTAAAAGTCCATATTAAAACTTACCAAACTTGGTTGGTAGAAGGTCCTTATTGATTCCTCAACATCCACATACTAACAAAGAGAAATAAATAAATTGAAAAAAACAAGTGAATTAGGTTTGGTGAGGTGAAATCATTGACTATTCTTTCTGCACTGACTTCTGTTATATGTTTATAGAACTAATAATAGTCTTTGATATATGTGCTTAATTAGGTACCACTTGAAAGATACAGTTTTAGATGGTGGCATTCCATTCAACAAGGCATATGGAATGACAGCATTTGAGTACCATGGCACAGACCCTAGGTTCAACAAGGTCTTCAACAGGGGAATGGCTGATCACTCAACCATAACCATGAAAAAGATTCTCGAGGTCTACACCGGATTCATTGGTTTGAAATCATTGGTTGATGTTGGGGGTGGTACTGGTGCTATAATTAACACTATCGTTTCTAAATACCCATCGATTAAAGGCATTAACTTTGATTTGCCTCACGTTATCGAAGATGCACCATCATATCCTGGTAATTTTCATAGTTCTAACAATCCCTAGATTTTTATTTAATTTAATTTTTTGTTATTTGAAGTTGACATGAAATATGTGGATTTTTGTATAGGTGTTGAGCATGTTGGGGGAGATATGTTTGTCAGTGTCCCAAAAGCAGATGCCATATTTATGAAGGTATTTTATTTATATATTTCTGTTTTAAAACATTGATGAGCATTGCAAAATTTAATGTGATTGAGAATGTTGCAGTGGATTCTTCATGACTGGAGCGATGAGCATAGCTTGAAGTTTTTGCAAAATTGTTACAATGCATTGCCATCAGATGGAAAGGTGATTATCGCAGAATCAATTCTTCCAGTGTTACCAGAGACAGATCTCGCCGCAAATGGTGTTTTCCAGCTTGACAACATCATGTTAGCTCATAATCCAGGAGGCAAAGAGAGGACAGAAAAAGATTTTGAAGGCTTGGCAAAGAAGGCCGGATTTTCTGGTTTCAAAGTTGTATGTCGTGCTTATGGCACTTACATCATGGAGTTCTCTAAATAGAGTGACGGGGTTTGTTTCTTCTATATGTTGGGTTTGTGTGGTTAACAGGATCGATTAAATATTGTTGTTTCTGTGAAATAAATTTTCTTGGAGGGATACTATTGTATGCTTTGTAAGAAAAAATTAATTCTGGTTGGCTTTGTAACTCTTTTTCCTGTAAAAATTAAATATAAATATACAAGTAATTTCTACACAAACATTTTTCTCAGTTTGTTGCATTTGGTATATTAGATATGAAGATATTCAAAACCAAGACAATCAACATCGATCGTTTGGAGTTCATATTATAATTAGGGCAGAACAAGGTAACGATCGATTCTCCATAATTCACATATCATCATCCTTTTGATATTATATCACCCCAATTATTGACCAGTAAAATCTTAAGTTATTTATGATTAAACATAATACAAATTATAGTTAATTTGACAAACTGCTGAACCAAAACAATTATACCTGGGGTAAATGAATTAAGGTAAGGCTTAGCTTCATTTATAAATGGTAAACTAGCTAGTGTTCTGAAGATGATATCAGCTTAGTAACAGAGGAGCTAGGCAGTACTAGTAATTAATAGTTTCAATGTCTTGTGAGAGAAATATGGCTAACACGGTTTCAATTAGCTTGATTGTCTCTAAGTATCAAACGATTAAGGGTATTAATTGGTGTTATCATGATGGCACAAACACCTGGAGGAATTTGAGAATTTGGCAATGGTATCACATGGTCTGCTCTGTTTGTGTTTATTGGGTGTTATGGAATTATATAAGAAAGAAGATGTTAAACTGAATTTTGATTGTTAATATGAGCAAGAAAGTTGTTTAAGATTATGGTTTCACAATTGCTAGTAGAGCTTGGGGCCGGATTTTTAGACCTAAAAATCGAACGGAACCGAAAATCGGACCGAACGGGCTGGTTTTTAATATGCATTTTAATCCTCGATCCAAAAAACCGGATCGGACCGAAAATCTCGGGCCAATCTTTGGTTCCAATTTTAGAACCCGTTGGTTAACTAGCCCGGCCCGGGTATTTTAATTAATTACAATTTTGAGCCCCACCCACCCGCTCGGAATGGCCCAATTGGCTTATTTTCAACTAAAAAAACACAACCCCAAATCCTACCACCATCTCTCAAAGCTTTCTTCTTCTTCTTCTTCTCCATCAACCATTCCCTTTCAACTAGGGGTGGGCATTCCATCCCGTGATCCCGATCCCGTTTCGTCCCGTCCCGATTTTTCCGGGTCTTAATGGGATTGAAAAATTTCATCCCGATCCCGTCCCGTCCCGATCTAGAATGAGATGGGATGGGATGAAGATTTTCAATCCCGCCAATCCCGACCCGTCCCGAACTAATTTATTAATATTAATTATTAATATTTTTATTTAATTATTTATTTTAGAATTGTGGATGCCCATACAAATATACTGATGTATATAACATTTTTACTTTTTTAGCATCTCAATGAATCTCTCACACATCTCTAAATTTGTATTTTGTAATACTGTTCAATTCTCACTTATTCCAGATTGTCAAGCTTTTGAAAAATGCATACTACTATCCCCAGCTTCCCAGACAGAGCTTTGGATGTCTTGGAGATGATTTGAACTCCTTGAGATGAATCTCTCTATATCCAGACTATGGAGATGTTCTGTTTCAGGCATATATCAAGGCCTGCTGAAACGGCTTGAAGCTCATGATTGCTGATGGACTTGTGCAGACTAGCAGCATACATAGAAATGACATCACATAGTAGTCCCTGACAAACCTCATAACCCACTCTTAATTTGGCCAAGAAAAATTAGAGGTGAGACAAACCCAGCCAACAAGATGAAGATCCCACTTGCATATTGTATAATGTGAATGAGGGGGAGGAGGTGGTAATAGGTAAGTTTCAATAAAGGAAGAAACTGGTAGTGGTAGGTTTTGCATTCTATGAATGAGAGCTCATGGTCTCATATGTAGCCATGTGACCAAATAGTAAGATGGTTATAGCACGACTATATGACCAATGATGTTTTTAAGATATAAATTGCAATTTTAGAATTGCTAGTGTTTTTTAATACATTATCATTCATTTCTAGTAAAGGAAATGGGCATGAAGCCTCGGACTGCTGTCCTAAAGAGTCAGTTGATGTCTGTTTTATTGTGAAATTTGCTTGTTAACCAATACTGAAGAAGAAGTTCAGCAGTTTATTCTTTAATTCTGCAAGTGAAGAAGATTGGCACGCTGATCTCGTCCCGTCCCGTCTCGAACCCGTTTGGGATGGGACGAGGTCAGGATGAGGTTTTTCTCATCCCGTCCCGTCTCGATCCCGTATGAACGGGATGGGATAGGGATGGATATATCTCGTCCCATCCCGTCCCGTGCCCACCCCTACTTTCAACCATCTTATATCTTCCCCGTCACTACCATCCATGGATACCCAAATACCCACTTCCTGCATTTTGTGTTTCCCCTTGTAAGTTCCTCACGATGTCGACATAGTTTTACTAATCACACACAACTCCTAAGCCTAAACTTCAATTGGATGATTTCTTCATGCAAATCTCAATTATCATGGTAGTGCTGACACAATATTGGAGAGATTAAATAAATTTTCTAGAGAAAAAGTTTACTTTCCATGCAAACAACTGCATCTTTAGGATTGATGAAATGCTATTTCATGAATATATAGCGAATAGGAGGATGTAAGAGAGGAAAAAGAGAAAATAGATGACACTTCAATTCTCATATAAATCTTTTAAGGGGCAAAGAGTGTAATTCCACGTACTAAGGAAATTTGAGCTTTATCTAGAATTTCATTTTCTTTCGTTATTTCCTACCTCTCCTCCTATCCACTCCTTAATTTTCATAAAATAAAATCGCCTCTAGAAAACTTAGTCCTTTTGTACCAGGCATTAGAGATGCTTTCCGTGTATAATGTTTAATTTTCATAAGATAAGATCGCCCCTACAAAGCACAACCTAAAAATTGTGTTTAGTGCGTAGTTTAGTCATTTTGTACTAGGCATTAGAGACCATTGATAATGTAGGTGAACGGACCATTAATAAGAACTTAAATAGTATACAATGTATATCAGCAAAGGTCCAAAACGTTAACAAATATATATTAACGTTTTGGACCTGATATATATATATTTATTGTACATTATTCTTCCTAGCATATATCGTCGTATGGACTCCTAAATTTTCCTACTCACCTCTTCTATGAAACTTGATTCCATCGACCTAACATACCCTACATCTCCTGCTCATTGATTGAATTTCTGATAATTTGATAAGCACAATAATGCCTTTTCATTCATGTATGTTCACCCATTCTTGTTTTGTCATTCTTTTTCCGCAAGGCAAACAACTAATTGATGACCAGAAATTCTTAGTGTAGAGGAAATGGGCGAGGGAAGTGAGGTGGTGGGGGTGGGAGCCGTTCATTTCGCTCGGGATGCGTGCATTGACTTTTCGCGTGTGCATCCCGAGCGGAATGAACGGCTCCCACCCCGCCACCTCACTTCCCTCGCCCATTTCCTCGCTGTGTAGCCTCTCTCTTTAATGACTAATATATATTATAATAATCCATTGGTTATGAGATCGTGTAAGCATGACAGATTCCTAAATGATAAAGAAAAATGAATTCAGTATTCATTTCAATTTAGAAATGCTTTTACAATAATGACTAATCAACTTAGTATAAGAAATCATACCGGGCCAAGACTTTTTCTTACTCAAAATTCAAGTTAGTCATGGAAAAGAATGATAACATTGCTATAAGTTACCTTAAAGGTAATTGCAGAGTTCCCCTTTTCTCTAACCAAAATATAGAAAGATGATTACATTTGGTGGAGCTTATAGAATTATTTCACCAACAACGGCACTGTTATATGCTTGTCATCAAACTAATCAGCTATCTCAAATTTTATAAATTGGTCTTCAATCATTTCTCCAAACTTGCACTCAAAACATTGCTTCAATCCGAAACCAAGTCTTGCCTATGGGATCAAAGCTCAGTGTTTGAGCAGTGATGGATGGTATCACTAGGTTAATAAATCGAACTCAACCAACAACATCTGGAGTGAAAAGAATTAAGAAATAAATAAAAATAAAATTATTAAACTCAACTACTTCAATTAGCTCGACTATCTCAATAACCAACTAACATATGATTCAACTCGTTAGATTTTAACAAGCCCCATCATTCTATTCAAATGACAATCATATCAAGTTATTTAGTCCAACTACTCCACTTAGCCAAGTGATCTCAATAGTTCATTATCATATGATACAATCAATTAAATTTTAACAAACCTCATTATCTTATTTACACTTTCCATTTCTTTGTATGCATCCACCTTTCTTTTGTTTTTAAAAAATTTATTTATAACTACAATTCAAAAGTGATTGTGCTAGAGATGTCAATATTCTGAATTTTCTAAAATGTCCTCCACAAATTTGATTGAGAAATCAATATTATATGAACAGTGACTGAGGACAAATGATAAATTTTAGCGATTATTGTTGACTTTATTCAAATGATGCCATAACACTCAACATTTCTAATTATTTATGGGAACAAACCAATAATATATAAATATTAAAAGAGTATATTTGTCTTACCAGTCAATTTTATTACATTTTTTTAATCATTTTCCAATATTTGGAGTTCTGCCAATGCCCTCCAGTGGTGGGTTAGACTTGGATCTCAGTATTTCACCATAGTTGAGTTGGATTAGGCCATTTGTTGATTCAAGAAAGGCCTATGAAGCAGTTGGATTGATCGGATGGTTCAGACCAGTTTACTTCTTGAATTGTTAACCACTTTCATGTAAATTTAATTTTGTACAAATTTCTTGGAGTTTAATGATACTCATTTAGCAGTGTTCTAAAAATCGATGTAGACGCTAGGCGGGTTAATGAATTTTTTTATTTTTTATTTCCAATTCGAAAATAAATAAATAAAAACTCAGTTTTTTTTTTTTTTATGTACATTTGCATATGTATCTTGACATTGAATTGAAAGTAACTTATATGCTATTATATTTCACTTTTATAAATTATAAATTATAATAATTAAATAGCCACCTAGGCCCCCCTGATAGGCTCCGCCTAGTCTTCTAGGCGTTAGTCCACTGCTAGTCGCCCGCCTATCGCCTATCATTTTTTAGAACACTTCACAGTGAGGGTTATCTCTTAATTGTTTTTATTATCCTAACTTTATAAACATATAACAATTTAGAAATTTTTATGGATTAGAAATAACAGTAGATGGTTCATCATTTATTTTTATATTTGGTAATTCAGTGACTTATTTGGAGAGTGCCGAAGGCATTGCCAAATGACTTAGGTGACATGCTAAAAGCATGACATTGTACCCATGTCAACAACACGGACACACACTATGTGAAAAGTGTATGACGGTGTTGCACACACACTAGGATATTTTAGTAAAAGCCAAAATTCAAGGAAATTTTAAATTACTTTTTATTTTTTAATTGATTAATGAAATAGAATATGCCATCCACATGAGTAGCATACTAGTGGAGTGTTCACGCATTGCACACTTCATTTTTATATTTTATTTTATTATTTCTCTTATCTTTATTCAAATAATAATTAGTGATCATTTTCTCATTCCAAAATAAAAAAAGTTGACCAATAACATATTATCACAAAATCTTATCAATAAAATAAAATATAAGAATACAAATCTGCTAGCTTAATTAGCTGTAGATTTTCAGTGATAGGCGTCATGAGTGATGAGTGCAAGAGGTTTAACTCCACCAAAGGCATTTATTTATAAGTTAAAGATAAAAAGAAAAATTTTACAATATAAAAATGTATCTATTGATTTGTGTAACTACAATCATGCTAGGCAATCAGGTTTTACAACATCTATATCAATAACTAAACGTTACAAATCAAACCATGACAAAACTAAATCAAATTCGTTGATTGGGTTTAGTTAGGACGGTTTAGGTTAGAACCCCAACCAAGCCCACAATCCAATGATTCTTTGGCACGACCCAAAGGATCAAAGTGACATCACAAAAGCAATACACTATATCTAGGGGCGGACTTGCTAAGGGGCAGTTGCCCCCCTTCAATTTTTAAAATAATTTTATTATATACTTAATTTTTAAAAAAAATTGATTTTATAATGTATAATACAATATGTAAATTGTTAATTCAGCTATTTTTACATTTTTTTTATTGGTGTAGTGGTTGGAAGTTTGTAAATTTTGTAAACAACTCGAGTTCGATATTTTTTGTAAACAATCCGAGTTTATAAATTTTGTATACAATAGTCATATTTTTTTTATGACTATTCACTATACATTTTTATGGTTATTGATAATTATTATTTTTATCATTGTTACACGCCAATTTTTTTTTATTTTCAATACAATTTTATAGTAATTGCAAACATTAAAAAAATTGTTTAGTTTAATAAAAAATTATTTTTGGTCCTCTCGGAGCGTATGATTTATTTATGTTTATACAATTTTGTCATTGTGACCTTCACCTACTTTTTGTTTTCAATGCAATTTTATATGTAATTGCAAACATTAAAGCAATGAATTACTTGTTCACAAGTGGCGTAAAACCTCGATCCAACCAAAAAAAATATTTAAAATTAATATATAAAATAATAACTAAAGAATTCAATGAAAAATATATGCCACTAGCCAACTCGTACAAAATTTGAGCTTCATATAAACATTTTTTGATGAAATTGTGTTAGGATCTTATTATGTTTATAAATTTCCAATTTTTTTTAGCTTCAATTAGATATTTATCTTAATTATTTTGTGATTTTAGTTATATATTATAGTTATTACGCTCGTTTGCCCCTTACTAAGGTTATTGATATTGTGACCTTCTTTTGGCTTAAAATTGGATTACACTTAATTTAATTTGGTATATGCAATGTATTTTTATAATTGTATTTTTCTTATTTTACTAATTCGGGTAGAAATTTTTTTTTTGCTTGCTATTTCGCCACTCTGACTAAAATCCTGAGTCCGCCACTGACTATATTCATGCCCACGGAAAGCCAAAATTCTAAGAAATTTTAAATTACTTTTTATTTGTTAATTGATTAATGAAATAGAGTATGCCATCTACATGATTAGCAGGGTGGTGAAGTGTACACGCATTGCACACTTCATTTTTATATTATATTTTTATTATATTATTATTTTGACTTTGAAATTAGATATTATAATTATATATAACGATTTTTATTTAGAGTTAAGCTATATACTGGACTTTGAAATTCTCTTATCTTTATCCATATTATATTAGTGATCATTTCACATCCAAAATAAAAAAATTGAGAAATATAACTAATCTTATCAATGACATTATCAGAAAATCTTATCAATAAAATAAAATATAAGTATAAAAACTATTAAGCTATAGATTTTCAGTGATGGTGTCATGAGTTTTTATGATTTTTTTTACGTTTTCCTCTTGTCGTTTGTCTCTCTAAAAACTTCAATTTTATTCACTGTCACTATAGTATGGTTTCAATGATTTCTCTCTCCAATACTCATATAAATTTGAGAAAATGTAGATGTCACTTTAATTCTCATATAAATTTTTCAAGAGGCAAGGAGTGTAATTCCACGTACAAATGAAATTTGAGCTTCATCTAGAATTTCATTTTCTTTCGTCATTTTCCACCTCCCCTCCTATCCACTCCTATCCACCTCTGCCTCTAGAAAACACATCATAGACTTTTTGTTTGATATGTTGTTTAGTCCTTTTCTACCTGGCATTAGAGATGCTTTCCGTGTATAATGTTTAATTTTCATAAAATAAGATTGCCCTTACAAAACACAACCTAAACATTTTGTTTAATGCATAGTTTAGTCATTTTCTACTAGGCATTAGGAATGCCTAGTTTAAACAAAATATAAAATTAAAATTTCTTTTCTAAGCAACCAAACAATTGATAAATAAATTTTCTAGAGAAAAGGTTTACTTTCCATGCAAACAAATGCATCTTTATTCTTTAGGGTCGCTTGGGTTGATGAAATCCTATTCTATTAATATATAGTGAATAGGAGAATATATAGTGAATAGGAGAACGTAAGCGAAAAATAGAAAAAGAGAGAAAATGAGGTTGTAAACGACACTCCAATTCTCATGTAAATCTTTCAAGGGAAAAGAAGTGTAATTCCACATATAAAGAAAATTTGAGCTTCATCTATAACTTCATTTTCTTTTGTCATTTCCTACCACTCTTCCTATCCACTCCTCAATTTTCATGAAATAAGATCACATCTAGGAAACGGAAAATTCTAGGGGTCGAGGGAGGGGTCGAGGGAAAGAGAGCGAGGGATGGGTGTAACCACCCACCCTCTTCGGGATGAGTGTCCACGCGCATCTCCAACGCGATGCGCTCATCCCAAGGAGGATGGGTGGTTACACCCATCCCTCGCTCCCTCCCTCGCTCTGTAACACATCCTAAACTCTTTGTTTGATATGTACTTTAGTCCTTTTCTACCAGACACTAGAGATGTTTTCCGTGCATAATGTTAATTTTTTGTAAAATAAGATCGCCCTAAAAAACAAAACGCAACCTAAACATTTTGTTTAATGCATAGTTTAGTTGTTTAATTTGTACTAGGCGCATTAGAGATGCTTTGGGTGTATAATGTAAGTAACGAACCATTGGTAAGAACTTAGCCAGCAAAGGTCCAAACAATTGACAAATATAATTTGCGTGTTGGAATCATTCGAAAGTTATAATGAAATAGAACTACTTGTATAAGAAAATCCATAACATACCATCTATTAAATACTTTTCTCAACTTATTATGAACCTTTCTAGCTGTTGAGGAAAGGGACGAGGAAATCAGCGAGAGGGAGGGTGTTACCACTCATTTTTTTTTAAAATTCGTGTTGTTGTGCATCTCAAAGGTGTAGGCGTGCATCTCGAGGGGGATGAGCAGTCACACCCTCCCCCTCGCTGGTTTCCTCGCCATTTAGAATTTCTGACTTATTATATATAAGACAATCTTCAGAAATTTAAACCTTGGAATATCATTTCCATGAATTTCCCTAAACCTCCTAATTTAGCTAAATACTTAATCTCAATTTGTATCTCCCGTGCATGTCCAACGTAGCTCTAATACGAACTATGGGTCTGCATCAATGGATGGAATCTCTTTACATGGGATGTGACCCATCTCAAGTCTTTATCAATTTTTAATCTCTTGACAAAGTATATGAATTAAATCCTCAAGATTTTCTCAAATATGGGAATTTGAGTTTTCAAGGAAGCTATAATCAATAGGAAAATTCTAAATGGCGAGGAAACCGGTAAAGAGGTGAGTGTGACCGCTCGTCCCCCTTGAAATATGCGCCTGTACATTCAAAATGCTCAACTTTATAAATTTAAAAAAAAATGAGTAATAATACCCACTCTCGCACCCATTTCCTTGTCCCTTTCCCCACGGCTAGAAGGGCTCATAACCAATATGATACTTGAGTTGAGTTGATCCCATCGACCTAACACACCCTACTTATCTTCTGCTTCATTGATTGAATTTCTGACACTTGATAAGACATTAATAATGCGTTTTCATTCACCAATACTTGTTTTATCTTTCTCTTTTTCCGCAAAGTAAACTAGGTGATGGCTAATATATATAATAGTAACCCTAGAAATCAAACCAGGCCAAGACTTTTTTACTAAAAAGAATGATAACATTGCAGTAGGTCAGCTTAAAGGTTTCAGTGGATAACTCTAAACTAATTGGAAACCTCTCAACTAATTACACAGTTTTCCTTTCTTTTTAACCAAAAGGAGAATGATCACCACATTTGGTGGAGCTTATAAAGACATTACACCAACCAACTGCACTATTATATGCTAGTCGTCAAACTAATCACCCCATCTCAAATTTTATAATTGGCCTTTAATCACTTCAATAAATGTCTGAAACATTATATAGTTGCCCCTCCCTCCTCAAGGTTCCAATAAAAAAATAAATAAAACTACAAAGTAGATTGATGACCTAATTTGGTAGAGCTTATAATATTATTTCACCAACTACCTGCACTATTATATGTTTGTCATCAAACTAATCACCCCATCTCAAATTTTATAAATTGGCCTTCAATCACTTCTCCAAATTGCACTCAAGACATGGCTTCAATCCAAAACCAAGTTAGAGCAGCTGGTGATGAGGAGGCTGATTGTTTGTTCGCCATGCAATTGGCGAGCTCATCAGTCTTGCCTATGGTACTAAGAGCAGCTGTTGAGCTAAATGTGCTTGAGATCATAGCTAAAGCAGGGGTGGGTGCACAGTTATCTGCAAAAGAAGTTGCCAGTCACATTACAAGCCAAAACTCTGATGCTCCTGTTATGCTTGATCGAATTCTTCACCTTCTTGCTAGTCACTCTGTGCTTACTTGCTCTGGTGTCACGCGTGAGGATGGCACGGTTGAGAGACTTTATGGTCTTGCTCCAGTGTGCAAATATTTGGTTCGTAATGCGGATGGAGTTTCCTTTGCTCCACTGTTGATGTCTACTCAAGATAAAGTCTTCATGGATAGTTGGTTAGTAAAACTTGGATGTTTATATTTTTATTAAGGGTTTATTAAGGGTTTTTTTTTTTTTTCAGATTGAAAATGCTAGGAAATATTTTTTCAATCAGGGTGATGTGACTTGATTTTGAAAGAATGATGTTCGTATTACAAAAACCTAATTTTCTGATATTTTCCTTGAACACTTTGTTTTTTCTAAAAAAATAAAATTGAGTGGGTTCCATATGTATTTGAAAAAGCCGGAGTTCTAGATAATTTGAAGTTACTTTTTATTTGTTAATTAGTTAATGGAATAGAATGGGCCATCCACATAATTAACATGCTAGTAAAGTGTCGGTGCATTGAACACTTCATTTTTATATTTTGTTATTTCTCTTATCATTATGTAAATAATAAGTGATAATTTTCAATCCAAATTTTTTTATTTTTTTGAGAAATAATATCAGTGTTCTAAAAATCGCTAGGCGCTGGGCGGGTGGCGAGCAGGTGCCTAGCGCCCAGGGGCCTAGGCGGGTGCCTAGGCGGTCTTAGGTTTTGTATTATAACTTTAATAATTTACAAAAGTTAAGCATAATACCTTATCAATTACATCCAATTTAATGTCAATATACATATGCAAAATTTAAAAACATGAAAAATTAACAATCGTGAACAAAATTTATTAAAACTCAAATGACTGAAGTTGGTCATGATGGGTACTTTATATAAATTTGAATTTGTGTAATTTTTTATTTTTCTTCAAATTGCATGAATAACCTCAGTTATGTTTGATAAAATCTACATTAGTAAAATTGGTACCGGCAGATCCTTTGAGAATTCCATTAAGTAATCATTTTTCGCTACATTTAGACATATCATCATCATCATCAAAGCCCATTCCCGAGATTTTCTAAAAAAATAATTAAATAGTTTATTTCTAAAAAATAGGAAAGAAAAATAAAATAAGAACACAATCAACCTTATTAAAAAATAAAAAAATAAAAAAATAAAAAAATAAAATAAATAAAAATCTCCCAGACCGCCTAGAGTCCGCCTAGGCCGCTTAGACCGCCTAGCCCGCCCAGACCGCCTAGACCCCGCCCAGACCCGCCTAGACCCGCCCAGACCGCCCAGACTGCCCGCTCAGGCATTAATCTGGGCGGTTTTCCACCTTCTAGCGCCTAGGCGGCCGCCTAGACCGATTTTTAAAACACTGAGAAATATACAAAAAATCTTATCAATAACACATCATCAAAAAATCTTATCAATACAGAGTAAGTCTAGTCAGTCTTGTTTGCTAGTCTCTTTTGAACATTTTTTTAGATTTTTTACATTTTTACTCTTCCTCTTTAAAATACAACCACAAACACCACTTATAGAAGGGGTGAAATTGTGTTTGTGGTGTTTTTGGTTGTGTTTTAAAGAAGATAGGTAAAAGTGTAAAAAATCTAAAAAAAAACTAGCAAACAAGACTGACTAGATTTACTCTATCAATACATGCCGGTGAAGTGTACGCCTATTGCGCATAGTTCATTTTTATATATTATTTATTTCTCTTATCTTTATCCAAATAATAATTAGTGATCACTTCACATCCATAATATTATAAATTTTTTTTAAGAAATACAACTAATCTTATCGATAAAATAAAATATAAGTATAAAAATCTACTAGCTTTATTAGCTGTAGATTTTCACTGATGGTATAGAGATTTAAAAAATATATATATATATATTCTGTGTAACTAACTAACATGGTTGTCATTTTATTAAAACAAAGTTACAAAATTTTGAGGAGATAATAGATGGCTGTGAGCAAGCAATTACCATATGTAGACTTTGGATGTTCTGAGTTATGCTAATTTAGTAAATAAATAAATAATGTCAAAAAAATAGAAGTAATAAATAAATACAAGCTGTGTAACTAACTAACATTGATTAATAAATAAATCGAAAAGGATAAAAAAAAAAAAAAAAATTAGTAGAAGCTGAATTTCAATTTTGAAGTAAATTTCATAATGTCAAGTGCAAGAATAAAAGTCGAATTATATAAGATTCACTTATTGACTTGTATCAATATTACAATAAATGAAGCCACTATGCATGGTCTCTCTTCACAATCTACTACTACTGCAGGTATCAATTGAAAGATACAGTTGTCGAAGGAGGAATACCATTCAACAGGGTTCATGGAGTACATGCATTTGAATACCCTGGCATTGATCCCAGATTCAATGAGATTTTCAACCAAGCAATGTTTGGTCATACTACAATAATCATGAAGAAAATGCTCGAAACATACAAGGGATTTGAGAATCTCAAAGAGGTTGTCGACGTGGGAGGTGGACTTGGAACTACACTTAAGATCATCACTTCGAAGTATCCCACGATTAAGGGTATTAACTTCGATTTACCCCATGTTATCAAACATGCACCATCTTCTCCTGGTAAGTTTTTATTTGTATTTTTTTTGGGTTCCAATATGAGATTTGCACTTATATTGCAAAAATTCGAGTCAACCTAAAAGAAATTTCAAAATAAGTTACACGTCTATTGGGGATGATCATTTACCATGTGCACTAATTTAAGAAAAGATAACATAGCCTTTTAAATTTCATGACATTCAAATTGACAATTTGCCACCTTTTTTTCAAGGCAAACTAAACTATTTTATTCCAATAAAAATGTGAGTAAGTGACTCACCCCAATACGAAAAAAGAAAGAAAGAAAGTGTGAACGAATAAAAGACGACCAAGAGAACATAACAACATATCAAAAGAGGGGTCCCCAATTTGCTTTGAAGTGTTACCCATTTGCCACATCAACTCTTTGATTCCTATTGAGTCTCTCGTGCTGCTCTAACCTCTAGAATTTCTACGATTTCTCTCTTTCCACACACCACATTAGATCATCGGATTCATATTGTGAAATGATTGTCCTTGCAAGAAATCAAATACAAGTGTATTTTATGTTGAATCAACAATATAAAATTTGGTGTATCATATTTAATTCCAACTTAATGACTTGCGGTTTTTTTTCATAATTGCTCTAATGCAGGTGTTGAACATGTTGGTGGAGATATGTTTGCAAGTGTTCCCAAGGGTGAAGCAATTTTCATGAAGGTAATTAAGTTGATTTCAATGAAAGTATTTGAAATATAGGATTTGTTTGTGTAATATTGTACATGTTTATCAATAATCAATGCATAAACCATTTTTTTTCCCTCACGTCTTACAAGTTCTTTTGTGATTATTTCACTAATTATTTACATAATATTTTTCCAGTGGATTCTTCATGATTGGAGTGATGAACAATGTATAGTTCTTTTAAAGAACTGTTACAAAGCATTGCCTGAGCATGGGAAGTTAATCATCGTCGAGGGCATTCTTCCTGAAGTTCCAGAGACAAGTGTTGCTAACCAAGGCCTCTGTCAAATAGACCTGGTCATGTTAGCTCAAAACCCAGGAGGAAAAGAACGGACTGAGAAAGAGTTCCGAACTTTGGCAAACTTATCTGGTTTTGCAGGTGTTTACAAAGTGTGTTGTACTTGTAATTATTGGGTGATGGAGTTTTTCAAGTAGTAAAGATGATCGTTTATAAAATTCTTATGAATTGAAAGACTTTGTGATCAACGAATAATAAATTTGTGTATCTTATTTGGGTCCTATATTGGGTGATGGAGTTGTTCAAGTTGTAAAGATGATCGTGTACAAAATTCTTATGAACTCAAGAATTTGTGATTACTCTATCTATAATTGATATTATTTACAACTGATCTCATCTGCATAGTCCTGCCTAAGCATTATCGTGTTTCTGCATCTTCAAGTTTTTTAGGTTTATCCACAATTTATTTGATGCAGGAGGATCCGAGTCAGATGATGTTGAGCTGTCAGATAGCACGTTGTTGGCACTGAGATACCTTGAGTTGGCATCAGTGCAAAGATGGCAGAAAATCGTGATATTTTCCTAATTGGGGCAGTTTTGGATGCGTTTCGGTATTTTGGCCATAACTTTGGCTATAAGTATCAGAATCGCGCATATGACCCCAATTCGAAAAGCTATTTTCGGTGCGCACGCCGTGGCCACCCAGTTATGCTCGGTGCACATCTTTTCAAGCCCAAAATCCACTGTTTCCCCTTCCGAATCCACAATTTTAGTATTTTTTTTTTCTTTTTATGTTAATATTTCTTTTATCGTTTAAGAAGTGAATCTGAACCCAATTTGGGCCAGATTTTTTGCAGATTACTTCTTTTATTATGTATTTCAATTTTGCATGATTATTGGGATTTCGATATTTTTGGTTAAATTATGATAATAGCGAATTTTAGCTATAAAGTCCGGCTTATGGACAGACTTTAGAGATACTTTTGATTTGAATAATTTTAATTGAACATCAGAGGTGTTTCTCTGTGTTTTTGGCGAATCCCTTGAGTCTTTCTCTGCAAATTGTCTGTTGAAACTAACCTTTCAGAATAACCACTATTTTGTCTGGCGTCATTATTATATCCATACTTGATCTTATTCACATTCGTTCTTTTATCATTTTGGAAAACAATCAGGGTTTTAAAGACCCCTTAACCTTTATATTAATAAAAATAGTAAAACTTGATTACAATATCAATCTTTTGAAGTAAGTAATCCCTAATGATTAGACATAAAAGATGAAACTCCATGAAAAGATGAAATTAGATTACAATCTCAATCCCTATGCCTCGTGGAATTCACATTCATTTTTATCGGCATTGTCATGCTTATTTGGTCATATACACATTTGATCTTATGTATAGCCGTGCTTCTTCGATCCTATTCACAATTTATTTTTATTTTTGTTAATCTATATATACTATCATATTAATTTAGATTTGTACTTTGCCTGCCTTGATACAAATTCTGGCTCTCCCCCTACCTTCAAGAGTTGCACATTCTTTTCAAAAGGTACGTATAATCAAAGGCCATCACTTCTTACAAATTGTGTGATGAAAAAGAATGTTTAAAATGAAATCGATTTCATGATTTCAAAAAGTTATTCAACCCCTCTAGTCTAGAGACTTCATTGCACTTTTACGATTGCACTTTTCGTTTGATCATATTCTTCAATATGCTGGTTTACCTCTACTTTCTCTCCTTTCACCCCTTAGAGATGGTGAGGTTTATGATTTTCGAATTTGATTAATGTGGATACATCCATAAATTTATAATCTTCCTTTCAAATTTTTTTGCCGTGTGTATCTTTTTGAATTATTTTCAAGGTTCTATCCTCAAACTGTACTGTTACGGAAGAGTTTGTCAAGGCAGTCAGACTTTTTTTACATTTTTACCTTTTTTCTTTAAAACACAACCACAAACATTATCTATAGAATGAGTAGAAATATAAAAAACCCAAAACCTAGTCAAAAAGTGGCTATAAAACCTGGTTGCCTAGAATTGAGAATTACGAAAACACCATCCATGCTTCAGCATTTGTGGATGCTGTAAGAATTATTATTACACTACTTTAGTATGACTTTTTCCAATTTATCGAGTCCATATTCGATATCTTCTCGGCAAAATAATTCCAAAATTTACTCCAACACTTTCTCAACAACACACAAACTTTTCCTTATGTTTACTCTTCATGCCTCATGGTGCTCTACTTTCTCTATCAAGTTTCAATAGATGCATTGCAGGACTTGAGAAAAAACTAAAGGTGAGAATATTCAAGTGCAGAATATATTACTAATTATTTTAGAGTTTTTATTTCTATATGTTGATATCACCTATTGTTTTTTTACGAATTTGTTTTTTTTTCCCTTTTATTTCAACATTTCTTATTCTTTTCATTCCATTGTTACTTATTTTTAATGTTTTTTTTCTTCAATATATCGTCCATCTTTGTACCTTTTTATTCAATTGGGTTTCTTAATTACTATTCGACTTTTATTTTCTTTTTATCTTTTAATGCAAAACAACTTCATATTTGGATCTCTAAATTATTGATATTTTATCAATAATTCCTTCTACGGATTCATTCAATAATTTTTACAGATTTTTTTTTTCAGTATTTAGTTTCCTTCATTTCGTAATGTCGTCTTTCACATTTTTTGTATGCATATATTTTCATTAGAACTTAATTACTTTCAATGTTTTGGCAGTCTCACAGAAATTGTTCATATGAAATCCCGCAATTATGCATAAGATTATTATTAGAATGTATGATGAGCTGTGATTAACTTGATCAAATCAAAGATCTAGAGATATTTGGAAATAAAGATACAGAGAGATCAAGTTAATCACAACTCATCATACACTCTAACAAATATATCATACTAAATAAGTAATCGTTTTTATGACATCTACCCAAAGGCTCTTTTTAAGTAAACAATACTTCATTAGAGTTCAATTACTTCCTTTAATGCAGTTTTTCATTGAGAATATCAATAATTCATCTGAAATAGATTTGCACTAATATATGTGTATTAA
Source organism: Berberis vulgaris (assembly GCA_963556465.1). NCBI lineage: Eukaryota > Viridiplantae > Streptophyta > Magnoliopsida > Ranunculales > Berberidaceae > Berberis > Berberis vulgaris. Next base: position 977,684 of record OY747128.1, on the reverse strand, counting down.
ACCAAATGGAACAAGTATACCAACAAATCAACAATTCATTAACTATTGTTCTAGGATCATTTTCTAAAAATTCTCATGATCATAACTTCATGAGCAATAAAGTAAAACGTAATATGTGTTTTTTTTGGGTCATTGAACCTTTTTATTTATTAATCCATGCCCGAATGCTACATGACTGACCCTATAGTTAACCAAACCAGGCCCGAAGGCTATAATATTGTTGCTACTTAATATCCTCGCCGCCTCCATCTCGCATAGAGACTTGCTTTCGCTCCAGTCCATCGCCTCCACCTTTAATGAAGACTCGCTTTCGCTTCGCTCCGGTCTAGTCCATCTAAGCAACTGCATTCGATACCTGAAGCGATGTCCGACCAACTGAGCTACAATTGGTGGACTCTTACAAGTGTTGTTATTTAAAGATTTTATTTACATATTGGGTTTAATGCATTTAGTGTTTAAACGAATACAGATACTTATAATTTATTCAACATTAATATTTTGTTTATCATGAATAAATGGAGATCCTTGAATTAATTAAATGATACTAATAATAATAATAATAATAATAATAATAATAATAATAATAATAATAATAATAATAATAATAATAATAATAATAGTTTCCCATATACATTTCATGCAAAATCATATAAAATGGTCCTGACTCTTCATTATTCTCATAAACTTTTAGACAGTGAAGATGGACTCGAACCAAAACCAAGTTACAACCATTGATGAAGATGAAGCAAATGTTTTGTTTGCCCTGCAATTAGGGAGCTCATCGGTCTTGCCAATGGTAATGCGAGCCGCGATTGAACTTGATGTGTTTGAGATCATAGCTAAAGCAGGTGTCGGTGCGCAACTGACTGCAAAAGAAATTGCGGATCACATTACCACAAAAAATGTGGACGCCCCCGTTATGTTTGGTCGGATCCTCCGTCTTCTTGCAAGTTCTTCAGTTCTCACTAGTAACGTGGTCGCGCGTGAAGATGGCACCGCTGAAAGGCTGTATGGCTTGGCTCCAGTTTGCAAGTATTTTGTTCGGAACGAAGATGGAGTTTCTTTGGCTCCATTACTGATGCTTGTTCAGGATAAAGTCTTCATGGATAGCTGGTGAGTAAATTGTACACTAAAATGTTTTTCAGGCATTATTTTTTGTAGTGCATAAGTACATATACCTTAGTACATTCCCCTACCACGCTCTGTTCTAAAAATTTAGGCCTAGGCGCAAGGGGGCTAGGAAATGCTCAGGCTGCTTGTGCTGGTTTTTGAAAAAAAAAAATTTCCAATTCAAAAAAAATTAAGAATAATTTTTTTTTATACATTTGGCATATTTATCTTGACATTGAATTGGAAGTAGTTTATATGCTACTATGCTTAATTTTTATAAATAACAAATTATAATAAAAAAAAAAACCGCCTAAGCCCCAACTAAGCCTCAGGGTGCTAGTCCTTTGCTCGCCACCCGCTATTACATCCTACAAACTTAGGAATACAAGTTGAAAGCCATCGAGATGAGGTTTTCAAGACAATTGCAAGGCCCTTTTGTTCGACTGTTGCTTTGTTTGATAGATTCTGCAACAATATATTCACCCTATTTTAGTATTTAATCATGGAACACTTAAATTAGTTAGTTTAGCTTGTAATGCTATACAATCTTTTTGTGTTTGGTGAATATATAGGTACCACTTGAAAGATGCAATTGTGGAAGGAGGAATACCATTTAACAGGGTTCATGGTGTACATGCATTTGAATTACCTGGCATTGATCCCAGATTTAACGAGGTCTTCAACCAAGCAATGTTTAATCATTCGACCATAATCATGAAAAAGATACTTGACAGATATAAGGGATTTGAGAATATAAAAGAGCTCGTAGATGTGGGTGGTGGCCTTGGAACTACGCTTAAGATCATTACTTCTAAATATCCTATGATTAAGGGTATTAACTTTGATTTACCACATGTTATCGATCGTGCATCATCTTACCCTGGTAAGTATATTGCTAAACAAGAATTCAATTCAATGAAAAATATTTCCAAAAGGCTTTTACAAGTGGATTAAACTTGAGATTTCAAAAACTTCTTCAGAAATAAAAGTTTGGTTATTTTAAGTAATAACTTGGGTGTTTGAATGATCACTCGGATGCAGGCGTTGAACATGTTGGTGGAGATATGTTTGCCAGTGTTCCAAAAGCAGAAGCAATTTTCATGAAGGTGAGTTAAATTAAATGTAAAATGAAAATAATAGATTGATGTTGGATTAAGACATGGTTATTAGAATACTATAAGAACATGGGATATTTTTTGACTGTATATATCGATCTTACACCAATTTGTTCTTTGAGTGGCTTTATTAATTCAAAATTTTGATTTCTAGTGGATTCTTCATGATTGGAGTGATGAAAAGTGTGGAATTGTACTGAAAAATTGTTATGAAGCATTACCTGAGCATGGGAAGTTGATTGTAGTAGAGTCGATTCTTCCTTTAGAGCCAGAGACTACTGTTTCAGCTAAAACTCATTGTCAAGTTGATCTTGTCATGATGGCACAAAACCCAGGAGGTAAAGAAAGAACTGAGCAAGAGTTCAAAACCTTGGCGAACTTAGCTGGTTTTGCAGGTGTTAACAAGGTTTGTTCTACTTACAGTTATTCGGTAATGGAGTTTTATAAGAAATGAATGTGATTTTTTGATGAATTGTAAAACTATATTTGTCAAGTTCATTCTTATATGTTGGACATTGATTATCACTTTGTTCTATTAGTTTATATTTTCATCAATATATAGTGAGGTGATTCTAAGATTCTTGTCAGCAATTGCTAAGCCTTTTTTCCTCCTTATATATACTTTATGTTTCACGTAAACTAAGGCTTATCACAGAGTTAAATATGCATATAGCTTATCTCAATGGATGATCTTGAACTATCACTATACTTCTTGAAGAAAGAAAGAAAAAAAGAAGGTATTTTGGAACATTTTACAAAACCAGAAATGTCAAAGAAAGGTTTTTTTTGTTGGGATGCATACTCAAAAGCATAAATACAAACATTTATCTGCAAGACAGATTTGAGTACAATGGTGTCTTTGATACATTAAGTATACTAACTGATCCCTGTTAGAAGCTTTAAATTTGCAAACAAAAATAAAATAGTTCGATCTGTCCATACTTGAGAGAGCTCAGATTTTTGTCACGAAACATAATGTTCAACTAGCATTGTTGATGAAAGTCATTGTCAACTTGATCTTATCATGATGTTACAAAGCCCAGGAGGTAATGAAAGAACTGAGCAAGAGTTCAAAACCTTGGCAAACTTAGCTGGTTTTGCAAGTGTTAACAAGGTTTGTTCTACTAACAATTATTGGGTAATGGAGTTTTATAAGGAGTGTGTGATTTTTTGATGAATTGTCCATATTAAAATTTCTTTCAATATGTATCATACAAAGTATCAATAGATCTTCAACTCGCGTATATTAGATCTGATCAGTCTTAATCGATGAATTGCAATGAAATTTGAAGGGCAGTAAATACTAGAAAGAATTTATGCTCACAGAAATCAACCCTGTGGAGCCCATAGAGCAACTCCACCAGCAACTACAAGTGAAGTCATGGCATATTTGTCTTCCATCTTGTCCGACTGCAATGACAGTCAGAAATTTCAACCAGTAGCGCTATTGTTTAACCAAATTATGTATAACATTTCACTAATCCAAGTTTTAATTTCCTAAACCTTTCAACTTTTCTATCTTCTGTTTTTCTTTCCTGTAAAACATGGGTATGGAGAAAATAATATGACAGGATAAGTTTTTTATTATACAAGCAAGGGAATTTATACAAAAAGTATCCTAGTAGCTTTAGGTAACTTATGATAAGAATACAATTCAGTTTCCACAACTACAATATTCCTAAGATTTTCACCACTACAATATCCTAATCATATCTTTATAGTATCCTAATCATATCCCTATATCATAGGAGAATCATTGATTCTCAACACTCTCCTTTAAGTTGGAGAGTGGATGTCAAGAATTCCCAATTTGTGCAACATGCCATTGAAAGCGTCTTTTCCTAACGGCTTTGTTAGCACGTCCGCTACTTGCTGAGATAAATTTACATACTTGGTTTCAACTGAACTATTTTGAATTTTTTCTCTAATGAAGTGGCAATCTATTTCAAAATGCCTTGTTCTCTCATGGAAGACCGGATTAGTCGCAATGTGCAAAACAACTTGATTATCATAGTGAAACATCGCTGTCTCTGGACGTGACACCTGTAGATCTTGCAATAAGTTGCGCAACCAGGTTATTTCATAACAAGCACTTGTCATGGCTCGATACTCGGCTTCTGCTGAAGAGAGGGATACAAATTTCTGTCTCTTTGTCCTCCAACATACCAGTGAATTTTCCAGAAAGACACAATAACCTGTTGTTGACCTTCTAGTAGTGGGACAACCAGCCCAATCCGAATCACAATAAGCTGTTAAACACAAAGAATTATGGGTTGGGAAAAAAAGACATCTTCTTGGAGAACTTTTAAGATACTTCAAAATACGGAGTGCTGCATCCCAATGCGATTTCCTTGGTTCATGCATGAACCTGCTGAGGACATGAACTGCATAAGTAATATCGGGCCTGGTGATGGTCAAATAGATAAGGCGCCCTACCAACCTTCTATATTTTTGTGGATCTGCAAGCAATTCCCCTGTGTCTGACAATTTGAGATTTTGTTCCATAAGAAAGCAAACTGGTCGTGTTCCTAATAAACCTCCATCTTTAATAATATCAAGAGCATACTTTCTCTGAGAAATTGCAATACCTTTCTTGGAACGAGGTACCTCAATACCCAAAAAGAATTTTAAATCCCCAAGATCTTTGATAAGGAAAGGATTATGAAGAAATTGTTTGAGGGTATTGATGACACCCAAATCATTTCTTGTAATCAATATGTCATCAACATAAATCAAAAGGGCAGTGAATGAATTTCCTCTATTACGTGTGAAGAGGGAGTAATCAGTTTTAGATTGAATGAAACCAACAACTTGTATGGCATCAGAGAACTTAGCAAACCATTGACGAGAAGCTTGTTTTAGGCCATATAGGGACTTGTTGAGGCGACATACCAGATTTTCCCCTAGCGCCGTAGACCGGAAGGCGGGAGCATATAAATTTCTTCATGAAGATCACCATGAAAAAAAACATTATGAACGTCGAGCTGATGAAGAGACCAAGATTGAGCTGCAGCAATGGCAAGGAGACAGCGAATTGTGATAAGCTTGGCAGTGGGAGAGAAGGTGTCATGGTAATCAATGCCCTCAGTCTGAGTGTACCCTTTAGCAACCAAGCAAGCCTTATACCGCTCGATTGAACCATCAGAGCGATGTTTAATCTTGTAAACCCATCGACAACCTATTGGTACCTTACCAGGAGGAAGATAAATAAGAGTCCAAGTGTGATTTAGTTCCAACGCTTGAAGTTCGGAGAGCATAGCATGTTGCCAATTTGGATCTGAGGCAACATCCTCATAAGTTCGAGGCTCCACATGACGGTTGATGTTATAAATGAAAGCTAGATGGGATGGTGAGTATCGATGGTAAGAAATAAAATTGGACAAGGGATAGCGAGTACCTAATGAGGAAACTGGAGACGAAGACTCTGATTGGATGGATGGTGGCAACGTGATGACATAATCTTAGAGGTGTGATGCAGGAGGGTTTCTAATTTGGGTTCCTAGAGTTCCTAATTTGGATTTCTAGGGTTCCTAATTTGCTCTCAAAGTTATTTACTAAATAACTTTGAATAATCTTTCAATTTAATTAGGAATATTTTAATTTTCTTTTAGGATTAGGCATTATTTTCTTTTAGGAATAGACTGTTTGTTAATTTTAGTAGTTTTTTTTTTCCATTTATAGTAATATTTCAATTATAGTTTAGGAAGTGATTCTGAACATGATTTGGGTCGGATTTTTGGCAGATTATTTCTTTTATTACGTATTTCGTTTTAGCATGATTATTGGGGTGTTTCCATTTTTGGTAAAATTCCAATATTGATGAGTTTTAGCTATAAAGCCCGGCTTGTGGGTTGATTTTAGAGAGAACCTTTGATTTGAGTAATTTAATTGAACATTAGAGTCATTTCTCTGTGTTTTTGGGTGAATCTCTTGTATCATTCCTTGTGAATTGTCTTTTGAACTAGCCCGCAGGATAATCGCTATTCTGCCCGGCGTCAGTTGGTATCAGAGTTTCAGCATCTTCTTGGGTGAGATTTCATCAGTTTCTATGGCTGGTGGTCGTGGTCGTCGCGGGCAGGTTCCGAACGAGGAAGCCCCTCACCGTGATCGTAACGTTAAGAATAGATGATTGAGGATTTACAGAGGCAAGTTGCAGAGTTAACCCGGCGTCTAACGGCGCAAGATTACGGTAATCGTGAGATGAAAGATCACGATTCTGATTCCAGTTTCAAAAAATCGTATCACAATCATGCTCGATTATGGGAGCATGGAGAGCATGTGTATGACGATGAGGAGCTTGGAAAGCTTGTGTATGACAATGAGGAGCTTGAGGAAGACGTGGTAGACGAAACTGAGGAGCTTGGAGAGCCTGTGTATGACACTGATGACGATGGAGATGTGTTGTATGGGGATGGCCATGAGACTCTGATTATTCATAAGAGCCTACTGACTCCCAAGGGCGATTCAGGGGATGATTGGTTGAAAACCAATATTTTTCGCACAACATGCACAGTTGTAGATAAAATTTGCACGATGATCATTGACAGTGGCAGTTGTGAGAACGTAGTGTCTGAAGAGGCTGTCCAGAAATTGCAGTTGAAGACAGATCATCATCCCAAGCCGTACAAATTATCGTGGCTGAATAAAGGCAGTGAGGTAACAGTAAATAGGCGATGCCTAGTGTCTTTTTCGATTGGTAGGAAATATTTTGATAATGCTTGGTGTGATGTTGTGTCTATGGATGTTTGTCATATATTGTTAGGCAGACCTTGGCAGTATGATCACCGTGTTATTCATGATGAGCGGAAAAATACATATTCCCTTAGCATTAAAAGGAAGAAAATTGTGTTGGCACCTCATCGGGAAGGAACCACTCACCCCGACAGCCAATAATACTAACCTGCTTTCTAGGTCCATGTTTTTAGATAAGATTGAGCGTGGAGACGTGGTTTATGCTCTGCTGCCTTGTGGGACTAGTACAACAGAAGTGATTCCAGATTTGCCAGCGGAGGTGCAGCCACTGCTAGCCGAGTTTTCTAACCTGATGCCAGAGGACCTTCCTTCTGGATTGCCACCTGAAGCTATTGTGAATTCCAAGAAAACTATTGTGAACTCGAGGACATGTTCTTTCCAACCCGAGGGGACTGATGCAGGAGGGTTTCTAGGGTTCCTAATTTGCTCTCAAAGTTATTTACTAAATAACTTTGAGTAATCTTTCAATTTAATTAGGAATCTTTTAGTTTCCTTTTAGGATTAGCCATTATTTTTTTTTAGGAATAGACTGCTTATTAATTTTAGTATTTTTTTTCCCTTTATAGTAATATTTCAATTATAGTTTAGGAAGTGATTCTGAACCCGATTTGGGCCGAATTCTTAGCAGATTATTTCTTTTATTACGTATTTCGTTTTAGCATGATTATTGGGGTGTTTCCATTTTGGTAAAATTCAAATATTGATGAGTTTTAGCTACAAAGCCCGACTTGTGGGCTGATTTTAGAGAGAACCTTTGATTTGAGTAATTTAATTGAACATTAGAGTTATTTCTCTGTGTTTTTGGGTGAATCTCTTAGATCATTCCTTGTGAATTGTCTGTTGAACTAGCCAACAGGATAAACGCTATTCTGCTCGGTGTCAAGGTGGCTAGGCAAATTTCTGGTACGGTCTGACCGGCGAGGAGGTGGTGCGGTTGGTGGAGAGACATGAATGGGAGAAGTAGGAAACACTTGTGGGGAACTTTCAGATGAAGAGGAAGGGTTACCTGGTGAGGGAAGGGTGTGGTCAGTAAGAGAGGGGAGTTCTGTGTTATTGGGTAGAGGAGTAGATGGAGTAGGGGAAGGGACAACCCTGGTCATCGAGTAGGCTAGTAGGTAAGGCATCATAGTGGGTTGGTGGTTGTAAGGGCCCCGAGAAAGGGAAATGATTGAATTGGGTATGCTCGGTCTTGAAAGGAAAAATATTTTCATGAAAAACAACGTCACGACTAGTAAATATTTTTCGAGTGGAAAAATCATAAAGTTTGTAGGCCTTTTGGCCCATGCAGATAGCCAAGGAAAACAGATTGCTTAGCACGTAGATCAAATTTGTGAGAAGTGTAGATATGTTTGGCATATGCAAGACACCCAACAACCTTTAAATGTGTATAGGAAAGGGGAGACAAACATGAAGCTCTGCTAGGGTTTAGAAAACAACAGCCTCCGCCACCAATCAAGGCCACTAGATCGACCGACCACCGCTCTTTCCAGCCGCTTTCTCTCTACCTAGATTTAGATCGACACAAACTTTCTCGTTCACTTCTAAGGTTCCAAACAGAAGAATAGTAGAGGAAAGGGTTTAGAAAATAACAGCTGTCGCCACCAATCAAGGCCGCTAGATCGACCGGCCGCCGCTCTTTCCAGTCGCTTTCTCTCTGCCTTGATTTAGATCGACACAAACTCTCTCGTTCACTTCCACCAAACAGAAGAATAGTAGAGGAAAGGGTTTAGTGATATTCACATAATTATTACATAATATATCCCTTAATTTATATATGTTAGTGTTTCGATTATTATATTTTATAGTAATTATTTCGTTTTCATGTCTTTGTAGGAATTTGAGCGTGAACGATGAAATCGTATTAAGGCAACAATTTAAGGAATGACAATTGGTTGACTCTAGCGGTGGTACAAAGTAGAGGATCACATGTCTAAACCCTTAAACCCAAAACCAAGCCCATAACTTAAACCCAAAAACCTAACCCATAAACCCAAGCCCAATCCTACCCAAAGAATATTCTCTCAATTATACATTGATTCTCTCCATGAATCATCCCTCTATCTCATCTTTATTCATTGTGCCCATCCTCTATAAATACAAGAGAAAAAGGGTGAGAAAAGGGGAGGAAGAGAAGGGAATCAAGCATCAATAGCCAAAATCAAACCCTCTTCCTTCGCAAAGTGATTTTCATCACACCCATCACCACCTATCCATCTCTCACTCCTCTGTCCAGATCACTCAGCAATCACCAGATCACTCAGCAATCACCTCATCCTCCATCAACCACCATCACCCGAGCACCACCACCACCTCCGGACAGCACAACCGCCACCACCACGAAACAGGGGCGTGACAACCATGTTTCGCGTCAAACCTTCACTCTGCCATCGTCCTTGTCCCTCTCCCTGTCCATCATCCATCAACCACCATCACCCGAGCACCACCACCACCTCCGGACAGCACATCCTGAGCCACCACAACCACCGCGAAACAGAGCCACCTCCATCACCGCCCTCTCTGTTCCGCCTCGCGACAGAGCCATGCAGACCGTCCGAGCCTCCATCACCGCCCTCTCTTTGTCTCGGCCCTCCTTCCTGTCTCCCTCTCTCACGGCCACCATCACAGAGCGGCGTGTCAGCGGCGCACCACCACAGCGACAGCAGAAACAGGGGAGTTTCCTTCCGATCTCTCTCTCTTTTTTAGTGTTCTCATTGCACCTCTCTCTTTTTTGCAAGTTCCAGAACCATTTGGAAGAAGAGGACGCTCGCGAGGAGCGAGAACGAGGCCGCGCAAGCTGCGCTGCTCGCTGGAGATGAAGGCGGAGCGCAGGGGCACTGTTCCTATGGCGGGAGACTGAGTCAATTTCATTTTGGTTATTGGCACCCCGAGCATCTCTCTGTACCACCACAGTCCATTTGCAACCATTTTCTCGGGATTTGTGTTCGGACCACCTGTTGATCTGCTGAGTACCACCACATCGAGTTTGCGACAAATCAAAGGGGTTGCATAATTCATTTTAATTTATTTTACTGATTTAAATGCTTAATTGTTGATAAACAATTTATTTCTGAAAATTGATAATTTGCTTTCACCTTTCATGTTCGATTAAAAATTGATATGTTTGGTAGTTAGATTAACATTTTATCAATATTCAAAGCATGTGCTAAAAATTATTAAGCTTAAACTTTGATTAAGTGTGCCCTAAAAAGACACTTAATGCTTGGTAAGAGTTTATTTGCTTGAAATAAATTGTTAATGTTTGACAGAAACCTAATATGATTGGAATTGGATTTTAATGATCACATCTTCGGTGTAAGCAAGGGATTCTCATCCCTAAAGCTTCTCGTTTATAATTTCAGTAATTTAGATTTAAATATTTTTGCTAACTCATTGGTGAGTCCAAGCCCACAAAATCCATATTTTCCTTTCCTTTTATTTTTCTCATTTTTAATTTATTTTTAGTTTAGTTTTAAAAATATTGTAACCCCATTTTCCTCCTAATTAGTTTAATTAAATTATTAAATTTAATTGCATCCATTTTCCTCGTGAGATCGACCCGTACTTACCGTTGTCTACAAGTTAGACACCGTGCACTTGCGGTTATTACAAGTGGGTTAAATTAACCTATTAATTTAGGTTAGTTAAATCCGCATCATTTAGAAACCAACAGCCGCCGCTACTAATCAAGGCCGCTAGATCGAACGGCCGCCGCTCTTTCCTGCTGTCTTCTTTCTGCCTGACTTTCGACGAATTTTGCTCAACTGTGCAGACCTGGCTAGGGCAGGGAACATTGTGATATGACGGCTCCTCTAGCCGTCAACACTTCCTCTCCCCCAATGAGGAGTAAGGAACCTGCGGAAGAGGCTACTAAGCCTTCTTTCGCCCAAATACTTGAAAAAATACTGGTTGATGGGGTTAAATAAACAAATGTCGAGGGAAATAGCTTCCGAAAATAAGGAGAGTCATCCATTGGGCTTACGACATCTGATGAAACATGTGGGGAAGCTTTCATGGAAAAACACATGATAGTCTTAAAGTTTTCTAGCTACAGACCAACATTGGAAGATATTCGAGATTCGATACATCGAACCTGGGGGATTCTAGGCGATTTCTCGCTAGGTTTGCTAGATCAACGTCACGTTCTTGTCCGGCTTCAATCTGAGGCGGAAGCAAAGAAAGTCTTGGCAAGGGACTTGTTCTTGATTCGGGGAGTTCGATTCAAAGCTTTCCACTGGCATGATGGTTTCAGTCTGAAAGCAGATCCGATATCGGTTCCACTATGGGTAGAGTTGCCTAACTTGCCTTTGCATTTATTTCATCCCCCTCTTTTGAAAGCAATTGTGAACTCTTTTGGTGTCTTTTTGCGCATGGATGATCATACTCGATGTCTTTCACGCCCGGGTTATGCCCGTGTTTGCTTGGAGATGACTTTGGCGGAAAAGTTACCAAGTAGAATTTGGATAGATAGATCTTACAATAGGGGGCTTTTGGCAAAAGATTGAATACCAGGTTTCAAATATTGTGATTATTGTTCATTGCTAGGGCATCAGGAGGATTATTGTAGAAAATAGTTAGGTCATAAGAGCAATGTGAGAACACCCAACTTGGTGAAAGAAGAGAAGACTGAGAAACAAAAGGTGGAAGCCAAAGTCATCAAGCAACAATATGTTCCAGTGGTAAAAAAAAATAAAGTTTCAAAGCCAGAAGCTGGCACTAGTGGTGTAAAGAATAATCAGGGTGAGGAAATCAAGGAGGGAGTTGGTGCTGAGAGGCCGATGGTCAAAGATTCGGGGAATGTCATGTTGTCAAACAAATTCGAGTCACTTACGGAGAACATAGTTGAAGATGAGAGTAATCTAATGAATAATCAATTGCCTTGTAAGGAGAAGGCTCCAGTCAGTGACATGGTAGAGCCAGAAACAACGGAGGAAGGACTTCTTGAGGCGGGGTACACAGCTGTTGAGATTGAAAAAACGATTGAAAAACAAGGAGAGACAATTTCAGGGCTTGCTTCGTCCCAGCCAGAGCGTGTTCTGCCAATAACAAAGCTTGCTTCGTCAGAGCAAGTCGCGCTCGGAGCAGAGCATATACGCTCTGTTTCTGCAGAGCACGTAGCGTCACCAATAGAGCAAGTTGATTTCGTGAACAAAACATCACATGCTGTAGATGATGATCCAGAGAAGTTGATCCCAAGGAAAAATGCAAATGATGGCCAAGCTTTTCTGCAAGAATGTGATAATGCTTCAGGTAGCAGCTCAAGGCCGCAAAGAGAGCACGAGTATGTTAACCAATTGGAACCAGAGAGGGCACAGGGGGTTTCGATCAAGGCTGTAGGCGGGGATGTCGGGATCTCTAGCCCAGGGAAAAAGAAGAGCAGTGGGAATGCTTCTCTACAGATAAATGCAATGATTCCAGGCAGCAACTCCGGGCCAACAAAGGAGGACGCAGTAGCTGAAGATGATCACGTTGACAGTGGGTTTGTCTATGGCGCTGGCAATGGTGCTGGCAGTGGAGCTCACGTTGGTGCTCAGACTCGTGTTCATAGTGGTGACAAGGTGCATGGCCAGAAGGTAAGGGTTCCAGCAGATGCGGGTATTGTACAAGATGACGAAACTTTAGTGGACGCAGTAGTACTTGAAGCACCGAATATAAAACATATTAACTATTTGGTTCGTAACGCTAATAGCGAAATCGAAATGGAGACCGATACCGACATTTCGGATAAAATCAGTTTAGAAGAAGAAGATTTGGATGAATACACCATTATGTCAAGATTAGTGTCAGGTTTAAAGACAGACCAACTTCGATTATCGAAAAGATTTGATGAGATGGACTTCAAAGACATCAAGGTATTTCCTCGAAGATCATCTAGAATGAAGAAAAGTAACAGCAAGTACAGGCATTGATCTAGGGGTTTGGTCAATATTTATTTTGGGTTTGTTATGATGTATGTCCTCTGGTTCTTTTTATCGGGTAAAGTCGTCATGTACCCCCGACTGATGTAAAAGAATTTTTTTCAAGTAATAAAAAAAAAGTGTATAGGATGGTATTGCATTATACAATTTCTCAAATGGAGTTTTGTGGGAAAAAAGTAGGACAACCTGTTGATTAAATGAATTGCTGTGAGTATGCATTCTCCCTAGAGATGAAGAGGGAGGTTAGTTTGGAAGCGTAAGCCAGTGCAGTTTCAAGGATATGACGATGCTTACATTCGGCAACACCATTTTGTTGTGGTGTGGTGACGCAAGTATGTTGATATAAAGTTTCATAATCTTTGGAAAAATCCCTTAATGAAAAAAATTCTCCCCCATTATCCACATGAATAGTTTGTATGGTGGTATTGAATTGGGTTTTAACCATGAAAAAAAGATTTGAGTAGTCCTTGTGTTTCATTTTTGTGGTGCATAAGAAATACCCAAGTAAATCGAAAGAATTCATCCACAATTGTTAGGAAAAACCGAGCCCCAAAGATTGAAGGAGTTTTGTGAGGCCTCCAAATATCACAATGGATAAGGGAAAAAAGTTTCACAGTGAAAATTGAAATTTCGCTAAACGGAAGGCGAGTCTGTTTTGCCAAATGACAGACGTCGCAAACATTATTCAAACTAGAGGAACGATTTAACAAAGTTTTGCCTAAAACATGTAAATGCGAAGAAGAAGGGTGACCTAAACGGCGATGTCATAAGTCTGCGGAAGCGGAAGCAAAATGACAGGATGGTTTGTTGGTAGAAGGTGCTTGGTCAGAAAGCAACGCCACTAAGTGATAAAGCCCGTCACGTTGTTTACCCAAACCAATCGTCATCCTCGTTGCCAGGTCCTGCAAGATACACCAAGAAGGAAAAAAAAAGTCACTGAACACTGTAATCCCTTTGTGATGCGACAGATAGACATGAGATTGACTTTAAAGGTAGGAACACATAAAACATTTTTCAAAGAAATATGAAAATTAAGAGATAAAGTTCCAGTGGAACTAATGGGTGTTGTATCTCCGCTTGGCAACATTACTGGCTGCATAGAGGGATTTTTAGCTTTGGCTCTAAGCATGTGAGAAACTGAGGTGATATGGTCTGTAGTGCCACTATCAATAATCCAATTGAGATCATGAAAATGTTTGGTATTACCCGAGGATTGGTGGAAGTCTTTTTCGCTCATCATATTTTGAATATGTTATATTGGATCTCAGATAAGTTAGGCATGACAACTTGGATTTTTTCTAATGTTGGGTTTGAGTTCACATGGTTCACAGTCCTAGTGTTTGCTCCCCCTTTGATGGGACTTCCCTTAGGCTTATTAGAACCATGCAAACGATGCCCGGGTGGAAATCAATGCAACTTGTAAGAGTATCAACAGTATGGTGGTCTCGGTTGCAGTATGTGCAATGCAAAGCCGTCTTACTAGCATTAGTAGGTGCTTGGCCTTGACGAACTGCCATGGCTGCGGACTCAATGGAAGGACTGGTACCTTGACGAACTGATATGGCTACAGATTCAATGGACGGACAGGATGTGCCCAACTCTTGTTTTTCTTCATGTGTAATAAGGGAATAAGCCTTGCGCAAAATAGGCAAGGGTTGCATGAGCAAGATCTGTCCACGAATTGCACTATAAGACTCATTAAGCCCCATAAGAAATTGCATTAGAACATTGCGCTCATCACGCTCCATGTGTTTTTTCATAGCACCACAAGAACACAAGGACAGATCATTATATGAGGCCAATTCATCACATAGTTTTTTTAGTTTGGGGAAATAACTTGCTACAGACATTTGTTCTTGAGAAAGAGAGGAAAGATCCCGCTGCAACTGAAAGATTCTTGGAGCATTGCTTTAGGAAAATCTTTCTTTGAGATCCTCCCAAACCTCATGCGTTGTAGATGAATAAATCACACTGTCTGCGATGTCAGGTTCAATGGAATTAAGGATCCATGAAAGCACCATGTCATTGCAACGTTGCCAAAGAAGAAACTTGTTCAAGTTTGTCTCTTCTGAGGGTACCTCCAGCGTTCCATCAATATATCCTAACTTATTTTTCGAGCTTAGGGAGATGCTCATAGAATGACACCATGTTGCGTAGTTGTCTCCATTAAGAAGCTTGGAGACAAACACCATTCCAGGGTGATCAGAGTGATGGATAAAAAAATGGCTAGAAGTTTCATAGTTCCTCACAGCTAAAGAAATCTCTGTATTATCGCCCATGGTAAAGGGATGACGAAAGAAAGATGACTATAGTGATAGCTGGCGGCTGAAACAAGAGCTAGGATTAGCCTGGCTCTGATACCATGTAAAACAATGGTATGGAGAAAATAATATGCCAGGATAAGTTTTTCATTATATAAGCAAGAGTATTTATACAAGAAGTATTCTAGTAGCTTTAGGCAACTTCTGATAAGAATACAATTCAGTTTCCACAACTATAATATTCTTAAGATTTTCATAACTACAATATCCTAATTATATCCCTATAGTATCCTAATCATATCACTATATTATAGGAGAATCATTGATTCTCAACATTTTGAGACTCATTCCCAAATGCAAAATGACATACTTGATAAATTCATGATGAATACTTTGAAACGAGACCAATTTTATTCCTTTTATTCATTAGAGAGATTTTTAAACTTATTTGAAATAATAGTAATCAAGTAAGAAACATATGAAACTAAAAAAAACATATGCATTATATCGTATATATCAATGCTTCAACTGAATATACACAAACTGCCCAGGGCCAGCTGAAAAATAACTTCTTACTGCTTCTTGAATTGTGTTAACAATCTCGGGCAACTCGGTTGTTGCAACTTCAGCCGGTGCATCTCCAGTGGCCATAGCAACCACATTACAGACAATCTTATGACCTGTGGAATATTTCGTATACATTCAAATCGCATGATCCCAAAAAATATACACTAAGAATCTGAAATCACACAAAAATGTAAACTCTACAAATAAATATGTAGAGTGAGTGAGGTACATACAGTATGCTGCAGACTTTCAAGTATCAAATTGACCTCAATGAGACCCTATGTTAGGTAGGGATGATGAATGTTTTAACAAGTAAAAGGAATGGCAGGTTGGTTTTTTCAATTGCATGGGAAGGGAAGAAGGGTAGATATTTTTTGAGTGTTGAGTGAGATTCTTCTTCTCCGACGTAATGGAAGGCCACTCATTCATTCCCATCTTGATAGGTCTGATCTGATGTGGTAGGTTTTGAGGCCTTATTCAGTCAATTATTCCTACCTACCTATTATCTTAATTTTCCTTCTCACGCAGAATCATATAAAATAGTCCTGACTTCATTATTCTCATGAACTTTTAGACGGTGAAGATGGGTTCGAACCAAAACCAAGTTACAACCATTGATGAAGATGAAGCAAATTTTTTGTTTGCCCTGCAACTGGGGACCTCGTCGGTGTTGCCAATGGTACTGCAAGCCGTGGTTGAACTTGATGTGTTCGAGATCATAGCCAAAGCAGGTGTAGGTGCGCAACTGTCCGCAAAAGAAATCGCGGATAACATTACCACAAAAAATGTGGACGTTCCCGTTATGCTTGATCGGATCCTCCATCTTCTTGCCAGTTCTTCAATTCTCATCAGCAACGTCGTCGCACGTGAGGATGGCACCGGGGAAAGGCTGTATGGCTTGGCTCCAGTTTGCAAGTATTTTGTTCGGAACGAAGATGGAGTTTCGTTGGCTCCATTCCTGATGCTTATTCAGGATAAAGTCTTAATGGATAGCTGGTTAGTAAATTTTATACTAAAATGTTTTTCAGGCATTATTTTTTTTCTAGTGCACAAGTACATATACCTTAATACATTCCCCTACTACGCTTTGTTCTAAAAATTTCAGCCTAGGTGCTAGCAAGTTTTTGAACTTTAAAAAAAAAATTATTTCCAATTCCAGAAGAAAAAAAAAACGGTTTGAATGCTACATGAAGAGCTTTAGCCAGATGAATGAACGGGGAAACCTAGGATGTAGAAGATCATAACATGAGTGATTCGGCAGATTTAGATTTCAATATATCAACTCATGTGGTTCATCATACGAATCATATAAGATCCATTTGTCTAGATATCATTATATACCTCCAAAAAGTTGTATGCTTTGGAAGAAGCTTGTACAGTTTGGGAAGGCATTTCGATTGATAAAAAAAGAAGAATCTACTTCAACCGATATATCCTTAGGCATGGCCATACATAACATAGTTTTATTAGCTATGGCAAAAAACTGTCCCTAATTGATTTTTTTGAAAAAAAAAATTTATACACAAAAACATTTAGTTACGGCAAAAAATCGTCGGTAATTATTTTATTAGCTACGGTATCGTAGTTGTCGCTAAGTTTTACAAAGATTTTATTATTAGCTACGGCAAAAAACCGTCCCTAATTAATTTTTTTGAAAAAACAAATTATACACAAAAACATATAGCTACGGCAAAAAACCGTCGCTAATTATTTTATTAGCTACGGTATCGTAGCCGTCGCTAAGTTTTACAAAGAATTTTTTATTAGCTACGGCAAAAAACGATCCCTAATTGATTTTTTTTAAATTATACAAAAAATAAAACCTCATCTCAACCGTCAATAACACCCAAAAACTTTAGCTCAATCCAACGCACTAAACCAAATGACATCACCGATTCGCGTGAAACCAACTCAACCAATCCCCTTCAATTACCTCTCTCTATATATAAATTGTCTCTCAACCAATCCCCTTCAATTTTCTCTTTCTACTCTCTCTGTTTCTAAAACCTTCAATCCTCATAAATTTTATCTTAACCAATCTCATTGCTTTCTAAAACCTTCAATCCTAAAAAACGCATCACTACCAATGGCACCCAAAGCAGAGAAGAAGCCCGCAGAGAAGAAACCCACAGAGAAGAAGCTCTCACTCGACATCCATCCTGGCCGCCTCCTCTCCCTTCCCTCCCCCCCGCCTTTCCCTAGCTGTAAGAGATCTCAGAGATCTGAAATCTCAGATCAGAGATCTCAGAGATCAGATAGATTTGATCTCAGATATTCTATAGATCGAATATATTTTTTTTGTATGGTTTTTTGTAATTTTTGTATGGATTCTGTGTAATTTTTTGTTATAATTTTGATCAATTAAATCTCCTGTAGTCGTAGCTCAAACATAAATTGTAATAGTTTAATTACTTATTTAACTAATATAAAGTTATACTTATGTATGCTTTATAACAAAAAAATATTTAGTGTAAATTATAACAAAAAAATACTAGTTTAGTGTAAATTATTTGATAACACCCCTTCAATGTGTTGAATGCAATATTTAGCACTGTTTGGAAATTCTAAAACCATTTTTTTTAACAAGGTATTCATGGCCTAAAATTAAACATGTTGATTAAGCATGGCCTAAAATTAAACATTTCATTTGTCAATATGATTCAACTTAGTGACGGCTTCAAAGTTGTCCCTAAATAGCCACGACAAATATTGTGGCTGTTTTGTCAATTGGATTTGCAACTTAGCGACGGCTTCCATGCCTCGCTAAATAGCCACGGCAAATACCGTTGCTATTTTTCAATTTGCGATAGCCGTAGCCAAAATTTTAAACAGCTTTAGCGACAAAAAATTTCGAGTTAACAACGGTTCTTAGCCGTTGCGAATTAGCTACGGGATAGTTTACCGTTGCTGATTCAAATAACGACAATTAAAATAGCTACGGTATTGCGACGGTTGTTGAGCCGTTGCTAATTTATTTTAGCTACGGTTTTTTGACAATTAGCAACGATTTTTAGCCGTTGCTGAAATGACTTTTTTTTTGTAGTGCTTTATAGCTAATCATTTATTGGAAAAAATTGAAAAATTCAATCAAAGGACATAAAAGAAATAATAGTAACTTGGTCCTGGGCATCTGCCATTATCCCCAAAATGATCGGCCTTACAATTGCTATTCATAATGGAAAAGAGCATTTACCCATTTATATAATAGATAGTATGATAGGTCACATATTGGGAGAATTTGCACTTAGAATTTCCGCTATTACGTCCTATAAATTTGGGAAAACACAAGTTGAAAACTATCGAGATGAGGTTTTCAAGACATTTGCAAGGCCTTTTGTTTTATTGTCGCTCTGTTTAATTGATTATGCAGCAATATACTCACTCTAATTTTAGTATCTAGTCATGGAACACTTAAATTAGTCAGTTTACCTTGTAATCTTTTGTGTTTGGTGAATATATAGGTACCACTTGAAAGATGCAATTGTGGAAGGAGGAATACCATTTAACAGGGTTCATGGGGTTAATATATTTGAATTACCTGGCATTGATCCCAGATTTAACGAGATCTTGAACCAAGCAATGTTTAATCATTCGACCATAATCATGAAAAAGATACTCGACAAATATAAGGGATTTGACAACTTAAAAGAGCTCGTAGATGTGGGTGGTGGCCTTGGAACTACGCTTAAGATCATTACTTCTAAATATCCTACGATTAAGGGTATTAACTTCGATCTCCCATGAAGAACACAAAGCCGGTTGTGCTTTTTCGGTCATCCATGTCCCCAGCCCAGTCACTATCACTATATCCAACAAGTTTATAATCATTATTACGATTATAGAATAAACCAAAGTTGCTTGTACCTTTGATGTAGCGAAAAATTCTTTTTGTTGTCTTTGGATGAGTACTTGTTGGAAATTCCATATACCGACTGACTAATCTGGCGACATAAAGAATATTGGGCCTCGTACAAGTTAGGTAGCGTAAGTTTCCAGCCGGGCTCTTGAAGTTTGTTGAGTCTACTAGTTCTCCTCATCGTTTTTGGACAATTTGATTCCATATTCACCAGCGTACTGATAGGCTTGCAATCTTGCATCTTGAACTTCTTAAGCAACTCATTTGCAAAGCCTTCTTGTGTGATGAAGATACCATCTTCATTTTGTTTTACTTCAATACCAAGATAGTATGACATAAGCCCAATGTCTGTCATCTCAAACTCCTTGATCATTGCTTTATTGAATTCTTCGAATTTGGAGTGCTTCCTGTGAATATCAAGTCATCCACGTACAGGCACACGATCAAAATGTCTCCATCTTTGATTTTGACATATACCGCATGCTCATGAGGGCATCTAGTGAAACCATTTTTGTGAAAATATTTATCGATCTGACTGTTCCATGCCCTTAGTGCTTACTTTAACCCATAATGGGTCTTGTTCAACTTGAGGACTTTGTCTTCGTGTCTTTTCACTTCATAGCCTAGCGGTTGTTCAATGTAAACTTCTTCTTCAAGAAATTCATTTAGGAAAACAGATTTCACATCCATTTTATGAACCGTCCATCCATTTTGAGCAACTAGAAAGGTAATTAATCTAATAGTTACTAGGCAAACAACGGGAGCAAATACCTCATCGTAGTCGATGCCAGCTCTTTGACTATAGCCCTTTGCGACAAGTCTTGTCTTGTATCTTTATATTTCTCGTTTAGCATTCTTCTTTGCCTTGTACACCCACTTGACACCTATCGCCTTGTGTCTGTTTGGCAGAAGCGAGTTCCTATATGTCATTCTTCATGATAGATTTAATCTCTTCATCCATAGCATCTCTCCACTTTTTGTTCTAGACAATGTTTTTGAAATTCACCGGTTCGCAGTTGGCAAAGAGACGGAAGATTGTGAGATCTTTTATTCTTTCAATCTCCTCATAAATTTCTTGCAGATTCCTCGTGTGCGGCATGATCCTTTCAGTTGATGGTGAATCGTCAGTAGTTGTTGTTGGCGAAGTGGGTGGATCACTTGCCCGCTCCAAGCTTTGTTGCTCATATTCTTCAAGATAGAGGAGAAAGTTATAATTTTCATCATTTTTCCCCAATCTCATTTGCCTTCTTCGTCAAACTCCACATCTCGATTCATCGTAGTCTTTCTATTATTTGGGTTGTACAGTTTGTAGCCTTTGGAGTTTGAGTCGTACCCGATAAAGATAAACTTTTGGCTTTGATGATCGAGCTTTGTTCGTGTCTTGGCTAGTACATTCGCATATGCTATGCTTCCAAACATTTTTAGATGAAAGATTTCAGGTTTTCTCCCACTCCATGCTTTTGCGGCGTTTTCCCCACACACTTCTAGCAGGCGAGCGGTTAGATAAGTGGACCGCACATGCAACAGTTTCAGCCCAAAACTCATTCGGAATTCTCTTGCTCTTGAGCATGCTTCGCGCCATGTCGAGGATGGTACTGTTCTTCCTTTCTACAACTTCATTTTGTTGGGGAGATCTCAAAACAGTTAGAGGACGTTGAATTCTATTTGTTTCACAAAATTCTCGAAACTCTTGAGAGGTAAACTCTCTTACTCGATCAGATCTCATGGCCTTGATCTCACATCCAGTTTCTTTCTCTACAGCAGCTTTGAATTTTTGGAAGGCACCAAAGACTTCTGATTTTTTCTTCAAGAAATATATCCAAGTTTTTCTTGAAAAGTCATCAAAAAATAGAAGGAAATAGTTGTTTTTACCGTGGAAGTTTGGCTTGATTCGAGAGGTTTCTAGGCTCTTGAGTTTGACTCATTTGGAAAACTCTTTCAGAATTGTTTTCCAAGTAGACATCCTTCGCAAAGTTGGTCGGGGTGATTGATGGAAGGCAATCCTTTCACCATCTTATTCTTCGATAGCAAATCTAATCCACCAAAATTTAAGTGCCCAAACCGAAGATGCCAAAGCCTTGATGCATCTTTGTAGCAAGCTTTGAGACACTTTGTTACATCATTTTGAATATTTAACAAAAACATTCTATTTCTTGACATTGGCACTTTGGTAATCAAATTACTTTTCTTAACTTTTATAGTCATGTCACAATCTTTCATGTGAATATCATAGTCCTTCTCTAAGAGTTGGCCCAGACTCAAGATATTATTTTTCATGTTAGGCACGTAGTAAACATTTGAAATAAATTGATGTTCTTCATTCTTCAAGCGGATTAGGATTTTACCTTTGCCTTTCACCGAAATCTTGGATTCATCACCAAAGGAAACATTTTCATTCACCGATTCGTTAAGCTCCACGAACATGTTTCTTCTTCCACACATATGGTTACTTGTACCAGTGTCAAGATACCATGTGTTGTCTTGTTTTCCATGATCTCCTTTGTATGCTAGCAGTAACGAGCCATCTTCTTGGCTCTTATCTTCGGCTAGTTAGCCTTCTCTTTAAATTTATATTTGGGAGCTCTACATTCCGAACTATAGTGACCAAAGTTTTTACAATTATAGCACTTGACTTGAGGTTTGTCATACTTTGAGTTGCTCTTCCCATGACCTATTGTAGAACTTTCACTTCTATCGTCATTATTGCCATAACCTCCTCGTCCTTCGCCACGACCTCTTCCTCGTTGACCATGTTTATTACCGTAGCTTTCTTCTTTCTCCTTTGAGTGGACATGCATCTTGAGAAGTTGTTTTACAATTTCTTGTTTCTTCTTATGTTTTTCTTCGTACGCTTACAACATGCAACCCCATTAGTTGGTCGATAGTCATCTCTTCCAAGTCTTTTGTTTATTCAATTGTCACAACAATGTGCTCGAATTTTGGATCTAACAAGTGTAATATCTTATCCATTATTCTCACTTCTTTTAGCTTTTCACCGTTTCTCTTCATTTGATTGGAAACGGTTAAGACTCTTGAGAAATAGTCAGAAATAGACTCAAACTCTTTCATGTGTAATGTTTCAAACTCACCTCTTAGTGTTTGGAGGTGCACCTTTTTCACTTGTTCCGCTCATTTGCAAAAAAGTTTGAAGCTTCTCTCATGCCTCTTTTGAAGATGTTGTATTTGAAATCTTTTCAAAGCCATCATCATCCAAGGCTTGATAGATGAGGAAGAGAGTTTTTTTGTCTATCTTTCTTAAATCTTTTAAGTTATCCCTTTGTACTTGGGATAGTCACTACAAGAAATCAGCATTTTAGCGGCGGTTATGTAACGACGGTTTGAAAAAATCGTCGTTAAATACTTTATTTAAGGACGGTTGTTCAACTGCCGTAGAATAATATTGTTTGACGGCAGTTATTAGTTACTTGCGACGGTTTTTACTGTTGTTATAAATAAAACATCCATGTTCACTTAAAGCATCCAATTGGGTGCAAATAACATCCCAGTTGGGGTTTCTTATTCCTTTTATCGATCTAATCAGAAGAAATAAACAAATAGAAATTACAGAACAAAAGAGGAGAAAGAGAGCTGAAGAGAAGAAAAAGAAGAACGAAGAGGAGAAGAAGATCAGTTGATCTTGGCTGGTTGTTTTGAATTGGGGTTTCTTGTTGTTGCTGTTAGCTTGTTGTTGTTGTCCGATTGACGCAGAGAGCTAGGGACTGAGAGAGGGACGATCGACACAGAGAGAGACGTGTGCACGATCGACTGATCTACTGCTGCTACATGTGAAATCAAATCAGAGGTATATTCTTCTTCGCAAACCCTTCGATCTCTTCTTCTTCCCCATCCCCATCTGAATCATGGCACCTGAACCTGAAGATATCGATATCATCAATGAGAAGAACCCTTGCCCACTCGATGAAGATGATATCGATCTCCTCAAAACCTATGTACGTGCTAGTCTTCTCTCCCTTTTTTTGTTTGAGGGATTATTGTTCATCATCAATCTCTAGGGTTTCTGATTCACTTAATTTAAGAGGGGTTACGTGTTTTTTTTCTAAAAAAGTTTTTTTTCAGAGTCAAACCTGTTTGAGATGAACTGTTGTTTTTCCTCACAAAATTGATTCTGATATATTTATGGTATTAGTTTAGTATGAATTCAATTGTCGCAGTTTCAACCTCGGTTGATTGATTAGGGTTAATTTCTTGCTTTACAGGTTGTTTATTTATAATGATTTTGCATATTTGAATTCGAATGTTTTATGAGTTGTGATGAAATTTGTACAGAATGGATTGGTTTAGGTGTGAACTGAAAAGATTTCGACAAATTTGATGTGATTAATACAATTTTATCTCTCTTGTTCAAATTATGGTTTAAGTATCAGCGAAATTGGATTGATTTATGATTTGTTTAGGTCAGAATTGAAAATACTTCGATGAGTTATCCTACAATCAAGTAATTTGGTTTTGATTTGGTTGAATGCTTTGATGAAGGTTGTGTTTGTTTAGTCAGCTTTTTTTCATTAGCTAAACAACTTGCTATTTCTGTCCTAATTTTGGATGAATGTGAGTCTGAGTTTTGAAGATTCACAGTTGATGCGATTCGTTCAAAGAGATTGATTGTGTTTTCTTAGCAGATTCATTTTGTTTCACTATTGTGATTTTGATTCGCTCCGACTGTTATTTGAGTTTTTGTTGATTTTGGAGTTTTGTTGAAGAAAGGATGATTCGTGGATTATCTAATTGAATACAAAAATTTTAAGAATATTTTCTAAGGTTTATGAAGTTGCATTGCATTTTCATTAGTCTCACTGATTATCTTCTGATGCAATGATTTTTTGGATTTTACTTGTAAGTCTCTTTGAACCAAGTTTTGTTGGATTTGATGTGGAAAAGGTATTATAGTGTTCAATGGTTTTAGTGGGTTTTGTGAGTCTTGCTATATTTTAGGTTTTCACAACCTCAGCAGACCGTATTTAACTTTTTGACGCACTTTTCTCTTGATAGTAGATCTATATTAGTTTGATGAATGTAATTTTTTCTGAGTGTTGACAAATTGAGTTTCTACTGTATTTGGATTTACAACGTGATGTGAATCATTATCAGATAATTCGTTTTGAATGTGTTTTGAGATCAGAAAAGCCTTATGTTTTTTCTAGGCTTAATTATATACCATTTATTGACGTTCTATTGAATCTGATCACATTTATAGGCAAACGCAGTGTCGGGAATGGCTGTGCATGATGAATGCAAACTAAAGTTTTTGGAAATGAAGGCAAAGAGAACTTACCGTTTTATAGTGTTCAAGATTGAGGAGAAGCAGAAGCAGGTTGTTGTTGAAAAGCTTGGTGAACCTTCCGAAAGCTACGAGGATTTTGCTGCAAGCCTTCCAGAAAATGAATGCCACTATGCTGTCTATGACTTTGATTTCATTACTGCAAAAAACTGCCAGAAATAATGTGAAGTTTCCCAAAATAATACAGATCAGATGTATTGGACTCAGTAATGAAACACCATACGGTGTCATGAAGTTCCTTCAAGTTTCTAAAAGTGCTCCTTGCTATCCTAGAATAGATTGCAGGTATTGGAGTCACTCTCGTCCAGGGTTTCATTCTTTGTTTTCTTTATGCTCGTATCATTTCTTCTTTCTTGTCATATGTTTGCTTTATAATTACTTAATACTTATTTGTTGCTTGGATAATTTTATTGATAGAATGCATATAGCCTACTTTGCCGAAATTTTGATTCTGGATTGGCAGAGTGCTGTCATCATGAGGGGTAATCACACACTCATTAATTTCTATTTTCGGTTGTGATTATTTATTAAATTTTATTTTTCCTAGGACACATTTTTGTTTGATCCCTCAGCTTTGATTGACCTAGTAGATAATAGTGCAGAAGACATTATGACATATAATGTCAATTGTCAAGTTATGTCCTTGCCTCCAATTGGGATTTGTGAGTATTAAATAGAAAATGTGTACATCTCTGGTGGATAAAAGAGATTATGTGCCAACAAAGTTTTGTTATGCCAAACAAATGAGCGAAAACATATTAGTAAATTCTAGTTTGCTAATTTTAGTTACCAATTTTCTGTGTTATGAAATTCTTTTTAAGATCTGTTTGTTGGCATACAGTCCTTTGGCTATGGGCATACTTTCTGGAAAGTATATTTCTCCCGACAAGGGTCCACCAGATGCCAGATTGAATAATTTCAGAGGTTAGATCATGAATTATTTTACTTCTCATATATATTATGCAAAGCTCAGCCACTATCAATGCATAATTCGGTTTATTGGCATTTTATTGATAGGGAGGTATTCGGAAAGAGAATCAAGATACAATCTGTCTAACCTCATTGTAAAAGCATGTATCGAGGTAATGGAAGCTTCTCATTTATGTTGAACTCTAATCTAATTCAAGAAAAATGGTGATGCAGTGTTAATTTTTCTTTTGCTGAACCCACAAGATCTACTTGAGATTAATTTATTTTGCTGATCATTTAGTTTCCATTTTTAATTTAGAGCTTAGAGCCTTAGAGGTGCTTCTTTTGCTAGCAATTTAGGAGAATAAATGTTGAGGCTTAATTAATCTTGTGTTGGACCCATAAGATCGCTTGAAGGTGTTGGTTTGTGTTTGATATGGGAATGGAATGACCTTTAAAGGTCTCTACTGTTTGAATCTTCTGTCATTTTGTGCTAGCAATTACTATTTGTAATGATGATAAATGGTATCACTTTCTTTGGCTCTTGCAATAATGAAAATTTTCTTCATAATCTGGGAACATACCAGAGTAATTCCTATACTAGCATATGGGATGTTGGATACTTGTCCATGGACAAAGTAAACAAGGAATAAGAAAGACAAAAAAAAAATATGATAATACAAGATCTAGTTTACAACATGATTTTTGCATATTCAGTCCATACGTCCTATAGCGTTCAAATTAGCACACATCTAGTTTACAACAGGATTTTTGACTAAAGACTGACTCAAAGCGTAACTGTTTCTTTACTTTTTGATATGGCAGGGACATCAGCAGGTGTAGATTTGTCATCCCGTCCTAGGATTTGCTATCCCGTCCTCAACTGCCAATTGATCCAATTTGGCAAAGTAAGTCATTTTAGTTTGTCCTTTTCATTTGAAATGTTTTCAACTATGCAATTTCTTTTCTTTCCATTGATCAGTGAAGGAGATGACAAGGAATGGTATTGACTAAGAAAATTTGATTCTGTCCATGCCTTGAGTTTCTTGGAATTGGTGTTCTGTTTAGATCAGTTATTTATTTCTTGTTTTTTGCTTTAACAGTTTTTTGGCTGCCACTTGACATACAATTGTTTGTAAATTGTCAAACTTCAAGGGCATTCCATTCCAAACCTTTCTGATGAGCAATCTTAAGACTAAACTTAGATAGCTTAATCTTGGCCAGCAGCTTGCTGATGAGCTCAAGGTCGGTGAGGCCCTGTAGACAATGACCCTGAGACAACCATTGTACAACTTCAGTTTTGGTTGTTAGATGTAAGCATTGACAATTTGTAACAATTTTAATTTATATTTTTCTTCTGGACCATGTATAATATTGATTTTGAAATGAAATTAAAATTCCTCTTAATGTATGATGATGGTATCATATGAGTTTAGTTTAGTGTCGTTGTTTATATTTGATTTTTTATTTGAGTTTAAAAGTTGTAGTGCACATGTTGGATAAATTATCTGCACCCAATGAAAAGAAAACACTACAGGTTGAAAAATGTGATTTTTATATGGTAAAAAAATTTGAATTATCAAAGGGAATTTAGCGGCGATTGCAAATCGTCGCTAAAAGGCAAAAAGTTGGATTGTTCATCGAATTTTGCCGACGGTTTATAACCGTCGTTATACTGTATTTAGCGACGGTTATAAACGTCGTTACATTAAACCGTCGCTGTATAGTATTTAGCGACGGTTATGCCAGAGGTTGCTTAAAACCGTCGCTGAATGACCTAGTGATGCCTTTATTAGCGACGGTTAAAAAACCGTCGCTGTTTTATTTGGCGACGGTCATAACCATCCCAAAATGCCTTGGGCCACTGTCGCTAAGTTGCCAGTTTCTTGTAGTGAGTGATGTCTCATCTTGTGACTCATTATAGTCTTTTTCCACAATCTCCCAGACATCATGCACTTCAAGGAGAACCTTCATCTTGATACTCCAATTGTCGTAGTTGCTCTTGTTGAGCATAGAGATTTGGAAGGAATCCATACCATTGCTTGTCATGACTATAGGAAGAGATCATTTAGGTGTTTGGAACCTTGATCTGATACCACTTTGCTGAAAGAGAAGGCTTCTAAAGGCTTTTAGAAAATTTGGGAGGTGATGATGAGAATGTAGTAGAAATGAGAACTTCTTATTGATTCTCAAGTTTTGATGGTACAAGAGTAGGGAGTGTCACACATTTTGAAGATGCGATAGCCATTGGTCGAGAAACTTTACCATCGGTGAGAGCTGAAGATGAGATAGAAAGAGTAGTTGAAATTGAGGCCATGGCTAAATTGACCTCAATGAGACCCTTTGTTAAGTAGGGATGATGAATGTTTTAACAAATAAAGGAATGGGATGTTGGTTTTTTTAATTGCATAGGAAGGGAAAAGGGTAGATGTTTTTAGAGGGTTGAGCAAGATTCTTCTTCTCACAAGTTTGGGATGAAAAGTCACTCATTCGCCAAATGTGTCAAGGAATGTAATTTCTCAAAATATGTCAAAATTTCACGAAATATTCCTAATTTTAAGTTACCGAAATCTCTTTTGAAATCTAAAATATGTCGAAATGTTTTGGAGAAAAGAAATAAATATTTTAATTTCCGTATATTTTAACATGTTATAATGTTATTTTAGTATCAATAATTTGTTATGGGAGTGATTCTTATATAATATTTAGTCTTTATGACACTACGAGTTCATATGAAACTTTTTATGTAGTATTTAATAGTTTAAAATGTATAATTTATATTGTTAAATTGAAATTGCAATCGAAATCTTTACGTTTTTTCTACACATAACTAAATATTTCTTAAAATCGGGAGATCGAAATCAACTTGAAAAATGAAATCACAATCCTTGGTAGTATTGAGTTGATAGAGGAATGACGAATAGAATCACACATCACACGTTCGAACCCGACCAACGGCGTGGGGTTGGGAAGGATTAACGGAAAAAAAAAACATGTAAAAAAAAGTCACTCATTCATTCCCATCTTTATATTTTTGGAGGGTTGAGTGACGTGGCAGGTTTTGAAGCTTTTCATTTGTTAACTTAATTTTCCTTTTCATGTAAAATCATATAAAATAATCCTGCTGACTCTTCATTATTCTCATAAACTTTTAGATGGTGAAGATGGACTCGAACCAAAACCAAGTTACAACCATTGATGAAGATGAAGCAAATTTTTTGTTTGCCCTGCAATTGGGGAACTCGTCAGTCTTGCCAATGGTGCTGCGAGCCGTGGTCGAACTTGGTGTGTTCGAGCAGATTTGGATTTCAATATATCAATTCATGTGGTACTTCATCATACGATTCATATAAGATCCATCTGTTTAGATATCATTATATACATCCGAAAAGTTGTATGCTTTGGAAGAAGCTTGTCCAGTTTCGAAAGGCGTTTTGATTGATAAAAAAGAAGAATCTACTTCAACTGATATATCCTTAGGCATAACCATATATAACATAGAAATCACACTTGAAAAGGGCAGACAATTAGCGAGAGTTGCGGGTGTTGTAGCAAAACTAATTGCAAAAGAGGGTAAATCATACACATTAAAATTACCATCTGGGAAGTTCGTTTGATATCTAAAAATTGCTCAGCATCAGTCGGACAAATGGGTAATCTTGGGGTAATTCAGAAAAGTTTTGATAGAGCTGGATCTAAGTGTTTGCTAAATAAGTGTCCTGTAGTAAAAGGGGTAGTTTCGAATCTTGTAGAAAAAAAAACCCTTGGAATTATCCTACAGTTGGAAGAAGAAATAGAAAAAATATATATATAATGATAGTTTGATTCTCCATCGCCGCCGTAGAATGTGTACTTTTTTTCTATTCATGGTCCTGGCAATCATGGAAAATGTTTTTTAACTATTAGATTGATTGAAATGATACATGCAATGCACATATCCAAGAAATATCATGGAAAATGTTTATTTTTCGCTATTTGATTGATTGAAATGATACATGCAATGCACATATCCAAGTCATATTCAATTTGGGACAAGCCAAAATTGGAGCATTCAGGAGTCAAGCCGGACATTGTTGAATTCAAGTTCCAATTTAACACCAAAGAAAGTGATGCATTCAATTTCATCGAAAATTGATTGAAATGATACATGCAATGCACATATCCAAGAAATATCATGGAAAATGTTTATTTTTCAGCTATTTGATTGATTGAAATGACACATGCAATGCATATATCCAAGAAATACCAGTCATATTCAATTTGGGACAAGCCAAAATCAGGAGTCAGGCCGGACATTGTTGAATTCAAGTTCCAATTTAACACCAAAGAAAGTGATGCATTCAATTTCATCGAAAATTCGGTCATAATCTTTCTATTTTTCTTTCTTGAATTGTCGTAATATGAGAAATTTGATTTAGCAAAAAAATGATATAATTCTTACCAAGAAATGTTTTGTTTGACAAAAAGTGGAAAGTCATTGTAGAAAGGCTACATGGCGAGGAAATGAGCGAGGAAACCAGCGAGGGGAGTGAGGTGGAGGGAGGGGAACCACTCACCCTTCTCGGGATATGTGCATTCACTTTTTTTGCACACATCCTGAAGAGAGTGAATGGTTCCTCTTCCTCCACCTCACTCCCCTCGCTGGTTTCCTCGCTCATTTCCTCGTCATTTAGAATTCCTGTTTTAGAAATGATTTTGGAACCGAGCCCTTTTAGGGAGCGAGGGAGAGGGAAAGAATTCCTGTTTTGGAACCAGAGAGATGAAAAAGACCTTTTGCGGTTGATATTGCAATGGCTTGTCACACTGCAATGAGAGTCACAAATTTCAACCAGTAACACCATTGTTCAACACAAATTATGTATAACATTTCACTAATCCAAGCTTTAATTTCTTAAACATTTCAACTTTAATGTCTTCTGTTTTTCTTTTCAGATTCAATCCTAAATGCAAAATGACACACTCGATGAGTCAATGATGAATACTTTGAAACGAGATTAATTCTATTAGGGGTGGAGTCAGGATTGCTGACAAAGGGGCAAAAAAAGTTTGAAAAACCAACTTATTCTTGAACATGGTTTTCCGAACCAAACGAAGATTTTTTTTTCGTTTTTAACTCCCACCAAACCCATCCTCACCAACCCTCTCACTATCTCCTCTTATCCTTCTCCTCCTCTTATATTTCCTCTCCCTCACAAACTCTTTTTTTTTTTTTGGTCAAACACGAAAATGTTTATTAAGGAAAGAAAAGAAAACAAAATGCAAAGAGAAACAGTCATATATCAAGGAATGTCAAGACACCATGAAAGTGTCAAAACCCAAATCTCTAAACAAATTACAATCCGAACCCATCATCCACAGCAATTCTCTAATCTCGATAAAGATAGAGTGCTCTGATATGTTGAGTCATTCAAATACCCTTTTATTTCTTTCTTTCCACACACACCACATGAGAACGTGAGAGACCTTACGCCATAACCACTCCCCCCGACGGAAAGGACTAGCTTGAGACCACCAACTTAACCAATCTAAAATGGAGCCTTGAAACATCAAACTCAAACCAAATTCTGACAAGAAACTGCTCCAAATGAATTTGGAGAAACTACAGTGAAGCATCAAATGGTCCAGCGTCTCGTCAATTTCATTGCAAAGCACACAAAGACTCCCTGTGTGGATTCCTCTTTTTCTTAACCTATCTTTAGTCAAGATCTTCTCATGCAACACTGACCAACTAAATAAATTAATCCGGGAAAAAAAAATTCACCCATACCAGATTTTTGTGAGAGGAAATGAAGGGGTTGGAGTGGGTCTCATAATGAGATGCAGCCAACATATCCTAAAATTCTTTCATCGAGAAGCCCACACCTTTACCCTTCCACACCAAACTGTCAGGTCCCTCTGAGAGCATCTGTCTATCCAACAGATGCATTAGATTAGCGAACTCTTCTAGCTCCCTAGTATTTATGGGTCTTCGAAAGGAAAGATCCCAAGAATTGTCGTTAGACCAATAATTGCTCACGCTCCCATATTGATTGTTGTTAATAATTGCTCACTCTGTAATCTTTCAACTCCGCCTCTCATCTCACTCCCAATTCGCTCAACTTCGTAGCAATTCGCTATATCGAACCCTGAAACACGAATATATCGGTAGCAGAGATTTGTATAGAAATTAGGGATCTAAACTTTAAAAATAACCAATAATATAATTTTTAGTGGAGTCCAGAGCCAAGATTGTATACAAAATGGGACAACCTAAACTTTTAAAAGGGGGGCAATATAAAAAAAATTGAGTAATTTAATGGAATTTTTCATAAAAATAAGGGGGACAACTGACCCCCTTAGCCAAAGGGTAGATCCGCCCATAATTTTATTCCTTTTATTCGTTAGAGAGATTTTTAAACTTATTTGGAATAATAGTAATCAAGTAAACTAAAAAAAACATATGCATTATATATGCATATATCAATGCTTCAACTGATTATACACAAACTGCCCAGGGCCAGCTGAAAAAATAACTTCTTACTGCTTGAATTGTTTTAACAATCACGGCCAACTCGGTTGTTGCAACTTCAGTTGGTGCATCTCCAGTGGCCATAGCAACCACATTACGGAAAATCTTATGATCTGTGGAATATTTCATATACATTCAAATCTTATGACCCCAAAAAACATACATTAAGGTTGTATTTGGTTGCATGAAATTCTATTGTCATGGTAATTCATGAGGATTTAAGACTAAATTGATGTATTATTTCACGTTCATCATTAATATTATGACCAATGGTGAGAATTATGAATGCCCCATAAACATGAGAATCACACTGATCCCGCGAGGCATGTCAATCTCATGCCTTTCATTTGTTATATAAAATAATCCTGCTGACTCTTCATTGTTCTCATAAACTTTTAGATGGTGAAGATGGACTCGAACCAAAGCCAAGTTACAACCATTGATGAAGATGAAGCAAATTTTTTGTTTGCCCTGCAATTGGGGACCTCGTCGGTGTTGCCAATGGTACTGCGAGCCGTGGTCGAACTTGATGTGTTCGAGATCATAGCCAAAGCAGGTGTAGGTGTGCAACTGTCCGCAAAAGAAATCGCAGATAACATTACCACAAAAAATGTGGATGCTCCCGTTATGCTTGATCGGATCCTCCATCTTCTTGCAAGTTCTTCAATTCTCACCAGCAACGTCGTCGCACGTGAGGATGGCACCGCGGAAAGGCTGTATGGCTTGGCTCCAGTTTGCAAGTATTTTGTTCGGAACGAAGATGGAATTTCGTTGGCTCCATTCCTGATATTTATTCAGGATAAAGTCTTAATGGATAGCTGGTTAGTAAATTTTATACGAAAATGTTTTTCAGGCATTATTTTTTATCTAGTGCACAAGTACATATACCTT
Organism: Berberis vulgaris; assembly: GCA_963556465.1. Classification (NCBI taxonomy): domain Eukaryota; kingdom Viridiplantae; phylum Streptophyta; class Magnoliopsida; order Ranunculales; family Berberidaceae; genus Berberis; species Berberis vulgaris. Next base: position 944,504 of record OY747128.1, on the reverse strand, counting down.
AATACATTCCCTTACTAGGCTCTGTTCTAAAAATTTCGGCCTAGGTGCTAGCAAGTTTTTGAACTTTAAAAAAAAAAAAAAAATTATTTCCAATTCCAGAAGAAAAAAAACGGTTTAAATGCTACATGAAGAACTTTAGCCACATAAATGGACAGGGAAACCTAGGATGTAGAAGATCATAACATGAGTGATTCAGCAGATTTGGATTTCAATATATCAACTCATGTGGTTCATCATACGATTCATATAAGATCCATTTGTCTAGATATCATTATATACATCCGAAAAGTTGTATGCTTTGGAAGAAGCTTGTACAGTTTAGGAAGGCGTTTCGATTGATAAAAAAAGAAGAATCTACTTCAATCGATATATCCTTAGGCATGGCTATACATAACATAGAAATCGCACTTGGAAAGAGCGGACAATTAGCGAGAGCTGCGGGTGTTGTAGCAAAGCTAATTGGAAAAGAGGGTAAATCGGACACATTAAAATTACCATCGGGAAGGTTCGTTTGACATCTCAAAACTGCTCAGCAACAGTCGGACAAGTGGGTAATCTTGGGGTAAACTAGAAAAATTTTGTTAGAGCTGGATCTAAGTGTTGGCTAGATAAGCGTCCTGCAGTAAGAGAGGTAGTTTCGAATCCTGTAGACCATCCCCATGGGGGTGGTGAAGGGAGGGCCCCAATTGGTAGAAAAAAAAAACCCTTGGGGTTATCCTGCGGTTGGAAGATGAAATAGAAAAAAAGATAATATATAGTGATAGTTTGATTCTCCATCGCCGTAGTAAATAGGAGTATTAAATCGAATATGTTTCTTCGTATTTACAAAAAAAAAAAAAAAAAAAAAAAAAGGGAGGAATTTGCTGTGACACGTTCACTAAAAACACTAAAAAAACCCTTTGTAGCTAATCATTTATTGGAAAAAAATTGAAAAGTTCAATCAAAGAGCATTAAAAGAAATAATAGTAACTTGGTCCTGGGCATCTGCCATTATCCCCAAAATTATCGGCCATACAATTCCTATTCATAATGGGAAAGAGCCTTTTGTTCGACTGTCGCTCTGTTTAATTGATTCTGCAGCAATATACTCACCCTAATTTTAGTATCTAGTCATGGAACACTTAAATTAGTTAGTTTAGCTTATAATCTTTTGTGTTTGGTGAATATATAGGTACCACTTGAAAGATGCAATTGTCGAAGGAGGAATACCATTTAACAGGGTTCATGGTGTAAATATATTTGAATTACCTGGCATTGATCCCAGATTTAACGAGATCTTGAACCAAGCAATGTTTAATCATTCGACCATAATACTGAAAAAGATACTCGACAAATATAAGGGATTTGACAACTTAAAAGAGCTCGTAGATGTGGGTGGTGGCCTTGGAACTACGCTTAAGATCATTACTTCTAAGTATCCTACGATTAAGGGTATTAACTTCGATCTACCGCATGTTATCAAACGTGCACCATCTTACCCTGGTAAGTATATTGCAAAACAAGAATTCAATTCAATGAAAAATATTTCCCAAAGGCTTTTAGAAGTGGATTAAACTTAAGATTTCAAAAACTTATTCAGAAATAAAAGTTTGGTTATTTTAAGTAATAACTTGGGTGTTTGAATGATCACTCGGATGCAGGCGTTGAACATGTTGGTGGAGATATGTTTGCGAGTGTTCCAAAAGCAGAAGCAATTTTCATGAAGGTGAGTTAAACTGAATGTAAATGAAAACGATAGATTGATGTTGGATTAAGACATGCATGGTTATTAGAATACTATAAGAACATGGGATATTTTTCACTGTATATAACGATCTTGCACCAATTTGTTCTTTGAGTGGCTTTATTAATTCAAAATTTTGATTTCTAGTGGATTCTTCATGATTGGAGTGATGAAAAATGTGGGATTCTACTGAAAAATTGTTATGAAGCATTACCTGAGCATGGGAAGTTGATTGTAGTAGAGTCGATTCTTCCTTTAGAGCCAGAGACTACTGTTGCAGCTAAAACTCATTGTCGACTTGATCTTGTCATGATGGCACAAAGCCCAGGAGGTAACGAAAGAACTGAGCAAGAGTTCAAAACCTTGGCAAACTTAGCTGGTTTTGCAGGTGTTAACAAGGTTTGTTCTATTTACAATTATTCGGTAATGGAGTTTTATAAGGAATGAATGTGATTTTTTGATGAATTGTAAAACTATCTTCGTCAAGTTCATTCTTATATGTTGGAAATTGATTATAACTCTGTTCTTATAGTTGGTATTTTCATCAATATATAGTGAGGTGATTCTAAGATTCTCGTCGGCATTTGCTTTAAAAAATTTCTCCCAATGTTATTAGCTAGGTTTTTTCCCCCTTATAGATACTTTGTGTTTTATGTAAACTAAAGCTTATCATATAACGTATCTTAATGTATGATCTTGAACTATCACTACACCTCTTGAAAAAAAAAAAACAGGTGTTTTGGAACATTTTACAAGACCAAAAATGTCAAAGAAAGGTTATTAGGAAATGCATAAAGGTTATCTTGACCAGCTAGCTATAGAGGCTAAAACACTTTAACGCATAAAGTTCATGAGGATCTTAGGAAATGCATGGATGTGTACGGTAAATACATACATTTATCTGCAAGACAGATTAAGTACAATGGTGTCTGTGATACATTAATTATTCTAGCTGATCCTGTTAGAAGCTTTAAATTTGCAAACAAAAATAAAATAGAGAAACTTCAGATCTTTCCATACTTGAGAGAGCTCAGATTTTTGTCACGAAACATAATGTTTAGATAGCATTGGTGATGATGGTGGATGGAACGATTAATCTGTTGCTCTAAGCACTGCTCCCAATTATATCCTTGTATGTGTCCTTAACTTTTTGTATCAATGCTTGCCTGCAAATACAATTTTTTAATTTTCTTGTTAAAGAAAGCTTTTGATCCTATAGTTCATTTAATCCAGTATAAACTGGTAAGGTTCAACACTATTAAATTGTTGATGTTTTTACCTGTCAGGCTTGAAAATTAAGTTCTTGTATGCAAACCACTGCCAAATACAAGGGTTTTGTATCAGTAAGACAAATGTAATTGACTAATGGTTCAACAATATTTCTTGATAGCAGACTTCTCAACTAATAAGGATTACAACATATATATTAGCAGTATTAGGTGCAGAACTTACCCCAGAATAACCAATTCCAACAAGCTCAAGAACTCCGGGAACTAAAGGAAGCCTATCAATGGCCTGCAAATATAGAGAAAGTCCATATTAAAATTTCTTTCAGTATGTATCATACAAAGTATCAATAGATCTTCAACTCGCATATAATAGATCTGATCAGTCTTAATCGATGAATTGCAATGAAATTTGAAGGGCGGTAAATACTAGAAAGAAGAATTTATGCTCATAGAAATCAACCCTGTGGAGCCCCATAGAGCAACTCCACCAGCAACTACAAGTGAAGTCATGGCATATTTGTCTTCCATCTTGTCCCACTGCAATGACAGTCAGAAATTTCAACCAGTAACGCTATTGTTCAACACAAATTATGTATAACATTTCACTAATCCAAGTTTTAATTTCCTAAACCTTTCAACTTTTCTATCTTCTGTTTTTCTTTCCAGACTCATTCCCAAATGCAAAATGACACACTCGACAAGTCCATGATGAATACTTTGAAACGAGATCAATTTTATTCCTTTTATTCATCAGAGAGATTTTTAAACTTATTTGGAATAATAGTAATCAAGTAAACTAAAAAAAACATATGCATTATATATATATATATATATATCAATGCTTCAACTGAATATACACAAACTGCCCAGGGCCAGCTGAAAAGATAACTTCTTACTGCTTGAATTGTTTTAACAATCTAGGGCAACTCGGTTGTTGCAACTTCAGCTGGTGCATCTCCAGTGGCCATAGCAACCACATTACGGGAAATCTTATGACCTGTGGAATATTTCATCTACATTCAAATCTTATGACCCCAGAAAATATACACTAAGGTTGTGTTTGGTTGGATGAAATTCTATGTCATGGTAATCAACGAGGGGACCCCAACATTTAAGACTAAATTGGTGTATTACTCCGCATTCACCATTAAATATTGTGACCAATGGTGGGAATGAAAGTCCAATGAACATGAGAATGATGTAGGATTTCCATGATATAGGATTTCATCCAACTAAACACACCCTAAGAATTTGAAATCACACAATGGAAACTCTACAAATAAATATGTAGAGTGAGTGAGGTACATACAGTATTTGAAGAGGAGGCTTCTAAAGGTTTTTAGAAAATTTTGGAGGAGATGATGAGAGAAGTAGTAGAAGTGATAGCTTCTTATTGATTTTCAAGTTTTGCTTGATACAAAATAGGAGAACTTAACCCATATTTATACTAGTGGCACCTCCTTAAGCAATGGTTAGGATTGTACCAACCCATTTCTAATCCAATTATTATAATCCATCATCTAAATTTCTCCACCAAAACATCTAATTCTCTACTCTTCTCTTATCCTAAATTATCTAGATTTTTCTACTTGATATTTCTAATACCACTTTCTAGAAAGAGTTACTAGAATTTGGGCTTTGATCTTTTAAGTTCTACTCCTAAACTCAATTATAACATAAACTTACTAAAGCCCAATTACAATTTAAATCACAAAGGCCCAAATCAAGTTTATAATCCAACCCCCTCCCCTAAATTTGATTTGTCATCCCAAGCAAACTTCTCAATTTGATAAAGTCTTCAAACTTGAGTTGCTTAGTGAAAATGTCTATTGTTTGATCCTTAGATCTCACATACTCTAGCTGCACTTCCTGTCTTGTGATACACTCTCGTATGTAGTGATATTGTGTATCAATATGTTTGCTTCGACATGAAAGACTGGACTATTTGATAAGTCCATTGCTAATTTGTTGTTGACGTAGACCTCAGTTGGCTTTTCTTCTAGCATTCCAAGCTCTTTTAGCGAACTTCTTAGACATATTGTTTGACAGACACTGAATGTAGCAGCCACATACTCTGTCTTACATATAGAAAGTGTGACAATTGGTTGTTTATTTGACATCCAAGTAAAAACGGCATCTCCCATGAAGAACACAAAGCCGGTTGTGCTTTTTCGGTCATCCATGTCTCCAGCCCAGTCACTATCACTATATCCAATAAGTTTATAATCATTATTACGATTATAGAATAAACCAAAGTTGCTTGTACCTTTGATGTAGCGAAAAATTCTTTTTGTTGTCTTTGGATGAGTACTTGTTGGAAATTCCATATACCAACTGACTAATCCGGCGACATAAAGAATATTGGGCCTCGTACAAGTTAGGTAGCGCAAGTTTCCAGCCGGGCTCTTGAAGTTTGTTGAGTCTACTCGTTCTCTTCATCGTTTTTTGGACAATTTGATTCCAAATTCACCAGCGTACTGATAGGCTTGCAATCTTGCATCTTGAACTTCTTAAGCAACTCAGTTGCAAAGCCTTCTTGTGTGATGAAGATACCATCTTCGTTTTGTTTTACTTCAATACCAAGATAATATGACATAAGCCCAATGTCTGTCATCTCAAACTCCTTGATCATTGCTTTATTGAATTCCTCGAATTTGGAGTGCTTCCGGTGAATATCAAGTCATCCACGTACAGGCACACGATCAAAATGTCTCCATCTTTGATTTTGACATATACTGCATGCTCATGAGGACATCTAGTGAAACCATTTTCGTGAAAATATTTATGGATCCGACTGTTCCATGCCCTTAGTGCTTGCTTTAACCCATAATGGGTCTTGTTCAACTTGAGGACTCTGTCTTCGTGTCTTTTCACTTCATAGCCTAGCGGTTGTTCAATGTAAACTTCTTCTTCAAGAAATTCATTTAGGAAAACAGATTTCACATCCATTTGATGAACCTTCCATCCATTTTGAGCAACTAGAGAGGTAATTAATCTAATAGTTACTAGGCAAACAACGGGAGCAAATACCCCATCGTAGTCGATGCCAGCTCTTTGACTATAGCCCTTTGCGACAAGTCTTGCCTTGTATCTTTATATTTCTCGTTTAGCATTCTTCCTTGTACACCCACTTGACACCTATCGCCTTGTGTCTGTTTGGCAGTGACGCAAGTTCCTATATGTCGTTCTTCATGATAGATTTAATCTCTTCATCCATAGCATCTCTCCACTTTTTGTTCTAGACTGATTTTTTGAAATTCACCGGTTCGCAGTTGGCAAAGAGACGGAAGAGTGTGAAATCTTTTATTCTTTCAGTCTCCTCATAAATTTCTTGCAGATTCCTCGTGTGCGGCATGATCCTTTCAGTTGATGGTGAATCTTCAGTAGTTATTGTTGGCGAAGTGGGTGGATCACTTGCCCGCTTTAAGCTTTGTTGCTCATATTCTTCAAGATAGAGGAGAAAGTTATAATTTTCATCATTTTTCCCCAATCTCATTTGCCTTCTTCGTCAAACTCCACATCTCGACTTATCGTAGTCTTTCCATTATTTGGGTTGTACAGTTTGTAGCCTTTGGAGTTTGAGTCGTACCCGATAAAGATAAACTTTTGGCTTTGATGATCGAGCTTCGTTCGTGTCTTGGCTAGTACATGCGCATATGCTATGCTTCCAAACACTCTTAGATGAAAGATTTCAGGTTTTCTCCCACTCCATGCTTTTGCGGCGTTTTCCCCACACACTTCTAGCAGGTGAGCGATTAGATAAGTGGACCGCACATGCAACAGTTTCAGCCCAAAACTCATTCGGAATTCTCTTGCTCTTGAGCATGCTTCGCGCCATGTCGAGGATGATATTGTTCTTCCTTTCTACAACTTCATTTTGTTGGGGAGATCTCAAAACAGTTAGAGGACGTTGAATTCTATTTGTTTCACAAAATTCTCGAAACTCCTGAGAGGTAAACTCTCTTCCTCGATCAGATCTCATGGCCTTGATCTCACATCCAGTTTCTTTCTCTACAGCAGCTTTGAATTTTTGGAAGGCTCCAAAGACTTCTGATTTTTTCTTCAATAAATATATCCAAGTTTTTCTTGAAAAGTCATCAAAAAATAGAAGGAAATAGTTGTTTTTACCGTGGAAGTTTGGCTTGATTCGAGAGGTTTCTGGGCTCTTGAGTTTGACTCATTTGGAAAACTCTTTCGGAATTGTTATCCAAGTAGACATCATTCGCAAAGTTGGTCGGGGTGATTGATGGAAGGCAATCCTTTCACCATCTTCTTCTTCGATAGCAAATCTAATCCACCAAAATTTAAGTGCCCAAACCGAAGATGCCAAAGCCATGATGCATCTTTGTAGCAAGCTTTGAGACACTTTGCTACATCATTTTGAATATTTAACAAAAACATTCTATTTCTTGACATTGGCACTTTGGTAATCAAATTACTTTTCTTAACTTTTATAGTCATGTTACAATCTTTCATGTGAATATCATAGTCCTTCTCTAAGAGTTGGCCCAGACTCAAGATATCATTTTTCATGTTAGGCACGTAGTAAACATTTGAAATAAATTGATGTTCTTCATTCTTCAAGCGAATTAGGATTTTACCTTTGCCTTTCACCGAAATCTTGGATTCATCACCAAAGGAAACATTTCCATTCACCGATTCGTTAAGCTCCACGAACATGTTTCTTCTTCCACACATATGGTTACTTGTACCAGTGTGAAGATACCACGTGTTGTCTTGTTTTCCATGATCTCCTTTGTATGCTAGCAGTAACGAGCCATCTTCTTGGCTCTTATCTTCGGCTAGTTAGCCTTCTCTTCAAATTTATATTTGGGAGCTCTACATTCCGAACTATAGTGACCAAAGTTTTTACAATTATAGCACTTGACTTGAGGTTTGTCATACCTTGAGTTGCTCTTCCAATGACTTATTGTAGAACTTTCACTTTTATCGTCATTATTGCTATAACCTCCTCGTCCTTCGCCACGACCTCTTCCTCGTTGACCATGTTTATTACCGTAGCTTTCTTCCTTCTCCTTTGAGTGGACTTGCATCTTGAGAAGTTGTTCTACAATTTCTTGTTTCTTCTTATGTTTTTCTTCGTACGCTTACAACATGCAACCCCATTAGTTGGTCGATAATCATCTCTTCCAAGTCTTTTGTTTATTCAATTGTCACAACAATGTGCTCGAATTTTGGATCTAACGAGTGTAATATCTTATCCATTATTCTCACTTCTTTTAGCTTTTCACCGTTTCTCTTCATTTGATTGGAAACGGTTAAGACTCTTGAGAAATAGTCAGAAATAGACTCAAACTCTTTCATGTGTAATGCTTCAAACTCACCTCTCAGTGTTTGGAGGTGCACCTTTTTCACTTGTTCCGCTCATTTGCAAAAAAGTTTGAAGCTTCTTTCATGCCTCTAAGTTATCCCTTTGTACTTGGGATAGTGATGTCTCATCTTGTCACTCATTATAGTCTTTCTCCACAATCTCCCAGACATCATGCACTTCAAGGAGAACCTTCATCTTGATACTCCAATTGTCGTAGTTGCTCTTGTTGAGCATAGAGATTTGGAAGGAAGCCATACCATTGTTTGTCATGACTATAGGAAGAGATCATTTAGGTGTTTGGAACCTTGATCTGATACCACTTTGCTGGAAGAGAAGGCTTCTAAAGGCTTTTAGAAAATTTGGGAGGAGATGATGAGAGAATGAGAATGTAGTAGAAATGAGAACTTCTTATTGATTCTCAAGTTTTGTTTGATACAAAATGGAAAAACTCAACTCCTATTTATACTAGTGGCACCCATCATCTAGAGTTCTCTACCAAAATATCTTTTTTTATCTAGAATTCTCTACTTTTCTCTTATCCTAAATTATCTAGATTTTTCTACTAGATATTTCTAATAACACTTTCTAAAAAGAGTTTGTAAAATTTGGGCTTTGATTTAATAAGTTCTACTCCTGAGTCCAATTACAACATAAACTTACTAAAGCCCAATTACAATTTAACTCACTAAGGCTCAAATCAAGTTTATAATCCAACACAGACTTCCAAGTATCATGGTTTTGTGGACGTGTTTGTGGTAGCATTGGTGATGGTACAAGAGTAGGGAGTGTCGCACATTTTGAAGATGTGATAGCCATTGGTCGAGAAACGTTACCATCGATGAGAGCTGAAGATGAGATAGAAAGAGTAGTTGAAATTGAGGCCATGGCTAAATTGACCTCAATGAGACCCTTTGTTAAGTAGGGATGATGAATGTTTTAACAAATAAAGGAATGGGATGTTGGTTTTTTCAATTGCATGGGAAGGGAAAAGGGTAGATATTTTTAGAGGGTTGAGCGAGATTCTTCTTCTCACAAGTTTGGGATGAAAAGTCACTCATTCGCCAAATGTGTCAAGGAATGTAATTTATCGAAATATGTCAAAATTTCACGAAATATTCCTAATTTTAAGTTACCGAAATCTCTTTCGAAATCTGAAATATGTCGAAATTTTTCGGAGAAAAGAAATAAATATTTTAATCTCCGTATATTTTAACATGCTATAATGTTATTTTAGTATCAATAATTTGTTATGGCAGTGATTCTTATATAATATTTAGTCTTTATGACACTACGAGTTTGTATGAAACTTTTTATGTAGTATTTAATAGTTTAAAATGTATAATTTATATTGTTAAATTGAAAATTACAATCAAAATCTTTACGTTTTTTCTACACATAACGAAGTATTTCTTAATATCAGGAGATCGAAATCAACTTGAAAAATGAAATCACAATCCTTGGTAGTATTGAGTTGACAGAGGAATGACGAATAGAATCACACATCACACGTTCGAACCCGACCAACGGCGTGGGGTTGGGAAGGATTAACGGAAAAAAAACATGTAAAAAAAAGTCACTCATTCATTCCCATCTTTATATTTTTGGAGGGTTGAGTGACGTGGCAGGTTTTGAAGCTTTTCATTTGTTAACTTAATTTTCCTTTTCATGTAAAATCATATAAAATAATCCTGCTGACTCTTCATTATTCTCATAAACTTTTAGATGGTGAAGATGGACTCGAACCAAAACCAAGTTACAACCATTGATGAAGATGAAGCAAATTTTTTGTTTGCCCTGCAATTGGGGAACTCGTCGGTCTTGCCAATGGTGCTGCGAGCCGTGGTCGAACTTGATGTGTTCGAGCAGATTTGGATTTCAATATATCAACTCATGTGGTACTTCATCATACGATTCATATAAGATCCATCTGTCTAGATATCATTATATACATCCGAAAAGTTGTATGCTTTGGAAGAAGCTTGCACAGTTTCGAAAGGCGTTTTGATTGATAAAAAAAAAGAATCTACTTCAATCGATATATCCTTAGGCATGGCCATACATATCATAGAAATCACACTTGAAAAGGGCAGACAATTAGCGAGAGTTGCGGATGTTGCAGCAAAACTAATTGCAAAAGAGGGTAAATCATACACATTAAAATTACCATCTGGGAGGTTCGTTTGATATCTAAAAATTGCTCAGCATCAGTCGGACAAGTGGGTAATCTTGGGGTAAACCAGAAAAGTTTTGGTAGAGCTGGATCTATGTGTTGGCTAGATAAGCGTCCTGCAGTAAGAAGGGTAGTTTTGAATCCTGTAGACCATCCCCATGGGGGTGGTGAAGGGAGGGCCCCAATTTGTAGAAAAAAAAAAAACCTTGGGGTTATCATGCAGTTGGAAGAAGAAATAGAAAAAAAGATAATATATAGTGATAGTTTGATTCTCCATCGCCGTAGTAAATAGGAGTATTAACTCAAATATGTTTCTTCGTCTTTACAAAAAAAAATAAATAGGAGAAATTTGCTGTGACACGTTCACTAAAAACACAAAAAAAAACCCTTTGTAGCTAATCATTTATTGGAAAAAAATTGAAAAGTTCAGTCAAAGGACATAAAAAGAAATAATAGTAACTTGGTCTTGAGCATCTGCCATTATCGCCAAAATGATTGGCCATACAATTGCTATTCATAATGAGAAAGAACATTTACCCATTTATATAATAGATAGTATGATAGGTCACAAATTGGGAGAATTTGCACCTACTCAGAATTTCCGCTATTACGTCCTATAAATTTGGGAATACAAGTTGAAAACCATCGAGATGAGGTTTTCAAGACATTTGCAAGGCCTTTTGTTCGACTGTCGCTCTGTTTAATTGATTCTGCAGCAATATTCGCTTCGAGTGTGGTGCATGAACCAGTAGATATTGGATGAATCGATGGAAAAGAATGTAGGGTATACGAATGTATGTAGTCTGAAACTTGTTTGTTTATACACTCCATGTTCAATGCACAACAACAAAAGGCGTATCCTTTCTAAAGTGAAATTTACATCACTGAATAAAGCAGAGAAAATAAAGAATTATGCTAATGAGACCATGACATTCCCCTAGCCAAACGACCCGTAACATTCAAGGGGTTAACGATCCATTGAGATGTCTAATGTCATGATTTTATCGTTGTAATTAAGATACGCCTCTAGCTAATAAGTGAATATATGAAGATAAAGTTACATGAAAAACTCCTGTCAAAATTTTAATTAATTTGTTTTGTTTAATTATGTGATGGCGCTGGCGCTGGCGTTCTTGAAATTTAGCTTAGGAAAAATAAAAAACACGGGTAGGATGTGTACTTTTTTCTATTCATGGTCTTCGCAATCATGGAAAATGTTTTTTCACTGTTAGATTGATTGAAATGATACATGCAATGCACATATCCAAGAAATACCAAAGTCATATTCAATTTGGGACAAGCCAAAATTGGAGCATTCAGGAGTCAGGCCGGACATTGTAGAATTCAAGTTCCAATTTAACACCAAAGAAAGTGATGCATTCAATTTCAACGAAAATTCGGTCATAATCTTTCTTTTTTTCTTTTTTGAATTGTCGTAATATGAGAAATTTGATTTAGCAAAAAAATGATATAATTCTTACCAAGAAATGATTTGTTTGACAAAAAGTGGAAACTCATTTTAGAAATGATTTTAGAACCGAGTCCTTTTAGGGAGCGAGGGAGAGGGGCGAGGGATGGGCGAGGGATACACCCATCCCTCGCCCCTGGAATTCCTGTTTTGGAACCAGAGAGATAAAAAAGACCCTTTGCGGTTGATATTGCAATGGCTTTATACTTTGAACTTTCGGTTGATGAAGTCATGGCATATTTGTCTTCCATCTTGTCTCACTGCAATGAGAGTCACAAATTTCAACCAATAACTCTATTGTTCCACACAAATTATGTATAACATTTCACTAATCCAAGCTTTAATTTCTTAAACACTTCAACTTTAATGTCTTCTGTTTTTCTGTCTCCAGATTCATTCCTAAATGCAAAATGACACACTCGATGAGTCCATGATGAATACTTTGAAACGAGATCAATTCTATTCCTTTTATTCATTAGAGAGATTTTTAAACTTATCTGGAATAATAGTAATCAAGTAAACTGAAAAAACATATGCATTATATATATATATATCAATGCTTCAACTGATTATACACAAACTGCCCAGGGCCAGCTGAAAAAATAACTTCTTACTGCTTGAATTGTTTTAACAATTAAACTTCAGCTGGTGCATCTCCAGTGGCCATAGCAACCACATTACGGGAAATCTTATGACCTGTGGAATATTTCTTATACATTCAAATCTTATGACCCCAGAAAATATACATTAAGGTTGTGTTTGGTTGCATGAAATTTTATGTCATGGTAATTCACGAGGGGACCCCAATATCTAAGATTAAATTGATGTATTACTCCACATTCACCATTAAATATTGTGACTAATGGAGAGAATGAAAGCCCCATAAACATGAGAATCACACTAGTCCCGCAAGGCATTGTTACGGGCGACGCTGCGCTGATACCAATTTGTTACGGGCGGAAGCGTTACAAATGTCGAAATGCGAAGTTACAAACAAAATACTGGAGACAACCAATTTAACGTGGTTCGGCAAACACGCCTACGTCCACGACAAATACCAACTTTACTGATGAGAGAGACAGATTACAAATGGAGAGAGCTACAAAACGTCAAAGACATTACAAATACAAGTGTCTAAGTGACACCACACAGATATGTTGGCTGCGTATAACACAAACAAAACAAACAAATACACTCTCTCTCCTCACCCCTTACTTCTTTCTCTCTCCGATACTCTCACAGAGGGATAAACCCTAAACAAACAGATTTTGAGGTTGGAGGATGATCTCCAAGCTCTCAGATCTCTCCAACAGGGAGGATTGGAGAATAAACATATTACAAATTTGGTTTCTCACAGAAAATCCAAAATCCGAAGAATTCGGATTACAAACTTCACATGATCCTCACATCAATACAAATGCAGAGAGGGAGACCTCTGTTGAGGATCCTTGATCCCGAAGGATGGGATGAACAAATTACACATTTGGTTTCTCAAAGGAAACCCAAAATCCGAAGAATTCGGATTACAAATTTCACATGATCCTCTCATCAATACAAATGCAGAGAGGGAGACCTCTGCTGAGGATCCTTGATCCCGAAGGATGGGATAAACATATTTCAAATTTGGTTTCTTAAAGGAAACCCAAAATCCGAAGAATTCGGATAACAAACTTCACATGATCCTCAAATCAATACAAATGCAGAGAGGGAGACCTCTGTTGAGGATCATTGATCCCGAAGGATGGGATGATCAAATGTGGAACCATTGGTCCCCTTTTATAGACGAATTGAGAAGGTTGGAACCACCTCCTCTCTTACTTGTTTCATCATTAAGAAATTTAAGTCAAAGTCAACAATGACGGCTAGCACCACTTACTTGTTCGAATTGATTTCTTCTTACTTCATCATGAAGAAATTCAAGTCAAAGTCAACAATGACGACTAGCTCCAGTTACTTGTTCGAATTGCTCTCTTCTTACTTAATCCTTAAGTAAGTCAAAGACTGTTCTAGAAATTTTCACAAACTTCAAATCACTTGAGGAGGTGATGGAAGCTTCTGTCATATTCCATCGACTTCTCTAATATTTTTCAACAGGCATGTCACTCACATGCCTTTCATTTGTTATATAAAATAATCCTGCTGATTCTTCATTATTCTCATAAACTTTTAGGCGGTGAAGATGGGTTCGAACCAAAACCAAGTTACAACCATTGATGAAGATGAAGCAAATTTTTTGTTTGCCCTGCAACTGGGGACCTCGTCGGTGTTGCCAATGGTACTGCGAGCCGTGGTCGAACTTGATGTGTTCGAGATCATAGCCAAAGCAGGTGTAGGTGCGCAACTGTCCGCAAAAGAAATCGCGGATAACATTACCACAAAAAATGTGGACGCCCCCGTTATGCTTGATCGGATCCTCCATCTTCTTGCCAGTTCTTCAATTCTCATCAGCAACGTCGTCGCACGTGAGGATGGCACCGGGGAAAGGCTGTATGGCTTGGCTCCAGTTTGCAAGTATTTTGTTCGGAACGAAGATGGAGTTTCGTTGGCTCCAGTCCTGATGCTTATTCAGGATAAAGTCTTAATGGATAGCTGGTTAGTAAATTTTATACTAAAATGTTTTTCAGGCATTATAGATAGTATGATAGGTCACAAATTGGGAGAATTTGCACTTACTCAGAATTTCCGCTATTACGTCCTATAAATTTGGGAAAATACAAGTTGAAAACTATCGAGATGAGGTTTTCAAGACATTTGCAAGGCCTTTTGTTTTACTGTCGCTCTGTTTAATTGATTCTGCAGCAATATACTCACTCTAATTTTAGTATCTAGTCATGGAACACTTAAATTAGTTAGTTTAGCTTGTAATCTTTTGTGTTTGGTGAATATATAGGTACCACTTGAAAGATGCAATTGTGGAAGGAGGAATACCATTTAACAGGGTTCATGGTGTAAATATATTTGAATTACCTGGCATTGATCCCAGATTTAACGAGATCTTGAACCAAGCAATGTTTAATCATTCGACCATAATACTGAAAAAGATACTCGACAAATATAAGGGATTTGACAACTTAAAAGAGCTCGTAGATGTGGGTGGTGGCCTTGGAACTACGCTTAAGATCATTACTTCTAAGTATCCTACGATTAAGGGTATTAACTTCGATCTACCGCATGTTATCAAACGTTCACCATCTTACCCTGGTAAGTATATTGCAAAACAAGAATTCAATTCAATGAAAAATATTTCCCAAAGGCTTTTAGAAGTGGATTAAACTTAAGATTTCAAAAACTTATTCAGAAATAAAAGTTTGGTTATTTTAAGTAATAACTTGGGTGTTTGAATGATCACTCGGATGCAGGCGTTGAACATGTTGGTGGAGATATGTTTGCGAGTGTTCCAAAAGCAGAAGCAATTTTCATGAAGGTGAGTTAAACTAAATGTAAATGAAAACGATAGATTGATGTTGGATTAAGACATGCATGGTTATTAGAATACTATAAGAACATGGGATATTTTTCACTGTATATATCGATCTTGCACCAATTTGTTCTTTGAGTGGCTTTATTAATTCAAAATTTTGATTTCTAGTGGATTCTTCATGATTGGAGTGATGAAAAATGTGGGATTGTACTGAAAAATTGTTATGAAGCATTACCTGAGCATGGGAAGTTGATTGTAGTAGAGTCGATTCTTCCTTTAGAGCCAGAGACTACTGTTGCAGCTAAAACTCATTGTAGACTTGATCTTGTCATGATGGCACAAAGCCCAGGAGGTAACGAAAGAACTGAGCAAGAGTTCAAAACCTTGGCAAACTTAGCTGGTTTTGCAGGTGTTAACAAGGTTTGTTCTATTTACAATTATTCGGTAATGGAGTTTTATAAGGAATGAATGTGATTTTTTGATGAATTGTAAAACTATCTTCGTCAAGTTCATTCTTATATGTTGGAAATTGATTATAACTCTGTTCTTATAGTTGGTATTTTCATCAATATATAGTGAGGTGATTCTAAGATTCTCGTCAGCATTTGTTTTAAAAAATTTCTCCCAATGTTATTAGCTAGGTTTTTTCCCCCTTATAGATACTTTGTGTTTTATGTAAACTAAAGCTTATCATATAACGTATCTTAATGTATGATCTTGAACTATCACTACACCTCTTGAAAAAAAAAAAACAGGTGTTTTGGAACATTTTACAAGACCAAAAATGTCAAAGAAAGGTTATTAGGAAATGCATAAAGGTTATCTTGACCAGCTAGCTATAGAGGCTAAAACACTTTAACGCATAAAGTTCATGAGGATCTTAGGAAATGCATGGATGTGTACGGTAAATACATACATTTATCTGCAAGACAGATTAAGTACAATGGTGTCTGTGATACATTAATTATTCTCGCTGATCCTGTTAGAAGCTTTAAATTTGCAAACAAAAATAAAATAGAGAAACTTCAGATCTTTCCATACTTGAGAGAGCTCAGATTTTTGTCACGAAACATAATGTTTAGATAGCATTGGTGATGATGGTGGATGGAACGATTAATCTGTTGCTCTAAGCACTGCTCCCAATTATATCCTTGTATGTGTCCTTAACTTTTTGTATCAATGCTTGCCTGCAAATACAATTTTTTAATTTTCTTGTTAAAGAAAGCTTTTGAACCTATAGTTCATTTAATCCAGTATAAACTGGTAAGGTTCAACACTATTAAATTGTTGATGTTTTTACCTGTCAGGCTTGAAAATTAAGTTCTTGTATGCAAACCACTGCCAAATACAAGGGTTTTGGATCAGTAAGACAAATGTAATTGACTAATGGTTCAACAATATTTCTTGATAGCAGACTTCTCAACTAATAAGGATTACAACATATATATTAGCAGTATTAGGTGCAGAACTTACCCCAGAATAACCAATTCCAACAAGCACAAGAACTCCGGGAACTAAAGGAAGCCTATCAATGGCCTGCAAATATAGAGAAAGTCCATATTAAAATTTCTTTCAATATGTATCATACAAAGTATCAATAGATCTTCAACTCGCATATAATAGATCTGATCAGTCTTAATCGATGAATTGCAATGAAATTTGAAGGGCGGTAAATACTAGAAAGAAGAATTTATGCTCATAGAAATCAACCCTGTGGAGCCCCATAGAGCAACTCCACCAGCAACTACAAGTGAAGTCATGGCATATTTGTCTTCCATCTTGTCCCACTGCAATGACAGTCAGAAATTTCAACCAGTAACGCTATTGTTCAACACAAATTATGTATAACATTTCACTAATCCAAGTTTTAATTTCCTAAACCTTTCAATTTTTCTATCTTCTGTTTTTCTTTCCAGACTCATTCCCAAATGCAAAATGACACACTCGACAAGTCCATGATGAATACTTTGAAACGAGATCAATTTTATTCCTTTTATTCATTAGAGAGATTTTTAAACTTATTTGGAATAATAGTAATCAAGTAAACTAAAAAAAAACATATGCATTATATATATATATATATATATATATATATCAATGCTTCAACTGAATATACACAAACTGCCCAGGGCCAGCTGAAAAGATAACTTCTTACTGCTTGAATTGTTTTAACAATCTAGGGCAACTCGGTTGTTGCAACTTCAGCTGGTGCATCTCCAGTGGCCATAGCAACCACATTACGGGAAATCTTATGACCTGTGGAATATTTCATCTACATTCAAATCTTATGACCCCAGAAAATATACACTAAGGTTGTGTTTGGTTGGATGAAATTCTATGTCATGGTAATCAACGAGGGGACCCCAACATTTAAGACTAAATTGATGTATTACTCCGCATCCACCATTAAATATTGTGACCAATGGTGGGAATGGAAGTCCAATGAACATAAGAATGATGTAGAATTTCCATAATATAGGATTTCATCCAACTAAACACACCCTAAAAATTTGAAATCACACAATGGAAACTCTACAAATAAATATGTAGAGTGAGTGAGGTACATACAGTATGCTGCAGCTATTTGAAGAGGAGGCTTCTAAAGGTTTTTAGAAAATTTTGGTGGAGACGATGAGATAAGTAGTAGAAGTGATAGCTTCTTATTGATTTTCAAGTTTTGCTTGATACAAAATGGGAGAACTTAACCCCTATTTATACTAGTGGCACCTCCTTAAGCAATGGTTAGGATTGTACCAACCCATTTCTAATCCAATTATTATAATCCATCATCTAAATTTCTCCACCAAAACATCTAATTCTCTACTCTTCTCTTATCCTAAATTATCTAGATTTTTCTATTTGATATTTCTAATACCACTTTCTAGAAAGGGTTACTAGAATTTGGGCTTTGATCTTTTAAGTTCTACTCCCCTCAATTATAACATAAACTTACTAAAGCCCAATTACAATTTAAATCACAAAGGCCCAAATCAAGTTTCTAATCCAACCCCCACCCCTAAATTTGATTTGTCATCCCAAGCAAACTTCTCAATTTGATAAAGTCCTCAAACTTGAGTTGCTTAGTGAAAATGTCTATTGTTTGATCCTTACATCTCACATACTCTAGCTGCACTTCCTTTCTTGTGATACACTCTCGTATGTAGTGATATTGTGTATCAATATGTTTGCTTTGACATGAAAGACTGGACTATTTGATAAGTCCATTGCTAATTTGTTGTTGACGTAGACCTCAGTTGGCTTTTCTTCTAGCATTCCAAGCTCTTTTAGTGAACTTCTTAGCCATATTGTTTGACAGACACTGAATGTAGCAGCCACATACTCTGTCTTACATATAGAAAGTGTGACAATTGGTTGTTTATTTGACATCCAAGTAAAAACGGCATCTCCCATGAAGAACACAAAGCCGGTTGTGCTTTTTCGGTCATCCATGTCTCCAGCCCAGTCACTATCACTATATCCAACAAGTTTATGTAGCGAAAAATTCTTTTTGTTGTCTTTCGATGAGTACTTGTTGGAAATTCCATATACCAACTGACTAATCCGGCGACATAAAGAATATTGGGCCTCGTACAAGTTAGGTAGCGCAAGTTTCCAGCCGGGCTCTTGAAGTTTGTTGAGTCTACTCGTTCTCCTCATCGTTTTTGGACAATTTGATTCCAAATTCACCAGCGTACTGATATGCTTGCAATCTTGCATCTTGAACTTCTTAAGCAACTCATTTGCAAAGCCTTCTTGTGTGATGAAGATTCCATATTCGTTTTGTTTTACTTCAATACCAAGATAATATGACATAAGCCCAATGTCTGTCATCTCAAACTCCTTGATCATTGCTTTATTGAATTCTTCGAATTTGGAGTGCTTCCGGTGAATATCAAGTCATCCACGTACAGGCACACGATCAAAATGTCTCCATCTTTGATTTTGACATATACCGCATGCTCATGAGGGCATCTAGTGAAACCATTTTCGTGAAAATATTTATCGATCCGACTGTTCCATGCCCTTAGTGCTTGCTTTAACCCATAATGGGTCTTGTTCAACTTGAGGACTCTGTCTTCGTGTCTTTTCACTTCATAGCCTAGCGGTTGTTCAATGTAAACTTCTTCTTCAAGAAATTCATTTAGGAAAACAGATTTCACATCCATTTGATGAACCTTCCATCCATTTTGAGCAACTAGAGAGGTAATTAATCTAATAGTTACTAGGCAAACAACGGGAGCAAATACCCCATCGTAGTCGATGCCAGCTCTTTGACTATAGCCCTTTGCGACAAGTCTTGCCTTGTATCTTTATATTTCTCGTTTAGCATTCTTCTTTGCCTTGTACACCCACTTGACACCTATCGCCTTGTGTCTGTTTGGCAGTGACGCAAGTTCCTATATGTCGTTCTTCATGATAGATTTAATCTCTTCATCCATAGCATCTCTCCACTTTTTGTTCTAGACAGTTTTTTTGAAATTCACCGGTTCGCAGTTGGCAAAGAGACGGAAGAGTGTGAAATCTTTTATTCTTTCAGTCTCCTCATAAATTTCTTGCAGATTCCTCGTGTGCGGCATGATCCTTTCAGTTGATGGTGAATCTTCAGTAGTTATTGTTGGCGAAGTGGGTGGATCACTTGCCCGCTTTAAGCTTTGTTGCTCATATTCTTCAAGATAG
Source organism: Berberis vulgaris (assembly GCA_963556465.1). Lineage (NCBI taxonomy): Eukaryota > Viridiplantae > Streptophyta > Magnoliopsida > Ranunculales > Berberidaceae > Berberis > Berberis vulgaris. The sequence continues at coordinate 924,484 of OY747128.1, read as the reverse complement.
AGGAGAAAGTTATAATTTTCATCATTTTTCCCCAATCTCATTTGCCTTCTTCGTCAAACTCCACATCTCGACTTATCGTAGTCTTTCCATTATTTGGGTTGTACAGTTTGTAGCCTTTGGAGTTTGAGTCGTACCCGATAAAGATAAACTTTTGACTTTGATGATCGAGCTTCGTTCGTGTCTTGGCTAGTACATGCGCATATGCTATGCTTCCAAACACTCTTAGATGAAAGATTTCAGGTTTTCTCCCACTCCATGCTTTTGCGGCGTTTTCCCCACACACTTCTAGCAGGTGAGCGATTAGATAAGTGGACCGCACATGCAACAGTTTCAGCCCAAAACTCATTCGAAATTCTCTTGCTCTTGAGCATGCTTCGCGCCATGTCGAGGATGGTATTGTTCTTCCTTTCTACAACTTCATTTTGTTGGGGAGATCTCAAAACAGTTAGAGGACGTTGAATTCTATTTGTTTCACAAAATTCTCGAAACTCCTGAGAGGTAAACTCTCTTCCTCGATCAGATCTCATGGCCTTGATCTCACATCCAGTTTCTTGAGTTTGACTCATTTGGAAAACTCTTTCAGAATTGTTTTCCAAGTAGACATCCTTCGCAAAGTTGGTCGGGGTGATTGATGGAAGGCAATCCTTTCACCATCTTCTTCTTCGATAGCAAATCTAATCCATCAAAATTTAAGTGCCCAAACCGAAGATGCCAAAGCCTTGATGCATCTTTGTAGCAAGCTTTGAGACACTTTGTTACATCATTTTGAATATTTAACAAAAACATTCTATTTCTTGACATTGGCACTTTGGTAATCAAATTACTTTTCTTAACTTTTATAGTCATGTTACAATCTTTCATGTGAATATCATAGTCCTTCTCTAAGAGTTGGCCCAGACTCAAGATATTATTTTTCATGTTAGGCACGTAGTAAACATTTGAAATAAATTGATGTTCTTCATTCTTCAAGCGGATTAGGATTTTACCTTTGCCTTTCACCGAAATCTTGGATTCATCACCAAAAGAAACATTTTCATTCACCGATTCGTTAAGCTCCACGAACATGTCATATGGTTACTTGTACCAGTGTCAAGATACAATGTGTTGTCTTGTTTTCCATGATCTCCTTTGTATGCTAGCAGTAACGAGCCATCTTCTTGGCTCTTATCTTCGGCTAGTTAGCCTTCTCTTCAAATTTATATTTGGGAGCTCTACATTCCGAACTATAGTGACCAAAGTTTTTACAATTATAGTACTTGACTTGAGGTTTGTCATACGTTGAGTTGCTCTTCCCATGACCTATTGTAGAACTTTCACTTCTATCGTCATTATTGCCATAACCTCCTCGTCCTTCGCCACGACCTCTTCCTCGTTGACCATGTTTATTACCGTAGCTTTCTTCTTTCTCCTTTGAGTGGACATGCATCTTGAGAAGTTGTTTTACAATTTCTTGTTTCTTCTTATGTTTTTCTTCGTACGCTTACAACATGCAACCCCATTAGTTGGTCGATAGTCATCTCTTCCAAGTCTTTTGTTTATTCAATTGTCACAACAATGTGCTTGAATTTTGGATCTAACAAGTGTAATATCTTATCCATTATTCTCACTTCTTTTAGCTTTTCACCGTTTCTCTTCATTTGATTGGAAACGGTTAAGACTCTTGAGAAATAGTCAGAAATAGACTCAAACTCTTTCATGTGTAATGTTTCAAACTCACCTCTTAGTGTTTGGAGATGCACCTTTTTCACTTGTTCCGCTCATTTGCAAAAAAGTTTGAAGCTTCTCTCATGCCTCTTTTGAAGATGTTGTATTTGAAATATTTTCAAAGTCATCATCATCCAAGGCTTGATAGATGAGGAAGAGAGTTTTTTTGTCTATCTTTCTTAAATCTTTTAAGTTATCCCTTTGTACTTGGGACTACAAGAAATCAGCATTTTAGCGGCGGTTATGTAACGACGGTTTGAAAAAATCGTCGTTAAATACTTTATTTAAGGACGGTTGTTCAACTGCCGTAGAATAATATTGTTTGACGACAGTTATTAGTTACTTGCGACGGTTTTTACTGTTGTTATAAATAAAACATCCATGTTCACTTAAAGCATCCAATTGGGTGCAAATAACATCCTAGTTGGGGTTTCTTATTCCTTTTATCGATCTAATCAGAAGAAATAAACAAAGAGAAATTACAGAACAAAAGAGGAGAAAGAGAGCTGAAGAGAAGAAGAAGAAGAAGAACGAAGAGGAGAAGAAGATCAGTTGATCTTGGCTGGTTGTTTTGACTTGGGGTTTCTTGTTGTTGCTGTTAGCTTGTTGTTGTTGTCCGATTGACGCAGAGAGCTAGGGACTGAGAGAGGGACGATCGACATAGAGAGAGACGTGTGCACGATCGACTGATCTACTGCTGCTACATGTGAAATCAAATCAGAGGTATATTCTTCTTCGCAAACCCTTCGATCTCTTCTTCTTCCCCATCCCCATCTGAATCATGGCACCTGAACCTGAAGATATCGATATCATCAATGAGAAGAACCCTTGCCCACTCGATGAAGATGATATCGATCTCCTCAAAACCTATGTATGTGCTAGTCTTCTCTCCCTTTTTTTGTTTGAGGGATTATTGTTCATCATCAATCTCTAGGGTCTCTGATTCACTTAATTTAAGAGGGGTTACGTGTTTTTTTTCTAAAAAAGTTTTTTTTCAGAGTCAAACCTGTTTGAGATGAACTGTTGTTTTTCCTCACAAAATTGATTCTGATATATTTATGGTATTTGTTTAGTATGAATTCAATTGTCGCAGTTTCAACCTCGGTTGATTGATTAGGGTTAATTTCTTGCTTTACAGGTTGTTTATTTATAATGATTTTGCATATTTGAATTCGAATGTTTTATGAGTTGTGATGAAATTTGTACAGAATGGATTGGTTTAGGTGTGAACTGAAAAGATTTCGACAAATTTGATGTGATTAATACAATTTTATCTCTCTTGTTCAAATTATGGTTTAAGTATCAGCGAAATTGGATTGATTTATGATTTGTTTAGGTCAGAATTGAAAATACTTCGATGAGTTATCCTACAATCAAGTAATTTGGTTTTGATTTGGTTGAATGCTTTGATGAAGGTTGTGTTTGTTTAGTCAGCTTTTTTTCATTAGCTAAACAACTTGCTAGTTCTGTCCTAATTTTGGATGAATGTGAGTCTGAGTTTTGAAGATTCACAGTTGATGTGATTCGTTCAAAGAGATTGATTGTGTTTTCTTAGCAGATTCATTTTGTTTCACTATTGTGATTTTGATTCGCTCCGACTGTTATTTGAGTTTTTGTTGATTTTGGAGTTTTGTTGAAGAAAGGATGATTCGTGGATTATCTAATTGAATACAAAAATTTTAAGAATATTTTCTAAGGTTTATGAAGTTGCATTGCATTTTCATTAGTCTCACTGATTATCTTCTGATGCAATGATTTTTTGGATTTTACTTGTAAGTCTCTTTGAACCAAGTTTTGTTGGATTTGATGTGGAAAAGGTATTATAGTGTTCAATGGTTTTAGTGGGTTTTGTGAGTCTTGCTATATTTTAGGTTTTCACAACCTCAGCAGACCGTATTTAACTTTTTGACGCACTTTTCTCTTGATAGTAGATCTATATTAGTTTGATGAATGTAATTTTTTCTGAGTGTTGACAAATTGAGTTTCTACTGTATTTGGATTTACAACGTGATGTGAATCATTATCAGATAATTCGTTTTGAATGTGTTTTGAGATCAGAAAAGCCTTATGTTTTTTCTAGGCTTAATTATATACCATTTATTGATGTTCTATTGAATCTGATCACATTTATAGGCAAACGCAGTGTCGGGAATGGCTGTGCATGATGAATGCAAACTAAAGTTTTTGGAAATGAAGGCAAAGAGAACTTACCGTTTTATAGTGTTCAAGATTGAGGAGAAGCAGAAGCAGGTTGTTGTTGAAAAGCTTGGTGAACCTTCCGAAAGCTACGAGGATTTTGCTGCAAGCCTTCCAGAAAATGAATGCCACTATGCTGTCTATGACTTTGATTTCATTACTGCAAAAAACTGCCAGAAATAATGTGAAGTTTCCCAAAATAATACAGATCAGATGTATTGGACTCAGTAATGAAACACCATACGGTGTCATGAAGTTCCTTCAAGTTTCTAAAAGTGCTCCTTGCTATCCTAGAATAGATTGCAGGTATTGGAGTCACTCTCGTCCAGGGTTTAATTATTTGTTTTCTTTATGCTCGTATCATTTCTTCTTTCTTGTCATATGTTTGATTTATAATTACTTAATACTTATTTGTTGCTTGGATAATTTTATTGATAGAATGCATATAGCCTACTTTGCCGAAATTTTGATTCTGGATTGGCAGAGTGCTGTCATCATGAGGGGTAATCACACACTCATTAATTTCTATTTTCGGTTGTGATTATTTATTAAATTTTATTTTTCCTAGGACACATTTTTGTTTGATCCCTCAGCTTTGATTGACCTAGTAGATAATAGTGCAGAAGACATTATGACATATAATGTCAATTGTCAAGTTATGTCCTTGCCTCCAATTGGGATTTGTGAGTATTAAATAGAAAATGTGTACATCTCTGGTGGATAAAAGAGATTATGTGCCAACAAAGTTTTGTTATGCCAAACAAATGAGCGAAAACATATTAGTAAATTCTAGTTTGCTAATCTTAGTTACCAATTTTCTGTGTTATGAAATTCTTTTTAAGATCTGTTTGTTGGCATACAGTCCTTTGGCTATGGGCATACTTTCTGGAAAGTATATTTCTCCCGACAAGGGTCCACCAGATGCCAGATTGAATAATTTCAGAGGTTAGATCATGAATTATTTTACTTCTCATATATATTATGCAAAGCTCAGCCACTATCAATGCATAATTCGGTTTATTGGCATTTTATTGATAGGGAGGTATTCGGAAAGAGAATCAAGATACAATCTGTCTAACCTCATTGTAAAAGCATGTATCGAGGTAATGGAAGCTTCTCATTTATGTTGAACTCTAATCTAATTCAAGAAAAATGGTGATGCAGTGTTAATTTTTCTTTTGCTGAACCCACAAGATCTACTTGAGATTAATTTATTTTGCTGATCATTTAGTTTCCATTTTTAATTTAGAGCTTAGAGCCTTAGAGGTGCTTCTTTTGCTAGCAATTTAGGAGAATAAATGTTGAGGCTTAATTAATCTTGTGTTGGACCCATAAGATCGCTTGAAGGTGTTGGTTTGTGTTTGATATGGGAATGGAATGACCTTTAAAGGTCTCTACTGTTTGAATCTTCTGTCATTTTATGCTAGCAATTACTATTTGTAATGATGATAAATGGTATCACTTTCTTTGGCTCTTGCAATAATGAAAATTTTCTTCATAATCTGGGAACATACCAGAGTAATTCCTATACTAGCATATGGGATGTTGGATACTTGTCCATGGACAAAGTAAACAAGGAATAAGAAAGACAAAAAAAAAAATATGATAATACAAGATCTAGTTTACAACATGATTTTTGCATATTCAGTCCATACGTCCTATAGCGTTCAAATTAGCACACATCTAGTTTACAACAGGATTTTTTACTAAAGACTGACTCAAAGCGTAACTGTTTCTTTACTTTTTGATATGGCAGGGACATTAGCAGGTGTAGATTTGCCATCCCGTCCTAGGATTTGCTATCCCGTCCTCAACTGCCAATTGATCCAATTTGGCAAAGTAAGTCATTTTAGTTTGTCCTTTTCATTTGAAATGTTTTCAACTATGCAATTTCTTTTCTTTCCATTGATCAGTGAAGGAGATGACAAGGAATGGTATTGACTAAGAAAATTTGATTCTGTCCATGCCTTGAGTTTCTTGGAATTGGTGTTCTGTTTAGATCAGTTATTTATTTCTTGTTTTTTGCTTTAACAGTTTTTTGGCTGCCACTTGACATACAATTGTTTGTAAATTGTCAAACTTCAAGGGCATTCCATTCCAAATCTTTCTGATGAGCAATCTTAAGACTAAACTTAGATAGCTTAATCTTGGCCAGCAGCTTGCTGATGAGCTCAAGGTCGGTGAGGCCCTGTAGACAATGACCCTGAGACAACCATTGTACAACTTCAGTTTTGGTTGTTAGATGTAAGCATTGACAATTTGTAACAATTTTAATTTATATTTTTCTTCTGGACCATGTATAATATTGATTTTGAAATGAAATTAAAATTTCTCTTAATGTATGATGATGGTATCATATGAGTTTAGTTTAGTGTCGTTGTTTATATTTGATTTTTTATTTGAGTTTAAAAGTTGTAGTGCACATGTTGGATAAATTATCTGCACCCAATGAAAAGAAAACACTACAGGTTGAAAAATGTGATTTTTATATGGTAAAAAAATTTGAATTATCAAAGGGAATTTAGCGGCGATTGCAAATCGTCGCTAAAAGGCAAAAAGTTGGATTGTTCATCGAATTTTGCCGACGGTTTATAACCGTCGTTATACTGTATTTAGCGACGGTTATAAACGTCGTTACATTAAACCGTCGCTGTATAGTATTTAGCGACGGTTATGCCAGAGATTGCTTAAAACCGTCGCTGAATGACCTAGTGATGCCTTTATTAGCGACGGTTAAAAAACCGTCGCTGTTTTATTTGGCGACGGTCATAACCATCCCAAAATGCCTTGGGCCACTGTCGCTAAGTTGCCAGTTTCTTGTAGTGAGTGATGTCTCATCTTGTGACTCATTATAGTCTTTCTCCACAATCTCCCAGACATCATGCACTTCAAGGAGAACCTTCATCTTGATACTCCAATTGTCGTAGTTGCTCTTGTTGAGCATAGAGATTTGGAAGGAATCCATACCATTGCTTGTCATGACTATAGGAAGAGATCATTTAGGTGTTTGGAACCTTGATCTGATACCACTTTGCTGAAAGAGAAGGCTTCTAAAGGCTTTTAGAAAATTTGGGAGGTGATGATGAGAATGTAGTAGAAATGAGAACTTCTTATTGATTCTCAAGTTTTGTTTGATACAAAATGGAAAAACTCAACTCCTATTTATACTAGTGGCACCCATCATCTAGAGTTCTCTACCAAAATATTTTTTTTTTATCTAGATTCTCTACTTTTCTCTTATCCTAAATTATCTAGATTTTTCTACTAGATATTTCTAATAACACTTTTTAGAAAGAGTTTGTAAAATTTGGGCTTTGATTTAATAAGTTCTACTCCTGAGTCCAATTACAACATAAACTTACTAAAGCCCAATTACAATTTAACTCACTAAGGCTCAAATCAAATTTATAATCCAACACAGACTTCCAAGTGTCATGGTTTTGTGGACGTGTTTGTGGTGGCATTGGTGATGGTACAAGAGTAGGGAGTGTCACACATTTTGAAGATGCGATAGCCATTGGTCGAGAAACTTTACCATCGGTGAGAGCTGAAGATGAGATAGAAAGAGTAGTTGAAATTGAGGCCATGGCTAAATTGACCTCAATGAGACCCTTTGTTAAGCAGGGATGATGAATGTTTTAACAAATAAAGGAATGGGATGTTGGTTTTTTTAATTGCATAGGAAGGGAAAAGGGTAGATGTTTTTAGAGGGTTGAGCAAGATTCTTCTTCTCACAAGTTTGGGATGAAAAGTCACTCATTCGCCAAATGTGTCAAGGAATGTAATTTCTCAAAATATGTCAAAATTTCACGAAATATTCCTAATTTTAAGTTACCGAAATCTCTTTTGAAATCTGAAATATGTCGAAATGTTTTGGAGAAAAGAAATAAATATTTTAATTTCCGTATATTTTAACATGTTATAATGTTATTTTAGTATCAATAATTTGTTATGGGAGTAATTCTTATATAATATTTAGTCTTTATGACACTACGAGTTCATATGAAACATTTTATGTAGTATTTAATAGTTTAAAATGTATAATTTATATTGTTAAATTGAAATTGCAATCGAAATCTTTACGTTTTTTCTACACATAACTAAATATTTCTTAAAATCGGGAGATCGAAATCAACTTGAAAAATGAAATCACAATCCTTGGTAGTATTGAGTTGATAGAGGAATGACGAATAGAATCACACATCACACGTTCGATCCCGACCAACGGCGTGGGGTTGGGAAGGATTAACGGAAAAAAAAAACATGTAAAAAAAATCACTCATTCATTCCCATCTTTATATTTTTGGAGGGTTGAGTGACGTGGCAGGTTTTGAAGCTTTTCATTTGTTAACTTAATTTTCCTTTTCATGTAAAATCATATAAAATAATCCTGCTGACTCTTCATTATTCTCATAAACTTTTAGATGGTGAAGATGGACTCGAACCAAAACCAAGTTACAACCATTGATGAAGATGAAGCAAATTTTTTGTTTGCCCTGCAATTGGGGAACTCGTCAGTCTTGCCAATGGTGCTGCGAGCCGTGGTCGAACTTGGTGTGTTCGAGCAGATTTGGATTTCAATATATCAATTCATGTGGTACTTCATCATACGATTCATATAAGATCCATCTGTTTAGATATCATTATATACATCCGAAAAGTTGTATGCTTTGGAAGAAGCTTGTCCAGTTTCGAAAGGCGTTTTGATTGATAAAAAAGAAGAATCTACTTCAAGTGATATATCCTTAGGCATAACCATATATAACATAGAAATCACACTTGAAAATGGCAGACAATTAGCGAGAGTTGCGGGTGTTGTAGCAAAACTAATTGCAAAAGAGGGTAAATCATACACATTAAAATTACCATTTGGGAAGTTCGTTTGATATCTAAAAATTGCTCAGCATCAGTCGGACAAATGGGTAATCTTGGGGTAATTCAGAAAAGTTTTGATAGAGCTGGATCTAAGTGTTTGCTAAATAAGTGTCCTGTAGTAAAAGGGGTAGTTTCGAATCTTGTAGAAAAAAAAACCCTTGGAATTATCCTACAGTTGGAAGAAGAAATAGAAAAAAAATATATATAATGATAGTTTGATTCTCCATCGCCGCCGTAGAATGTGTACTTTTTTTCTATTCATGGTCCTGGCAATCATGGAAAATGTTTTTTAACTATTAGATTGATTGAAATGATACATGCAATGCACATATCCAAGAAATATCATAGGAAAATGTTTATTTTTCTGCTATTTGATTGATTGAAATGATACATGCAATGCACATATCCAAGTCATATTCAATTTGGGACAAGCCAAAATTGGAGCATTCAGGAGTCAAGCCGGACATTGTTGAATTCAAGTTCCAATTTAACACCAAAGAAAGTGATGCATTCAATTTCATCGAAAATTGATTGAAATGATACATGCAATGCACATATCCAAGAAATATCATGGAAAATGTTTATTTTTCAGCTATTTGATTGATTGAAATGACACATGCAATGCATATATCCAAGAAATACCAGTCATATTCAATTTGGGACAAGCCAAAATCAGGAGTCAGGCCGGACATTGTTGAATTCAAGTTCCAATTTAACACCAAAGAAAGTGATGCATTCAATTTCATCGAAAATTCGGTCATAATCTTTCTATTTTTCTTTCTTGAATTGTCGTAATATGAGAAATTTGATTTAGCAAAAAAATGATATAATTCTTACCAAGAAATGTTTTGTTTGACAAAAAGTGGAAAGTCATTGTAGAAAGGCTACATGGCGAGGAAATGAGCGAGGAAACCAGCGAGGGGAGTGAGGTGGAGGGAGGGGAACCACTCACCCTTCTCGGGATATGTGCATTCACTTTTTTTGCACACATCCTGAAGAGAGTGAATGGTTCCTCTTCCTCCACCTCACTCCCCTCGCTGGTTTCCTCGCTCATTTCCTCGTCATTTAGAATTCCTGTTTTAGAAATGATTTTGGAACCGAGCCCTTTTAGGGAGCGAGGGAGAGGGAAAGAATTCCTGTTTTGGAACCAGAGAGATGAAAAAGACCTTTTGCGGTTGATATTGCAATGGCTTGTCACACTGCAATGAGAGTCACAAATTTCAACCAGTAACACCATTGTTCAACACAAATTATGTATAACATTTCACTAATCCAAGCTTTAATTTCTTAAACATTTCAACTTTAATGTCTTCTGTTTTTCTTTTCAGATTCAATCCTAAATGCAAAATGACACACTCGATAAGTCAATGATGAATACTTTGAAACGAGATTAATTCTATTAGGGGTGGAGCCAGGATTGCTGACAAAGGGGCAAAAAAAGTTTGAAAAACCAACTTATTCCTGAACATGGTTTTCCGAACCAAACGAAGATTTTTTTTTCGTTTTTAACTCCCACCAAACCCATCCTCACCAACCCTCTCACTATCTCCTCTTATCCTTCTCCTCCTCTTATATTTCCTCTCCCTCACAAACTCTTTTTTTTTTTTTGGTCAAACACGAAAATGTTTATTAAGGAAAGAAAAGAAAACAAAATGCAAAGAGAAACAGTCATATATCAAGGAATGCCAAGACACCATGAAAGTGTCAAAACCCAAATCTCTAAACAAATTACAATCCGAACCCATTATCCACAGCAATTCTCTAATCTCGATAAAGATAGAGTGCTCTGATATGTTGAGTCATTCAAATACCCTTTTATTTCTTTCTTTCCACACACACCACATGAGAACGTGAGAGACCTTACGCCATAACCACTCCCCCCGACGGAAAGGACTAGCTTGAGACCACCAACTTAACCAATCTAAAATGGAGCCTTGAAACATCAAACTCAAACCAAATTCTGACAAGAAACTGCTCCAAATGAATTTGGAGAAACTGCAGTGAAGCATCAAATGGTCCAGCGTCTCGTCAATTTCATTGCAAAGCACACAAAGACTCCCTGTGTGGATTCCTCTTTTTCTTAACCTATCTTTAGTCAAGATCTTCTCATGCAACACTGACCAACTAAATAAATTAATCCGGGAAAAAAAAATTCACCCATACCAGATTTTTGTGAGAGGAAATGAAGGGGTTGGAGTGGGTCTCATAATGAGATGCAGCCAACATATCCTAAAATTCTTTCGTCGAGAAGCCCACACCTTTACCCTTCCACACCAAACTGTCAGGTCCCTCTGAGAGCATCTGTCTATCCAACAGATGCATTAGATTAGCGAACTCTTCTAGCTCCCTAGTATTTATGGGTCTTCGAAAGGAAAGATCCCAAGAATTGTCGTTAGACCAATAATTGCTCACACTCCCATATTGATTGTTGTTAATAATTGCTCACTCTGTAATCTTTCAACTCCGCCTCTCATCTCACTCCCAATTCGCTCAACTTCGTAGCAATTCGCTATATCGAACCCTGAAACACGAATATATCGGTAGCAGAGATTTGTATAGAAATTAGGGATCTAAACTTTAAAAATAACCAATAATATAATTTTTAGTGGAGTCCAGAGCCAAGATTGTATACAAAATGGGACAACCTAAACTTTTAAAAGGGGGGCAATATAAAAAAAATTGAGTAATTTAATGGAATTTTTCATAAAAATAAGGGGGACAACTGACCCCCTTAGCCAAAGGGTAGATCCGCCCATAATTTTATTCCTTTTATTCATTAGAGAGATTTTTAAACTTATTTGGAATAATAGTAATCAAGTAAACTAAAAAAGACATATGCATTATATATGCATATATCAATGCTTCAACTGATTATACACAAACTGCCCAGGGCCAGCTGAAAAAATAACTTCTTACTGCTTGAATTGTTTTAACAATCACGGCCAACTCGGTTGTTGCAACTTCAGTTGGTGCATCTCCAGTGGCCATAGCAACCACATTACGGAAAATCTTATGATCTGTGGAATATTTCATATACATTCAAATCTTATGACCCCAAAAAACATACATTAAGGTTGTATTTGGTTGCATGAAATTCTATTGTCATGGTAATTCATGAGGATTTAAGACTAAATTGATGTATTATTTCACGTTCATCATTAATATTATGACCAATGGTGAGAATTATGAATGCCCCATAAACATGAGAATCACACTGATCCCGCGAGGCATGTCAATCTCATGCCTTTCATTTGTTATATAAAATAATCCTGCTGACTCTTCATTGTTCTCATAAACTTTTAGATGGTGAAGATGGACTCGAACCAAAGCCAAGTTACAACCATTGATGAAGATGAAGCAAATTTTTTGTTTGCCCTGCAATTGGGGACCTCGTCGGTGTTGCCAATGGTACTGCGAGCCGTGGTCGAACTTGATGTGTTCGAGATCATAGCCAAAGCAGGTGTAGGTGTGCAACTGTCCGCAAAAGAAATCGCAGATAACATTACCACAAAAAATGTGGATGCTCCCGTTATGCTTGATCGGATCCTCCATCTTCTTGCAAGTTCTTCAATTCTCACCAGCAACGTCGTCGCACGTGAGGATGGCACCGCGGAAAGGCTGTATGGCTTGGCTCCAGTTTGCAAGTATTTTGTTCGGAACGAAGATGGAATTTCGTTGGCTCCATTCCTGATATTTATTCAGGATAAAGTCTTAATGGATAGCTGGTTAGTAAATTTTATACGAAAATGTTTTTCAGGCATTATTTTTTATCTAGTGCACAAGTACATATACCTTAATACATTCCCTTACTAGGCTCTGTTCTAAAAATTTCGGCCTAGGTGCTAGCAAGTTTTTGAACTTTAAAAAAAAAAAAAAAATTATTTCCAATTCCAGAAGAAAAAAAACGGTTTAAATGCTACATGAAGAACTTTAGCCACATAAATGGACAGGGAAACCTAGGATGTAGAAGATCATAACATGAGTGATTCAGCAGATTTGGATTTCGATATATCAACTCATGTGGTTCATCATACGATTCATATAAGATCCATTTGTCTAGATATCATTATATACATCCGAAAAGTTGTATGCTTTGGAAGAAGCTTGTACAGTTTGGGAAGGCGTTTCGATTGATAAAAAAAGAAGAATCTACTTCAATCGATATATCCTTAGGCATGGCTATACATAACATAGAAATCGCACTTGGAAAGAGCGGACAATTAGCGAGAGCTGCGGGTGTTGTAGCAAAGCTAATTGGAAAAGAGGGTAAATCGGACACATTAAAATTACCATCGGGAAGGTTCGTTTGACATCTCAAAACTGCTCAGCAACAGTCGGACAAGTGGGTAATCTTGGGGTAAACTAGAAAAATTTTGTTAGAGCTGGATCTAAGTGTTGGCTAGATAAGCGTCCTGCAGTAAGAGAGGTAGTTTCGAATCCTGTAGACCATCCCCATGGGGGTGGTGAAGGGAGGGCCCCAATTGGTAGAAAAAAAAAACCCTTGGGGTTATCCTGCGGTTGGAAGATGAAATAGAAAAAAAGATAATATATAGTGATAGTTTGATTCTCCATCGCCGTAGTAAATAGGAGTATTAAATCGAATATGTTTCTTCGTATTTACAAAAAAAAAAAAATAAAAAAAAAGGGAGGAATTTGCTGTGACACGTTCACTAAAAACACTAAAAAAACCCTTTGTAGCTAATCATTTATTGGAAAAAAATTGAAAAGTTCAATCAAAGAGCATTAAAAGAAATAATAGTAACTTGGTCCTGGGCATCTGCCATTATCCCCAAAATTATCGGCCATACAATTCCTATTCATAATGGGAAAGAGCCTTTTGTTCGACTGTCGCTCTGTTTAATTGATTCTGCAGCAATATACTCACCCTAATTTTAGTATCTAGTCATGGAACACTTAAATTAGTTAGTTTAGCTTATAATCTTTTGTGTTTGGTGAATATATAGGTACCACTTGAAAGATGCAATTGTCGAAGGAGGAATACCATTTAACAGGGTTCATGGTGTAAATATATTTGAATTACCTGGCATTGATCCCAGATTTAACGAGATCTTGAACCAAGCAATGTTTAATCATTCGACCATAATACTGAAAAAGATAGTCGACAAATATAAGGGATTTGACAACTTAAAAGAGCTCGTAGATGTGGGTGGTGGCCTTGGAACTACGCTTAAGATCATTACTTCTAAGTATCCTACGATTAAGGGTATTAACTTCGATCTACCGCATGTTATCAAACGTGCACCATCTTACCCTGGTAAGTATATTGCAAAACAAGAATTCAATTCAATGAAAAATATTTCCCAAAGGCTTTTAGAAGTGGATTAAACTTAAGATTTCAAAAACTTATTCAGAAATAAAAGTTTGGTTATTTTAAGTAATAACTTGGGTGTTTGAATGATCACTCGGATGCAGGCGTTGAACATGTTGGTGGAGATATGTTTGCGAGTGTTCCAAAAGCAGAAGCAATTTTCATGAAGGTGAGTTAAACTGAATGTAAATGAAAACGATAGATTGATGTTGGATTAAGACATGCATGGTTATTAGAATACTATAAGAACATGGGATATTTTTCACTGTATATAACGATCTTGCACCAATTTGTTCTTTGAGTGGCTTTATTAATTCAAAATTTTGATTTCTAGTGGATTCTTCATGATTGGAGTGATGAAAAATGTGGGATTCTACTGAAAAATTGTTATGAAGCATTACCTGAGCATGGGAAGTTGATTGTAGTAGAGTCGATTCTTCCTTTAGAGCCAGAGACTACTGTTGCAGCTAAAACTCATTGTCGACTTGATCTTGTCATGATGGCACAAAGCCCAGGAGGTAACGAAAGAACTGAGCAAGAGTTCAAAACCTTGGCAAACTTAGCTGGTTTTGCAGGTGTTAACAAGGTTTGTTCTATTTACAATTATTCGGTAATGGAGTTTTATAAGGAATGAATGTGATTTTTTGATGAATTGTAAAACTATCTTCGTCAAGTTCATTCTTATATGTTGGAAATTGATTATAACTCTGTTCTTATAGTTGGTATTTTCATCAATATATAGTGAGGTGATTCTAAGATTCTCGTCAGCATTTGTTTTAAAAAATTTCTCCCAATGTTATTAGCTAGGTTTTTTCCCCCTTATAGATACTTTGTGTTTTATGTAAACTAAAGCTTATCATATAACGTATCTTAATGTATGATCTTGAACTATCACTACACCTCTTGAAAAAAAAAAAAACAGGTGTTTTGGAACATTTTACAAGACCAAAAATGTCAAAGAAAGGTTATTAGGAAATGCATAAAGGTTATCTTGACCAGCTAGCTATAGAGGCTAAAACACTTTAACGCATAAAGTTCATGAGGATCTTAGGAAATGCATGGATGTGTACGGTAAATACATACATTTATCTGCAAGACAGATTAAGTACAATGGTGTCTGTGATACATTAATTATTCTCGCTGATCCTGTTAGAAGCTTTAAATTTGCAAACAAAAATAAAATAGAGAAACTTCAGATCTTTCCATACTTGAGAGAGCTCAGATTTTTGTCACGAAACATAATGTTTAGATAGCATTGGTGATGATGGTGGATGGAACGATTAATCTGTTGCTCTAAGCACTGCTCCCAATTATATCCTTGTATGTGTCCTTAACTTTTTGTATCAATGCTTGCCTGCAAATACAATTTTTTAATTTTCTTGTTAAAGAAAGCTTTTGAACCTATAGTTCATTTAATCCAGTATAAACTGGTAAGGTTCAACACTATTAAATTGTTGATGTTTTTACCTGTCAGGCTTGAAAATTAAGTTCTTGTATGCAAACCACTGCCAAATACAAGGGTTTTGTATCAGTAAGACAAATGTAATTGACTAATGGTTCAACAATATTTCTTGATAGCAGACTTCTCAACTAATAAGGATTACAACATATATATTAGCAGTATTAGGTGCAGAACTTACCCCAGAATAACCAATTCCAACAAGCTCAAGAACTCCGGGAACTAAAGGAAGCCTATCAATGGCCTGCAAATATAGAGAAAGTCCATATTAAAATTTCTTTCAATATGTATCATACAAAGTATCAATAGATCTTCAACTCGCATATAATAGATCTGATCAGTCTTAATCGATGAATTGCAATGAAATTTGAAGGGCGGTAAATACTAGAAAGAAGAATTTATGCTCATAGAAATCAACCCTGTGGAGCCCCATAGAGCAACTCCACCAGCAACTACAAGTGAAGTCATGGCATATTTGTCTTCCATCTTGTCCCACTGCAATGACAGTCAGAAATTTCAACCAGTAACGCTATTGTTCAACACAAATTATGTATAACATTTCACTAATCCAAGTTTTAATTTCCTAAACCTTTCAACTTTTCTATCTTCTGTTTTTCTTTCCAGACTCATTCCCAAATGCAAAATGACACACTCGACAAGTCCATGATGAATACTTTGAAACGAGATCAATTTTATTCCTTTTATTCATCAGAGAGATTTTTAAACTTATTTGGAATAATAGTAATCAAGTAAACTAAAAAAAACATATGCATTATATATATATATATATCAATGCTTCAACTGAATATACACAAACTGCCCAGGGCCAGCTGAAAAGATAACTTCTTACTGCTTGAATTGTTTTAACAATCTAGGGCAACTCGGTTGTTGCAACTTCAGCTGGTGCATCTCCAGTGGCCATAGCAACCACATTACGGGAAATCTTATGACCTGTGGAATATTTCATCTACATTCAAATCTTATGACCCCAGAAAATATACACTAAGGTTGTGTTTGGTTGGATGAAATTCTATGTCGTGGTAATCAACGAGGGGACCCCAACATTTAAGACTAAATTGGTGTATTACTCCGCATTCACCATTAAATATTGTGATCAATGGTGGGAATGAAAGTCCAATGAACATGAGAATGATGTAGGATTTCCATGATATAGGATTTCATCCAACTAAACACACCCTAAGAATTTGAAATCACACAATGGAAACTCTACAAATAAATATGTAGAGTGAGTGAGGTACATACAGTATTTGAAGAGGAGGCTTCTAAAGGTTTTTAGAAAATTTTGGAGGAGATGATGAGAGAAGTAGTAGAAGTGATAGCTTCTTATTGATTTTCAAGTTTTGCTTGATACAAAATAGGAGAACTTAACCCATATTTATACTAGTGGCACCTCCTTAAGCAATGGTTAGGATTGTACCAACCCATTTCTAATCCAATTATTATAATCCATCATCTAAATTTCTCCACCAAAACATCTAATTCTCTACTCTTCTCTTATCCTAAATTATCTAGATTTTTCTACTTGATATTTCTAATACCACTTTCTAGAAAGAGTTACTAGAATTTGGGCTTTGATCTTTTAAGTTCTACTCCTAAACTCAATTATAACATAAACTTACTAAAGCCCAATTACAATTTAAATCACAAAGGCCCAAATCAAGTTTATAATCCAACCCCCTCCCCTAAATTTGATTTGTCATCCCAAGCAAACTTCTCAATTTGATAAAGTCTTCAAACTTGAGTTGCTTAGTGAAAATGTCTATTGTTTGATCCTTAGATCTCACATACTCTAACTGCACTTCCTGTCTTGTGATACACTCTCGTATGTAGTGATATTGTGTATCAATATGTTTGCTTCGACATGAAAGACTGGACTATTTGATAAGTCCATTGCTAATTTGTTGTTGACGTAGACCTCAGTTGGCTTTTCTTCTAGCATTCCAAGCTCTTTTAGCGAACTTCTTAGACATATTGTTTGACAGACACTGAATGTAGCAGCCACATACTCTGTCTTACATATAGAAAGTGTGACAATTGGTTGTTTATTTGACATCCAAGTAAAAACGGCATCTCCCATGAAGAACACAAAGCCGGTTGTGCTTTTTCGGTCATCCATGTCTCCAGCCCAGTCACTATCACTATATCCAACAAGTTTATAATCATTATTACGATTATAGAATAAACCAAAGTTGCTTGTACCTTTGATGTAGCGAAAAATTCTTTTTGTTGTCTTTGGATGAGTACTTGTTGGAAATTCCATATACCAACTGACTAATCCGGCGACATAAAGAATATTGGGCCTCGTACAAGTTAGGTAGCGCAAGTTTCCAGCCGGGCTCTTGAAGTTTGTTGAGTCTACTCGTTCTCCTCATCGTTTTTTGGACAATTTGATTCCAAATTCACCAGTGTACTGATAGGCTTGCAATCTTGCATCTTGAACTTCTTAAGCAACTCAGTTGCAAAGCCTTCTTGTGTGATGAAGATACCATCTTCGTTTTGTTTTACTTCAATACCAAGATAATATGACATAAGCCCAATGTCTGTTATCTCAAACTCCTTGATCATTGCTTTATTGAATTCCTCGAATTTGGAGTGCTTCCGGTGAATATCAAGTCATCCACGTACAGGCACACGATCAAAATGTCTCCATCTTTGATTTTGACATATACTGCATGCTCATGAGGACATCTAGTGAAACCATTTTCGTGAAAATATTTATGGATCCGACTGTTCCATGCCCTTAGTGCTTGCTTTAACCCATAATGGGTCTTGTTCAACTTGAGGACTCTGTCTTCGTGTCTTTTCACTTCATAGCCTAGCGGTTGTTCAATGTAAACTTCTTCTTCAAGAAATTCATTTAGGAAAACAGATTTCACATCCATTTGATGAACCTTCCATCCATTTTGAGCAACTAGAGAGGTAATTAATCTAATAGTTACTAGGCAAACAACGGGAGCAAATACCCCATCGTAGTCGATGCCAGCTCTTTGACTATAGCCCTTTGCGACAAGTCTTGCCTTGTATCTTTATATTTCTCGTTTAGCATTCTTCTTTGCCTTGTACACCCACTTGACACCTATCGCCTTGTGTCTGTTTGGCAGTGACGCAAGTTCCTATATGTCGTTCTTCATGATAGATTTAATCTCTTCATCCATAGCATCTCTCCACTTTTTGTTCTAGACAGATTTTTTGAAATTCACCGGTTCGCAGTTGGCAAAGAGACGGAAGAGTGTGAAATCTTTTATTCTTTCAGTCTCCTCATAAATTTCTTGCAGATTCCTCGTGTGCGGCATGATCCTTTCAGTTGATGGTGAATCTTCAGTAGTTATTGTTGGCGAAGTGGGTGGATCACTTGCCCGCTTTAAGCTTTGTTGCTCATATTCTTCAAGATAGAGGAGAAAGTTATAATTTTCATCATTTTTCCCCAATCTCATTTGCCTTCTTCGTCAAACTCCACATCTCGACTTATCGTAGTCTTTCCATTATTTGGGTTGTACAGTTTGTAGCCTTTGGAGTTTGAGTCGTACCCGATAAAGATAAACTTTTGGCTTTGATGATCGAGCTTCGTTCGTGTCTTGGCTAGTACATGCGCATATGCTATGCTTCCAAACACTCTTAGATGAAAGATTTCAGGTTTTCTCCCACTCCATGCTTTTGCGGCGTTTTCCCCACACACTTCTAGCAGGTGAGCGATTAGATAAGTGGACCGCACATGCAACAGTTTCAGCCCAAAACTCATTCGGAATTCTCTTGCTCTTGAGCATGCTTCGCGCCATGTCGAGGATGGTATTGTTCTTCCTTTCTACAACTTCATTTTGTTGGGGAGATCTCAAAACAGTTAGAGGACGTTGAATTCTATTTGTTTCACAAAATTCTCGAAACTCCTGAGAGGGAAACTCTCTTCCTCGATCAGATCTCATGGCCTTGATCTCACATCCAGTTTCTTTCTCTACAGCAGCTTTGAATTTTTGGAAGGCTCCAAAGACTTCTGATTTTTTTCTTCAATAAATATATCCAAGTTTTTCTTGAAAAGTCATCAAAAAATAGAAGGAAATAGTTGTTTTTACCGTGGAAGTTTGGCTTGATTCGAGAGGTTTCTGGGCTCTTGAGTTTGACTCATTTGGAAAACTCTTTCGGAATTGTTATCCAAGTAGACATCATTCGCAAAGTTGGTCGAGGTGATTGATGGAAGGCAATCCTTTCACCATCTTCTTCTTCGATAGCAAATCTAATCCACCAAAATTTAAGTGCCCAAACCGAAGATGCCAAAGCCATGATGCATCTTTGTAGCAAGCTTTGAGACACTTTGCTACATCATTTTGAATATTTAACAAAAACATTCTATTTCTTGACATTGGCACTTTGGTAATCAAATTACTTTTCTTAACTTTTATAGTCATGTTACAATCTTTCATGTGAATATCATAGTCCTTCTCTAAGAGTTGGCCCAGACTCAAGATATCATTTTTCATGTTAGGCACGTAGTAAACATTTGAAATAAATTGATGTTCTTCATTCTTCAAGCGAATTAGGATTTTACCTTTGCCTTTCACTGAAATCTTGGATTCATCACCAAAGGAAACATTTCCATTCACCGATTCGTTAAGCTCCACGAACATGTTTCTTCTTCCACACATATGGTTACTTGTACCAGTGTGAAGATACCACGTGTTGTCTTGTTTTCCATGATCTCCTTTGTATGCTAGCAGTAACGAGCCATCTTCTTGGCTCTTATCTTCGGCTAGTTAGCCTTCTCTTCAAATTTATATTTGGGAGCTCTACATTCCGAACTATAGTGACCAAAGTTTTTACAATTATAGCACTTGACTTGAGGTTTGTCATACCTTGAGTTGCTCTTCCAATGACTTATTGTAGAACTTTCACTTTTATCGTCATTATTGCTATAACCTCCTCGTCCTTCGCCACGACCTCTTCCTCGTTGACCATGTTTATTACCGTAGCTTTCTTCCTTCTCCTTTGAGTGGACCTGCATCTTGAGAAGTTGTTCTACAATTTCTTGTTTCTTCTTATGTTTTTCTTCGTACGCTTACAACATGCAACCCCATTAGTTGGTCGATAATCATCTCTTCCAAGTCTTTTGTTTATTCAATTGTCACAACAATGTGCTCGAATTTTGGATCTAACGAGTGTAATATCTTATCCATTATTCTCACTTCTTTTAGCTTTTCACCGTTTCTCTTCATTTGATTGGAAACGGTTAAGACTCTTGAGAAATAGTCAGAAATAGACTCAAACTCTTTCATGTGTAATGCTTCAAACTCACCTCTCAGTGTTTGGAGGTGCACCTTTTTCACTTGTTCCGCTCATTTGCAAAAAAGTTTGAAGCTTCTTTCATGCCTCTAAGTTATCCCTTTGTACTTGGGATAGTGATGTCTCATCTTGTCACTCATTATAGTCTTTCTCCACAATCTCCCAGACATCATGCACTTCAAGGAGAACCTTCATCTTGATACTCCAATTGTCGTAGTTGCTCTTGTTGAGCATAGAGATTTGGAAGGAAGCCATACCATTGCTTGTCATGACTATAGGAAGAGATCATTTAGGTGTTTGGAACCTTGATCTGATACCACTTTGCTGGAAGAGAAGGCTTCTAAAGGCTTTTAGAAAATTTGGGAGGAGATGATGAGAGAATGAGAATGTAGTAGAAATGAGAACTTCTTATTGATTCTCAAGTTTTGTTTGATACAAAATGGAAAAACTCAACTCCTATTTATACTAATGGCACCCATCATCTAGAGTTCTCTACCAAAATATCTTTTTTTATCTAGAATTCTCTACTTTTCTCTTATCCTAAATTATCTAGATTTTTCTACTAGATATTTCTAATAACACTTTCTAAAAAGAGTTTGTAAAATTTGGGCTTTGATTTAATAAGTTCTACTCCTGAGTCCAATTACAACATAAACTTACTAAAGCCCAATTACAATTTAACTCACTAAGGCTCAAATCAAGTTTATAATCCAACACAGACTTCCAAGTATCATGGTTTTGTGGACGTGTTTGTGGTAGCATTGGTGATGGTACAAGAGTAGGGAGTGTCGCACATTTTGAAGATGTGATAGCCATTGGTCGAGAAACGTTACCATCGATGAGAGCTGAAGATGAGATAGAAAGAGTAGTTGAAATTGAGGCCATGGCTAAATTGACCTCAATGAGACCCTTTGTTAAGTAGGGATGATGAATGTTTTAACAAATAAAGGAATGGGATGTTGGTTTTTTCAATTGCATGGGAAGGGAAAAGGGTAGATATTTTTAGAGGGTTGAGCGAGATTCTTCTTCTCACAAGTTTGGGATGAAAAGTCACTCATTCGCCAAATGTGTCAAGGAATGTAATTTATCGAAATATGTCAAAATTTCACGAAATATTCCTAATTTTAAGTTACCGAAATCTCTTTCGAAATCTGAAATATGTCGAAATTTTTCGGAGAAAAGAAATAAATATTTTAATCTCCGTATATTTTAACATGCTATAATGTTATTTTAGTATCAATAATTTGTTATGGCAGTGATTCTTATATAATATTTAGTCTTTATGACACTACGAGTTTGTATGAAACTTTTTATGTAGTATTTAATAGTTTAAAATGTATAATTTATATTGTTAAATTGAAAATTACAATCAAAATCTTTACGTTTTTTCTACACATAACGAAGTATTTCTTAATATCAGGAGATCGAAATCAACTTGAAAAATGAAATCACAATCCTTGGTAGTATTGAGTTGACAGAGGAATGACGAATAGAATCACACATCACACGTTCGAACCCGACCAACGGCGTGGGGTTGGGAAGGATTAACGGAAAAAAAACATGTAAAAAAAAGTCACTCATTCATTCCCATCTTTATATTTTTGGAGGGTTGAGTGACGTGGCAGGTTTTGAAGCTTTTCATTTGTTAACTTAATTTTCCTTTTCATGTAAAATCATATAAAATAATCCTGCTGACTCTTCATTATTCTCATAAACTTTTAGATGGTGAAGATGGACTCGAACCAAAACCAAGTTACAACCATTGATGAAGATGAAGCAAATTTTTTGTTTGCCCTGCAATTGGGGAACTCGTCGGTCTTGCCAATGGTGCTGCGAGCCGTGGTCGAACTTGATGTGTTCGAGCAGATTTGGATTTCAATATATCAACTCATGTGGTACTTCATCATACGATTCATATAAGATCCATCTGTCTAGATATCATTATATACATCCGAAAAGTTGTATGCTTTGGAAGAAGCTTGCACAGTTTCGAAAGGCGTTTTGATTGATAAAAAAAAAGAATCTACTTCAATCGATATATCCTTAGGCATGGCCATACATATCATAGAAATCACACTTGAAAAGGGCAGACAATTAGCGAGAGTTGCGGATGTTGCAGCAAAACTAATTGCAAAAGAGGGTAAATCATACACATTAAAATTACCATCTGGGAGGTTCGTTTGATATCTAAAAATTGCTCAGCATCAGTCGGACAAGTGGGTAATCTTGGGGTAAACCAGAAAAGTTTTGGTAGAGCTGGATCTATGTGTTGGCTAGATAAGCGTCCTGCAGTAAGAAGGGTAGTTTTGAATCCTGTAGACCATCCCCATGGGGGTGGTGAAGGGAGGGCCCCAATTTGTAGAAAAAAAAAAAAACCTTGGGGTTATCATGCAGTTGGAAGAAGAAATAGAAAAAAAGATAATATATAGTGATAGTTTGATTCTACATCGCCGTAGTAAATAGGAGTATTAACTCAAATATGTTTCTTCGTCTTTACAAAAAAAAATAAATAGGAGAAATTTGCTGTGACACGTTCACTAAAAACACAAAAAAAAACCCTTTGTAGCTAATCATTTATTGGAAAAAAATTGAAAAGTTCAGTCAAAGGACATAAAAAAAAATAATAGTAACTTGGTCTTGAGCATCTGCCATTATCGCCAAAATGATTGGCCATACAATTGCTATTCATAATGAGAAAGAACATTTACCCATTTATATAATAGATAGTATGATAGGTCACAAATTGGGAGAATTTGCACCTACTCAAAATTTCCGCTATTACGTCCTATAAATTTGGGAATACAAGTTGAAAACCATCGAGATGAGGTTTTCAAGACATTTGCAAGGCCTTTTGTTCGACTGTCGCTCTGTTTAATTGATTCTGCAGCAATATTCGCTTCGAGTGTGGTGCATGAACCAGTAGATATTGGATGAATCGATGGAAAAGAATGTAGGGTATACGAATGTATGTAGTCTGAAACTTGTTTGTTTATACACTCCATGTTCAATGCACAACAACAAAAGGCGTATCCTTTCTAAAGTGAAATTTACATCACTGAATAAAGCAGAGAAAATAAAGAATTATGCTAATGAGACCATGACATTCCCCTAGCCAAACGACCCGTAACATTCAAGGGGTTAACGATCCATTGAGATGTCTAATGTCATGATTTTATCGTTGTAATTAAGATACGCCTCTAGCTAATAAGTGAATATATGAAGATAAAGTTACATGAAAAACTCCTGTCAAAATTTTAATTAATTTGTTTTGTTTAATTATGTGATGGCGCTGGCGCTGGCGTTCTTGAAATTTAGCTTAGGAAAAATAAAAAACACGGGTAGGATGTGTACTTTTTTCTATTCATGGTCTTCGCAATCATGGAAAATGTTTTTTCACTGTTAGATTGATTGAAATGATACATGCAATGCACATATCCAAGAAATACCAAAGTCATATTCAATTTGGGACAAGCCAAAATTGGAGCATTCAGGAGTCAGGCCGGACATTGTAGAATTCAAGTTCCAATTTAACACCAAAGAAAGTGATGCATTCAATTTCAACGAAAATTCGGTCATAATCTTTCTTTTTTTCTTTTTTGAATTGTCGTAATATGAGAAATTTGATTTAGCAAAAAAATGATATAATTCTTACCAAGAAATGATTTGTTTGACAAAAAGTGGAAACTCATTTTAGAAATGATTTTAGAACCGAGTCCTTTTAGGGAGCGAGGGAGAGGGGCGAGGGATGGGCGAGGGATACACCCATCCCTCGCCCCTGGAATTCCTGTTTTGGAACCAGAGAGATAAAAAAGACCCTTTGCGGTTGATATTGCAATGGCTTTATACTTTGAACTTTCGGTTGATGAAGTCATGGCATATTTGTCTTCCATCTTGTCTCACTGCAATGAGAGTCACAAATTTCAACCAATAACTCTATTGTTCCACACAAATTATGTATAACATTTCACTAATCCAAGCTTTAATTTCTTAAACACTTCAACTTTAATGTCTTCTGTTTTTCTGTCTCCAGATTCATTCCTAAATGCAAAATGACACACTCGATGAGTCCATGATGAATACTTTGAAACGAGATCAATTCTATTCCTTTTATTCATTAGAGAGATTTTTAAACTTATCTGGAATAATAGTAATCAAGTAAACTGAAAAAACATATGCATTATATATATATATACCAATGCTTCAACTGATTATACACAAACTGCCCAGGGCCAGCTGAAAAAATAACTTCTTACTGTTTGAATTGTTTTAACAATTAAACTTCAGCTGGTGCATCTCCAGTGGCCATAGCAACCACATTACGGGAAATCTTATGACCTGTGGAATATTTCTTATACATTCAAATCTTATGACCCCAGAAAATATACATTAAGGTTGTGTTTGGTTGCATGAAATTTTATGTCATGGTAATTCACGAGGGGACCCCAATATCTAAGACTAAATTGATGTATTACTCCACATTCACCATTAAATATTGTGACTAATGGAGAGAATGAAAGCCCCATAAACATGAGAATCACACTAGTCCCGCAAGGCATTGTTACGGGCGACGCTGCGCTGATACCAATTTGTTACGGGCGGAAGCGTTACAAATGTCGAAATGCGAAGTTACAAACAAAATACTGGAGACAACCAATTTAACGTGGTTCGGCAAACACGCCTACGTCCACGACAAATACCAACTTTACTGATGAGAGAGACAGATTACAAATGGAGAGAGCTACAAAACGTCAAAGACATTACAAATACAAGTGTCTAAGTGACACCACACAGATATGTTGGCTGCGTATAACACAAACAAAACAAACAAATACACTCTCTCTCCTCACCCCTTACTTCTTTCTCTCTCCGATACTCTCACAGAGGGATAAACCCTAAACAAACAGATTTTGAGGTTGGAGGATGATCTCCAAGCTCTCAGATCTCTCCAACAGGGAGGATTGGAGAATAAACATATTACAAATTTGGTTTCTCACAGAAAATCCAAAATCCGAAGAATTCGGATTACAAACTTCACATGATCCTCACATCAATACAAATGCAGAGAGGGAGACCTCTGTTGAGGATCCTTGATCCCGAAGGATGGGATGAACAAATTACACATTTGGTTTCTCAAAGGAAACCCAAAATTCGAAGAATTCGGATTACAAATTTCACATGATCCTCTCATCAATACAAATGCAGAGAGGGAGACCTCTGCTGAGGATCCTTGATCCCGAAGGATGGGATAAACATATTTCAAATTTGGTTTCTTAAAGGAAACCCAAAATCCGAAGAATTCGGATAACAAACTTCACATGATCCTCAAATCAATACAAATGCAGAAAGGGAGACCTCTGTTGAGGATCATTGATCCCGAAGGATGGGATGATCAAATGTGGAACCATTGGTCCCCTTTTATAGACGAATTGAGAAGGTTGGAACCACCTCCTCTCTTACTTGTTTCATCATTAAGAAATTTAAGTCAAAGTCAACAATGACGGCTAGCACCACTTACTTGTTCGAATTGATTTCTTCTTACTTCATCATGAAGAAATTCAAGTCAAAGTCAACAATGACGACTAGCTCCAGTTACTTGTTCGAATTGCTCTCTTCTTACTTAATCCTTAAGTAAGTCAAAGACTGCTCTAGAAATTTTCACAAACTTCAAATCACTTGAGGAGGTGATGGAAGCTTCTGTCATATTCCATCGACTTCTCTAATATTTTTCAACAGGCATGTCACTCACATGCCTTTCATTTGTTATATAAAATAATCCTGCTGATTCTTCATTATTCTCATAAACTTTTAGGCGGTGAAGATGGGTTCGAACCAAAACCAAGTTACAACCATTGATGAAGATGAAGCAAATTTTTTGTTTGCCCTGCAACTGGGGACCTCGTCGGTGTTGCCAATGGTACTGCGAGCCGTGGTCGAACTTGATGTGTTCGAGATCATAGCCAAAGCAGGTGTAGGTGCGCAACTGTCCGCAAAAGAAATCGCGGATAACATTACCACAAAAAATGTGGACGCCCCCGTTATGCTTGATCGGATCCTCCATCTTCTTGCCAGTTCTTCAATTCTCATCAGCAACGTCGTCGCACGTGAGGATGGCACCGGGGAAAGGCTGTATGGCTTGGCTCCAGTTTGCAAGTATTTTGTTCGGAACGAAGATGGAGTTTCGTTGGCTCCAGTCCTGATGCTTATTCAGGATAAAGTCTTAATGGATAGCTGGTTAGTAAATTTTATACTAAAATGTTTTTCAGGCATTATAGATAGTATGATAGGTCACAAATTGGGAGAATTTGCACTTACTCAGAATTTCCGCTATTACGTCCTATAAATTTGGGAAAATACAAGTTGAAAACTATCGAGATGAGGTTTTCAAGACATTTGCAAGGCCTTTTGTTTTACTGTCGCTCTGTTTAATTGATTCTGCAGCAATATACTCACTCTAATTTTAGTATCTAGTCATGGAACACTTAAATTAGTTAGTTTAGCTTGTAATCTTTTGTGTTTGGTGAATATATAGGTACCACTTGAAAGATGCAATTGTGGAAGGAGGAATACCATTTAACAGGGTTCATGGTGTAAATATATTTGAATTACCTGGCATTGATCCCAGATTTAACGAGATCTTGAACCAAGCAATGTTTAATCATTCGACCATAATACTGAAAAAGATACTCGACAAATATAAGGGATTTGACAACTTAAAAGAGCTCGTAGATGTGGGTGGTGGCCTTGGAACTACGCTTAAGATCATTACTTCTAAGTATCCTACGATTAAGGGTATTAACTTCGATCTACCGCATGTTATCAAACGTTCACCATCTTACCCTGGTAAGTATATTGCAAAACAAGAATTCAATTCAATGAAAAATATTTCCCAAAGGCTTTTAGAAGTGGATTAAACTTAAGATTTCAAAAACTTATTCAGAAATAAAAGTTTGGTTATTTTAAGTAATAACTTGGGTGTTTGAATGATCACTCGGATGCAGGCGTTGAACATGTTGGTGGAGATATGTTTGCGAGTGTTCCAAAAGCAGAAGCAATTTTCATGAAGGTGAGTTAAACTAAATGTAAATGAAAACGATAGATTGATGTTGGATTAAGACATGCATGGTTATTAGAATACTATAAGAACATGGGATATTTTTCACTGTATATATCGATCTTGCACCAATTTGTTCTTTGAGTGGCTTTATTAATTCAAAATTTTGATTTCTAGTGGATTCTTCATGATTGGAGTGATGAAAAATGTGGGATTGTACTGAAAAATTGTTATGAAGCATTACCTGAGCATGGGAAGTTGATTGTAGTAGAGTCGATTCTTCCTTTAGAGCCAGAGACTACTGTTGCAGCTAAAACTCATTGTAGACTTGATCTTGTCATGATGGCACAAAGCCCAGGAGGTAACGAAAGAACTGAGCAAGAGTTCAAAACCTTGGCAAACTTAGCTGGTTTTGCAGGTGTTAACAAGGTTTGTTCTATTTACAATTATTCGGTAATGGAGTTTTATAAGGAATGAATGTGATTTTTTGATGAATTGTAAAACTATCTTCGTCAAGTTCATTCTTATATGTTGGAAATTGATTATAACTCTGTTCTTATAGTTGGTATTTTCATCAATATATAGTGAGGTGATTCTAAGATTCTCGTCAGCATTTGTTTTAAAAAATTTCTCCCAATGTTATTAGCTAGGTTTTTTCCCCCTTATAGATACTTTGTGTTTTATGTAAACTAAAGCTTATCATATAACGTATCTTAATGTATGATCTTGAACTATCACTACACCTCTTGAAAAAAAAAAAAACAGGTGTTTTGGAACATTTTACAAGACCAAAAATGTCAAAGAAAGGTTATTAGGAAATGCATAAAGGTTATCTTGACCAGCTAGCTATAGAGGCTAAAACACTTTAACGCATAAAGTTCATGAGGATCTTAGGAAATGCATGGATGTGTACGGTAAATACATACATTTATCTGCAAGACAGATTAAGTACAATGGTGTCTGTGATACATTAATTATTCTCGCTGATCCTGTTAGAAGCTTTAAATTTGCAAACAAAAATAAAATAGAGAAACTTCAGATCTTTCCATACTTGAGAGAGCTCAGATTTTTGTCACGAAACATAATGTTTAGATAGCATTGGTGATGATGGTGGATGGAACGATTAATCTGTTGCTCTAAGCACTGCTCCCAATTATATCCTTGTATGTGTCCTTAACTTTTTGTATCAATGCTTGCCTGCAAATACAATTTTTTAATTTTCTTGTTAAAGAAAGCTTTTGAACCTATAGTTCATTTAATCCAGTATAAACTGGTAAGGTTCAACACTATTAAATTGTTGATGTTTTTACCTGTCAGGCTTGAAAATTAAGTTCTTGTATGCAAACCACTGCCAAATACAAGGGTTTTGTATCAGTAAGACAAATGTAATTGACTAATGGTTCAACAATATTTCTTGATAGCAGACTTCTCAACTAATAAGGATTACAACATATATATTAGCAGTATTAGGTGCAGAACTTACCCCAGAATAACCAATTCCAACAAGCTCAAGAACTCCGGGAACTAAAGGAAGCCTATCAATGGCCTGCAAATATAGAGAAAGTCCATATTAAAATTTCTTTCAATATGTATCATACAAAGTATCAATAGATCTTCAACTCGCATATAATAGATCTGATCAGTCTTAATCGATGAATTGCAATGAAATTTGAAGGGCGGTAAATACTAGAAAGAAGAATTTATGCTCATAGAAATCAACCCTGTGGAGCCCCATAGAGCAACTCCACCAGCAACTACAAGTGAAGTCATGGCATATTTGTCTTCCATCTTGTCCCACTGCAATGACAGTCAGAAATTTCAACCAGTAACGCTATTGTTCAACACAAATTATGTATAACATTTCACTAATCCAAGTTTTAATTTCCTAAACCTTTCAACTTTTCTATCTTCTGTTTTTCTTTCCAGACTCATTCCCAAATGCAAAATGACACACTCGACAAGTCCATGATGAATACTTTGAAACGAGATCAATTTTATTCCTTTTATTCATCAGAGAGATTTTTAAACTTATTTGGAATAATAGATATATATCAATGCTTCAACTGAATATACACAAACTGCCCAGGGCCAGCTGAAAAGATAACTTCTTACTGCTTGAATTGTTTTAACAATCTAGGGCAACTCGGTTGTTGCAACTTCAGCTGGTGCATCTCCAGTGGCCATAGCAACCACATTACGGGAAATCTTATGACCTGTGGAATATTTCATCTACATTCAAATCTTATGACCCCAGAAAATATACACTAAGGTTGTGTTTGGTTGGATGAAATTCTATGTCATGGTAATCAACGAGGGGACCCCAACATTTAAGACTAAATTGGTGTATTACTCCGCATTCACCATTAAATATTGTGACCAATGGTGGGAATGAAAGTCCAATGAACATGAGAATGATGTAGGATTTCCATGATATAGGATTTCATCCAACTAAACACACCCTAAGAATTTGAAATCACACAATGGAAACTCTACAAATAAATATGTAGAGTGAGTGAGGTACATACAGTATTTGAAGAGGAGGCTTCTAAAGGTTTTTAGAAAATTTTGGAGGAGATGATGAGAGAAGTAGTAGAAGTGATAGCTTCTTATTGATTTTCAAGTTTTGCTTGATACAAAATAGGAGAACTTAACCCATATTTATACTAGTGGCACCTCCTTAAGCAATGGTTAGGATTGTACCAACCCATTTCTAATCCAATTATTATAATCCATCATCTAAATTTCTCCACCAAAACATCTAATTCTCTACTCTTCTCTTATCCTAAATTATCTAGATTTTTCTACTTGATATTTCTAATACCACTTTCTAGAAAGAGTTACTAGAATTTGGGCTTTGATCTTTTAAGTTCTACTCCTAAACTCAATTATAACATAAACTTACTAAAGCCCAATTACAATTTAAATCACAAAGGCCCAAATCAAGTTTATAATCCAACCCCCTCCCCTAAATTTGATTTGTCATCCCAAGCAAACTTCTCAATTTGATAAAGTCTTCAAACTTGAGTTGCTTAGTGAAAATGTCTATTGTTTGATCCTTAGATCTCACATACTCTAGTTGCACTTCCTGTCTTGTGATACACTCTCGTATGTAGTGATATTGTGTATCAATATGTTTGCTTCGACATGAAAGACTGGACTATTTGATAAGTCCATTGCTAATTTGTTGTTGACGTAGACCTCAGTTGGCTTTTCTTCTAGCATTCCAAGCTCTTTTAGCGAACTTCTTAGACATATTGTTTGACAGACACTGAATGTAGCAGCCACATACTCTGTCTTACACATAGAAAGTGTGACAATTGGTTGTTTATTTGACATCCAAGTAAAAACGGCATCTCCCATGAAGAACACAAAGCCGGTTGTGCTTTTTCGGTCATCCATGTCTCCAGCCCAATCACTATCACTATATCCAACAAGTTTATAATCATTATTACGATTATAGAATAAACCAAAGTTGCTTGTACCTTTGATGTAGCGAAAAATTCTTTTTGTTGTCTTTGGATGAGTACTTGTTGGAAATTCCATATACCAACTGACTAATCCGGCGACATAAAGAATATTGGGCCTCGTACAAGTTAGGTAGCGCAAGTTTCCAGCCGGGCTCTTGAAGTTTGTTGAGTCTACTCGTTCTCGTCATCGTTTTTTGGACAATTTGATTCCAAATTCACCAGCGTACTGATAGGCTTGCAATCTTGCATCTTGAACTTCTTAAGCAACTCATTTGCAAAGCCTTCTTGTGTGATGAAGATACCATCTTCGTTTTGTTTTACTTCAATACCAAGATAATATGACATAAGCCCAATGTCTGTCATCTCAAACTCCTTGATCATTGCTTTATTGAATTCCTCGAATTTGGAGTGCTTCCGGTGAATATCAAGTCATCCACGTACAGGCACACGATCAAAATGTCTCCATCTTTGATTTTGACATATACTGCATGCTCACGAGGACATCTAGTGAAACCATTTTCGTGAAAATATTTATGGATCCGACTGTTCCATGCCCTTAGTGCTTGCTTTAACCCATAATGGGTCTTGTTCAACTTGAGGACTCTGTCTTCGTGTCTTTTCACTTCATAGCCTAGCGGTTGTTCAATGTAAACTTCTTCTTCAAGAAATTCATTTAGGAAAACAGATTTCACATCCATTTGATGAACCTTCCATCCATTTTGAGCAACTAGAGAGGTAATTAATCTAATAGTTACTAGGCAAACAACGGGAGCAAATACCCCATCGTAGTCGATGCCAGCTCTTTGACTATAGCCCTTTGCGACAAGTCTTGCCTTGTATCTTTATATTTCTCGTTTAGCATTCTTCTTTGCCTTGTACACCCACTTGACACCTATCGCCTTGTGTCTGTTTGGCAGTGACGCAAGTTCCTATATGTCGTTCTTCATGATAGATTTAATCTCTTCATCCATAGCATCTCTCCACTTTTTGTTCTAGACAGTTTTTTTGAAATTCACCGGTTCGCAGTTGGCAAAGAGACGGAAGAGTGTGAAATCTTTTATTCTTTCAGTCTCCTCATAAATTTCTTGCAGATTCCTCGTGTGCGGCATGATCCTTTCAGTTGATGGTGAATCTTCAGTAGTTATTGTTGGCGAAGTGGGTGGATCACTTGCCCGCTTTAAGCTTTGTTGCTCATATTCTTCAAGATAGAGGAGAAAGTTATAATTTTCATCATTTTTCCCCAATCTCATTTGCCTTCTTCGTCAAACTCCACATCTCGACTTATCGTAGTCTTTCCATTATTTGGGTTGTACAGTTTGTAGCCTTTGGAGTTTGAGTCGTACCCGATAAAGATAAACTTTTGGCTTTGATGATCGAGCTTCGTTCGTGTCTTGGCTAGTACATGCGCATATGCTATGCTTCCAAACACTCTTAGATGAAAGATTTCAGGTTTTCTCCCACTCCATGCTTTTGCGGCGTTTTCCCCACACACTTCTAGCAGGTGAGCGATTAGATAAGTGGACCGCACATGCAACAGTTTCAGCCCAAAACTCATTCGGAATTCTCTTGCTCTTGAGCATGCTTCGCGCCATGTCGAGGATGGTATTGTTCTTCCTTTCTACAACTTCATTTTGTTGGGGAGATCTCAAAACAGTTAGAGGACGTTGAATTCTATTTGTTTCACAAAATTCTCGAAACTCCTGAGAGGTAAACTCTCTTCCTCGATCAGATCTCATGGCCTTGATCTCACATCCAGTTTCTTTCTCTACAGCAGCTTTGAATTTTTGGAAGGCTCCAAAGACTTCTGATTTTTTCTTCAATAAATATATCCAAGTTTTTCTTGAAAAGTCATCAAAAAATAGAAGGAAATAGTTGTTTTTACCGTGGAAGTTTGGCTTGATTCGAGAGGTTTCTGGGCTCTTGAGTTTGACTCATTTGGAAAACTCTTTCGGAATTGTTATCCAAGTAGACATCATTCGCAAAGTTGGTCGGGGTGATTGATGGAAGGCAATCCTTTCACCATCTTCTTCTTCGATAGCAAATCTAATCCACCAAAATTTAAGTGCCCAAACCGAAGATGCCAAAGCCATGATGCATCTTTGTAGCAAGCTTTGAGACACTTTGCTACATCATTTTGAATATTTAACAAAAACATTCTATTTCTTGACATTGGCACTTTGGTAATCAAATTACTTTTCTTAACTTTTATAGTCATGTTACAATCTTTCATGTGAATATCATAGTCCTTCTCTAAGAGTTGGCCCAGACTCAAGATATCATTTTTCATGTTAGGCACGTAGTAAACATTTGAAATAAATTGATGTTCTTCATTCTTCAAGCGAATTAGGATTTTACCTTTGCCTTTCACCGAAATCTTGGATTCATCACCAAAGGAAACATTTCCATTCACCGATTCGTTAAGCTCCACGAACATGTTTCTTCTTCCACACATATGGTTACTTGTACCAGTGTGAAGATACCACGTGTTGTCTTGTTTTCCATGATCTCCTTTGTATGCTAGCAGTAACGAGCCATCTTCTTGGCTCTTATCTTCGGCTAGTTAGCCTTCTCTTCAAATTTATATTTGGGAGCTCTACATTCCGAACTATAGTGACCAAAGTTTTTACAATTATAGCACTTGACTTGAGGTTTGTCATACCTTGAGTTGCTCTTCCAATGACTTATTGTAGAACTTTCACTTTTATCGTCATTATTGCTATAACCTCCTCGTCCTTCGCCACGACCTCTTCCTCGTTGACCATGTTTATTACCGTAGCTTTCTTCCTTCTCCTTTGAGTGGACCTGCATCTTGAGAAGTTGTTCTACAATTTCTTGTTTCTTCTTATGTTTTTCTTCGTACGCTTACAACATGCAACCCCATTAGTTGGTCGATAATCATCTCTTCCAAGTCTTTTGTTTATTCAATTGTCACAACAATGTGCTCGAATTTTGGATCTAACGAGTGTAATATCTTATCCATTATTCTCACTTCTTTTAGCTTTTCACCGTTTCTCTTCATTTGATTGGAAACGGTTAAGACTCTTGAGAAATAGTCAGAAATAGACTCAAACTCTTTCATGTGTAATGCTTCAAACTCACCTCTCAGTGTTTGGAGGTGCACCTTTTTCACTTGTTCCGCTCATTTGCAAAAAAGTTTGAAGCTTCTTTCATGCCTCTAAGTTATCCCTTTGTACTTGGGATAGTGATGTCTCATCTTGTCACTCATTATAGTCTTTCTCCACAATCTCCCAGACATCATGCACTTCAAGGAGAACCTTCATCTTGATACTCCAATTGTCGTAGTTGCTCTTGTTGAGCATAGAGATTTGGAAGGAAGCCATACCATTGCTTGTCATGACTATAGGAAGAGATCATTTAGGTGTTTGGAACCTTGATCTGATACCACTTTGCTGGAAGAGAAGGCTTCTAAAGGCTTTTAGAAAATTTGGGAGGAGATGATGAGAGAATGAGAATGTAGTAGAAATGAGAACTTCTTATTGATTCTCAAGTTTTGTTTGATACAAAATGGAAAAACTCAACTCCTATTTATACTAGTGGCACCCATCATCTAGAGTTCTCTACCAAAATATCTTTTTTTATCTAGAATTCTCTACTTTTCTCTTATCCTAAATTATCTAGATTTTTCTACTAGATATTTCTAATAACACTTTCTAAAAAGAGTTTGTAAAATTTGGGCTTTGATTTAATAAGTTCTACTCCTGAGTCCAATTACAACATAAACTTACTAAAGCCCAATTACAATTTAACTCACTAAGGCTCAAATCAAGTTTATAATCCAACACAGACTTCCAAGTATCATGGTTTTGTGGACGTGTTTGTGGTAGCATTGGTGATGGTACAAGAGTAGGGAGTGTCGCACATTTTGAAGATGCGATAGCCATTGGTCGAGAAACGTTACCATCGATGAGAGGTGAAGATGAGATAGAAAGAGTAGTTGAAATTGAGGCCATGGCTAAATTGACCTCAATGAGACCCTTTGTTAAGTAGGGATGATGAATGTTTTAACAAATAAAGGAATGGGATGTTGGTTTTTTCAATTGCATGGGAAGGGAAAAGGGTAGATATTTTTAGAGGGTTGAGCGAGATTCTTCTTCTCACAAGTTTGGGATGAAAAGTCACTCATTCGCCAAATGTGTCAAGGAATGTAATTTATCGAAATATGTCAAAATTTCACGAAATATTCCTAATTTTAAGTTACCGAAATCTCTTTCGAAATCTGAAATATGTCGAAATTTTTCGGAGAAAAGAAATAAATATTTTAATCTCCGTATATTTTAACATGCTATAATGTTATTTTAGTATCAATAATTTGTTATGGCAGTGATTCTTATATAATATTTAGTCTTTATGACACTACGAGTTTGTATGAAACTTTTTATGTAGTATTTAATAGTTTAAAATGTATAATTTATATTGTTAAATTGAAAATTACAATCAAAATCTTTACGTTTTTTCTACACATAACGAAGTATTTCTTAATATCAGGAGATCGAAATCAACTTGAAAAATGAAATCACAATCCTTGGTAGTATTGAGTTGACAGAGGAATGACGAATAGAATCACACATCACACGTTCGAACCCGACCAACGGCGTGGGGTTGGGAAGGATTAACGGAAAAAAAACATGTAAAAAAAAGTCACTCATTCATTCCCATCTTTATATTTTTGGAGGGTTGAGTGACGTGGCAGGTTTTGAAGCTTTTCATTTGTTAACTTAATTTTCCTTTTCATGTAAAATCATATAAAATAATCCTGCTGA
Organism: Berberis vulgaris; assembly: GCA_963556465.1. Classification (NCBI taxonomy): domain Eukaryota; kingdom Viridiplantae; phylum Streptophyta; class Magnoliopsida; order Ranunculales; family Berberidaceae; genus Berberis; species Berberis vulgaris. The sequence continues at coordinate 888,330 of OY747128.1, read as the reverse complement.
CTCTTCATTATTCTCATAAACTTTTAGATGGTGAAGATGGACTCGAACCAAAACCAAGTTACAACCATTGATGAAGATGAAGCAAATTTTTTGTTTGCCCTGCAATTGGGGAACTCGTCGGTCTTGCCAATGGTGCTGCGAGCCGTGGTCGAACTTGATGTGTTCGAGCAGATTTGGATTTCAATATATCAACTCATGTGGTACTTCATCATACGATTCATATAAGATCCATCTGTCTAGATATCATTATATACATCCGAAAAGTTGTATGCTTTGGAAGAAGCTTGCACAGTTTCGAAAGGCGTTTTGATTGATAAAAAAAAAGAATCTACTTCAATCGATATATCCTTAGGCATGGCCATACATATCATAGAAATCACACTTGAAAAGGGCAGACAATTAGCGAGAGTTGCGGATGTTGCAGCAAAACTAATTGCAAAAGAGGGTAAATCATACACATTAAAATTACCATCTGGGAGGTTCGTTTGATATCTAAAAATTGCTCAGCATCAGTCGGACAAGTGGGTAATCTTGGGGTAAACCAGAAAAGTTTTGGTAGAGCTGGATCTATGTGTTGGCTAGATAAGCGTCCTGCAGTAAGAAGGGTAGTTTTGAATCCTGTAGACCATCCCCATGGGGGTGGTGAAGGGAGGGCCCCAATTTGTAGAAAAAAAAAAAACCTTGGGGTTATCATGCAGTTGGAAGAAGAAATAGAAAAAAAGATAATATATAGTGATAGTTTGATTCTCCATCGCCGTAGTAAATAGGAGTATTAACTCAAATATGTTTCTTCGTCTTTACAAAAAAAAATAAATAGGAGAAATTTGCTGTGACACGTTCACTAAAAACACAAAAAAAAACCCTTTGTAGCTAATCATTTATTGGAAAAAAATTGAAAAGTTCAGTCAAAGGACATAAAAAGAAATAATAGTAACTTGGTCTTGAGCATCTGCCATTATCGCCAAAATGATTGGCCATACAATTGCTATTCATAATGAGAAAGAACATTTACCCATTTATATAATAGATAGTATGATAGGTCACAAATTGGGAGAATTTGCACCTACTCAGAATTTCCGCTATTACGTCCTATAAATTTGGGAATACAAGTTGAAAACCATCGAGATGAGGTTTTCAAGACATTTGCAAGGCCTTTTGTTCGACTGTCGCTCTGTTTAATTGATTCTGCAGCAATATTCGCTTCGAGTGTGGTGCATGAACCAGTAGATATTGGATGAATCGATGGAAAAGAATGTAGGGTATACGAATGTATGTAGTCTGAAACTTGTTTGTTTATACACTCCATGTTCAATGCACAACAACAAAAGGCGTATCCTTTCTAAAGTGAAATTTACATCACTGAATAAAGCAGAGAAAATAAAGAATTATGCTAATGAGACCATGACATTCCCCTAGCCAAACGACCCGTAACATTCAAGGGGTTAACGATCCATTGAGATGTCTAATGTCATGATTTTATCGTTGTAATTAAGATACGCCTCTAGCTAATAAGTGAATATATGAAGATAAAGTTACATGAAAAACTCCTGTCAAAATTTTAATTAATTTGTTTTGTTTAATTATGTGATGGCGCTGGCGCTGGCGTTCTTGAAATTTAGCTTAGGAAAAATAAAAAACACGGGTAGGATGTGTACTTTTTTCTATTCATGGTCTTCGCAATCATGGAAAATGTTTTTTCACTGTTAGATTGATTGAAATGATACATGCAATGCACATATCCAAGAAATACCAAAGTCATATTCAATTTGGGACAAGCCAAAATTGGAGCATTCAGGAGTCAGGCCGGACATTGTAGAATTCAAGTTCCAATTTAACACCAAAGAAAGTGATGCATTCAATTTCAACGAAAATTCGGTCATAATCTTTCTTTTTTTCTTTTTTGAATTGTCGTAATATGAGAAATTTGATTTAGCAAAAAAATGATATAATTCTTACCAAGAAATGATTTGTTTGACAAAAAGTGGAAACTCATTTTAGAAATGATTTTAGAACCGAGTCCTTTTAGGGAGCGAGGGAGAGGGGCGAGGGATGGGCGAGGGATACACCCATCCCTCGCCCCTGGAATTCCTGTTTTGGAACCAGAGAGATAAAAAAGACCCTTTGCGGTTGATATTGCAATGGCTTTATACTTTGAACTTTCGGTTGATGAAGTCATGGCATATTTGTCTTCCATCTTGTCTCACTGCAATGAGAGTCACAAATTTCAACCAATAACTCTATTGTTCCACACAAATTATGTATAACATTTCACTAATCCAAGCTTTAATTTCTTAAACACTTCAACTTTAATGTCTTCTGTTTTTCTGTCTCCAGATTCATTCCTAAATGCAAAATGACACACTCGATGAGTCCATGATGAATACTTTGAAACGAGATCAATTCTATTCCTTTTATTCATTAGAGAGATTTTTAAACTTATCTGGAATAATAGTAATCAAGTAAACTGAAAAAACATATGCATTATATATATATATACCAATGCTTCAACTGATTATACACAAACTGCCCAGGGCCAGCTGAAAAAATAACTTCTTACTGCTTGAATTGTTTTAACAATTAAACTTCAGCTGGTGCATCTCCAGTGGCCATAGCAACCACATTACGGGAAATCTTATGACCTGTGGAATATTTCTTATACATTCAAATCTTATGACCCCAGAAAATATACATTAAGGTTGTGTTTGGTTGCATGAAATTTTATGTCATGGTAATTCACGAGGGGACCCCAATATCTAAGACTAAATTGATGTATTACTCCACATTCACCATTAAATATTGTGACTAATGGAGAGAATGAAAGCCCCATAAACATGAGAATCACACTAGTCCCGCAAGGCATTGTTACGGGCGACGCTGCGCTGATACCAATTTGTTACGGGCGGAAGCGTTACAAATGTCGAAATGCGAAGTTACAAACAAAATACTGGAGACAACCAATTTAACGTGGTTCGGCAAACACGCCTACGTCCACGACAAATACCAACTTTACTGATGAGAGAGACAGATTACAAATGGAGAGAGCTACAAAACGTCAAAGACATTACAAATACAAGTGTCTAAGTGACACCACACAGATATGTTGGCTGCGTATAACACAAACAAAACAAACAAATACACTCTCTCTCCTCACCCCTTACTTCTTTCTCTCTCCGATACTCTCACAGAGGGATAAACCCTAAACAAACAGATTTTGAGGTTGGAGGATGATCTCCAAGCTCTCAGATCTCTCCAACAGGGAGGATTGGAGAATAAACATATTACAAATTTGGTTTCTCACAGAAAATCCAAAATCCGAAGAATTCGGATTACAAACTTCACATGATCCTCACATCAATACAAATGCAGAGAGGGAGACCTCTGTTGAGGATCCTTGATCCCGAAGGATGGGATGAACAAATTACACATTTGGTTTCTCAAAGGAAACCCAAAATCCGAAGAATTCGGATTACAAATTTCACATGATCCTCTCATCAATACAAATGCAGAGAGGGAGACCTCTGCTGAGGATCCTTGATCCCGAAGGATGGGATAAACATATTTCAAATTTGGTTTCTTAAAGGAAACCCAAAATCCGAAGAATTCGGATAACAAACTTCACATGATCCTCAAATCAATACAAATGCAGAGAGGGAGACCTCTGTTGAGGATCATTGATCCCGAAGGATGGGATGATCAAATGTGGAACCATTGGTCCCCTTTTATAGACGAATTGAGAAGGTTGGAACCACCTCCTCTCTTACTTGTTTCATCATTAAGAAATTTAAGTCAAAGTCAACAATGACGGCTAGCACCACTTACTTGTTCGAATTGATTTCTTCTTATTTCATCATGAAGAAATTCAAGTCAAAGTCAACAATGACGACTAGCTCCAGTTACTTGTTCGAATTGCTCTCTTCTTACTTAATCCTTAAGTAAGTCAAAGACTGCTCTAGAAATTTTCACAAACTTCAAATCACTTGAGGAGGTGATGGAAGCTTCTGTCATATTCCATCGACTTCTCTAATATTTTTCAACAGGCATGTCACTCACATGCCTTTCATTTGTTATATAAAATAATCCTGCTGATTCTTCATTATTCTCATAAACTTTTAGGCGGTGAAGATGGGTTCGAACCAAAACCAAGTTACAACCATTGATGAAGATGAAGCAAATTTTTTGTTTGCCCTGCAACTGGGGACCTCGTCGGTGTTGCCAATGGTACTGCGAGCCGTGGTCGAACTTGATGTGTTCGAGATCATAGCCAAAGCAGGTGTAGGTGCGCAACTGTCCGCAAAAGAAATCGCGGATAACATTACCACAAAAAATGTGGACGCCCCCGTTATGCTTGATCGGATCCTCCATCTTCTTGCCAGTTCTTCAATTCTCATCAGCAACGTCGTCGCACGTGAGGATGGCACCGGGGAAAGGCTGTATGGCTTGGCTCCAGTTTGCAAGTATTTTGTTCGGAACGAAGATGGAGTTTCGTTGGCTCCAGTCCTGATGCTTATTCAGGATAAAGTCTTAATGGATAGCTGGTTAGTAAATTTTATACTAAAATGTTTTTCAGGCATTATAGATAGTATGATAGGTCACAAATTGGGAGAATTTGCACTTACTCAGAATTTCCGCTATTACGTCCTATAAATTTGGGAAAATACAAGTTGAAAACTATCGAGATGAGGTTTTCAAGACATTTGCAAGGCCTTTTGTTTTACTGTCGCTCTGTTTAATTGATTCTGCAGCAATATACTCACTCTAATTTTAGTATCTAGTCATGGAACACTTAAATTAGTTAGTTTAGCTTGTAATCTTTTGTGTTTGGTGAATATATAGGTACCACTTGAAAGATGCAATTGTGGAAGGAGGAATACCATTTAACAGGGTTCATGGTGTAAATATATTTGAATTACCTGGCATTGATCCCAGATTTAACGAGATCTTGAACCAAGCAATGTTTAATCATTCGACCATAATACTGAAAAAGATACTCGACAAATATAAGGGATTTGACAACTTAAAAGAGCTCGTAGATGTGGGTGGTGGCCTTGGAACTACGCTTAAGATCATTACTTCTAAGTATCCTACGATTAAGGGTATTAACTTCGATCTACCGCATGTTATCAAACGTTCACCATCTTACCCTGGTAAGTATATTGCAAAACAAGAATTCAATTCAATGAAAAATATTTCCCAAAGGCTTTTAGAAGTGGATTAAACTTAAGATTTCAAAAACTTATTCAGAAATAAAAGTTTGGTTATTTTAAGTAATAACTTGGGTGTTTGAATGATCACTCGGATGCAGGCGTTGAACATGTTGGTGGAGATATGTTTGCGAGTGTTCCAAAAGCAGAAGCAATTTTCATGAAGGTGAGTTAAACTAAATGTAAATGAAAACGATAGATTGATGTTGGATTAAGACATGCATGGTTATTAGAATACTATAAGAACATGGGATATTTTTCACTGTATATATCGATCTTGCACCAATTTGTTCTTTGAGTGGCTTTATTAATTCAAAATTTTGATTTCTAGTGGATTCTTCATGATTGGAGTGATGAAAAATGTGGGATTGTACTGAAAAATTGTTATGAAGCATTACCTGAGCATGGGAAGTTGATTGTAGTAGAGTCGATTCTTCCTTTAGAGCCAGAGACTACTGTTGCAGCTAAAACTCATTGTAGACTTGATCTTGTCATGATGGCACAAAGCCCAGGAGGTAACGAAAGAACTGAGCAAGAGTTCAAAACCTTGGCAAACTTAGCTGGTTTTGCAGGTGTTAACAAGGTTTGTTCTATTTACAATTATTCGGTAATGGAGTTTTATAAGGAATGAATGTGATTTTTTGATGAATTGTAAAACTATCTTCGTCAATTTCATTCTTATATGTTGGAAATTGATTATAACTCTGTTCTTATAGTTGGTATTTTCATCAATATATAGTGAGGTGATTCTAAGATTCTCGTCAGCATTTGTTTTAAAAAATTTCTCCCAATGTTATTAGCTAGGTTTTTTCCCCCTTATAGATACTTTGTGTTTTATGTAAACTAAAGCTTATCATATAACGTATCTTAATGTATGATCTTGAACTATCACTACACCTCTTGAAAAAAAAAAAAACAGGTGTTTTGGAACATTTTACAAGACCAAAAATGTCAAAGAAAGGTTATTAGGAAATGCATAAAGGTTATCTTGACCAGCTAGCTATAGAGGCTAAAACACTTTAACGCATAAAGTTCATGAGGATCTTAGGAAATGCATGGATGTGTACGGTAAATACATACATTTATCTGCAAGACAGATTAAGTACAATGGTGTCTGTGATACATTAATTATTCTCGCTGATCCTGTTAGAAGCTTTAAATTTGCAAACAAAAATAAAATAGAGAAACTTCAGATCTTTCCATACTTGAGAGAGCTCAGATTTTTGTCACGAAACATAATGTTTAGATAGCATTGGTGATGATGGTGGATGGAACGATTAATCTGTTGCTCTAAGCACTGCTCCCAATTATATCCTTGTATGTGTCCTTAACTTTTTGTATCAATGCTTGCCTGCAAATACAATTTTTTAATTTTCTTGTTAAAGAAAGCTTTTGAACCTATAGTTCATTTAATCCAGTATAAACTGGTAAGGTTCAACACTATTAAATTGTTGATGTTTTTACCTGTCAGGCTTGAAAATTAAGTTCTTGTATGCAAACCACTGCCAAATACAAGGGTTTTGTATCAGTAAGACAAATGTAATTGACTAATGGTTCAACAATATTTCTTGATAGCAGACTTCTCAACTAATAAGGATTACAACATATATATTAGCAGTATTAGGTGCAGAACTTACCCCAGAATAACCAATTCCAACAAGCTCAAGAACTCCGGGAACTAAAGGAAGCCTATCAATGGCCTGCAAATATAGAGAAAGTCCATATTAAAATTTCTTTCAATATGTATCATACAAAGTATCAATAGATCTTCAACTCGCATATAATAGATCTGATCAGTCTTAATCGATGAATTGCAATGAAATTTGAAGGGCGGTAAATACTAGAAAGAAGAATTTATGCTCATAGAAATCAACCCTGTGGAGCCCCATAGACCAACTCCACCAGCAACTACAAGTGAAGTCATGGCATATTTGTCTTCCATCTTGTCCCACTGCAATGACAGTCAGAAATTTCAACCAGTAACACGCTATTGTTCAACACAAATTATGTATAACATTTCACTAATCCAAGTTTTAATTTCCTAAACCTTTCAACTTTTCTATCTTCTGTTTTTCTTTCCAGACTCATTCCCAAATGCAAAATGACACACTGGACAAGTCCATGATGAATACTTTGAAACGAGATCAATTTTATTCCTTTTATTCATCAGAGAGATTTTTAAACTTATTTGGAATAATAGTAATCAAGTAAACTAAAAAAAAACATATGCATTATATATATATATATATATATCAATGCTTCAACTGAATATACACAAACTGCCCAGGGCCAGCTGAAAAGATAACTTCTTACTGCTTGAATTGTTTTAACAATCTAGGGCAACTCGGTTGTTGCAACTTCAGCTGGTGCATCTCCAGTGGCCATAGCAACCACATTACGGGAAATCTTATGACCTGTGGAATATTTCATCTACATTCAAATCTTATGACCCCAGAAAATATACACTAAGGTTGTGTTTGGTTGGATGAAATTCTATGTCATGGTAATCAACGAGGGGACCCCAACATTTAAGACTAAATTGGTGTATTACTCCGCATTCACCATTAAATATTGTGACCAATGGTGGGAATGAAAGTCCAATGAACATGAGAATGATGTAGGATTTCCATGATATAGGATTTCATCCAACTAAACACACCCTAAGAATTTGAAATCACACAATGGAAACTCTACAAATAAATATGTAGAGTGAGTGAGGTACATACAGTATTTGAAGAGGAGGCTTCTAAAGGTTTTTAGAAAATTTTGGAGGAGATGATGAGAGAAGTAGTAGAAGTGATAGCTTCTTATTGATTTTCAAGTTTTGCTTGATACAAAATAGGAGAACTTAACCCATATTTATACTAGTGGCACCTCCTTAAGCAATGGTTAGGATTGTACCAACCCATTTCTAATCCAATTATTATAATCCATCATCTAAATTTCTCCACCAAAACATCTAATTCTCTACTCTTCTCTTATCCTAAATTATCTAGATTTTTCTACTTGATATTTCTAATACCACTTTCTAGAAAGAGTTACTAGAATTTGGGCTTTGATCTTTTAAGTTCTACTCCTAAACTCAATTATAACATAAACTTACTAAAGCCCAATTACAATTTAAATCACAAAGGCCCAAATCAAGTTTATAATCCAACCCCCTCCCCTAAATTTGATTTGTCATCCCAAGCAAACTTCTCAATTTGATAAAGTCTTCAAACTTGAGTTGCTTAGGGTGTATTGTATCTGGATTTTGTGGGCAATTTAATAAATTCCATGGATTCTGAAAATCCAAGTGTATTCAATTTGAATTTTAAAAAGTCCACAAAAGTCCAAGGGTATTCAATCAGGATTTTAAAAAGTCTTTCTGAAATCCACAAAGTCTAGGGGTATTCAATATGGATTTCAGAAAGTCCACAAAAGTTTTAGGGTATTCAAAATATCATTCATATTTATGGATTTGGAAAATCATGGATTCTCATGGACTTTGTAGTGTTAGGTATAAATAACAAAGTTCAATAGTTTGCCAGCCTCCATATCAAAGATTTCAACGTGAAAAAAAGTCTCTCAAAGTTCTTCCTTGTGTCAGCCGCGAAGAGGTTGGTTCCCATCCTCTTGTTTTCTCGAAACCATGAACACAAACACCTTCTTCTTCACCAAGCAAGCAAACCTCCTTCGCCTTCTCAAAACTCCATTTGAACCACCACCTCTCTCACCTTCTCTTTGCCATCTCTGCTCTGCAACAGTTGCACTCGAACAGCCACCACCTTCACCACCACAAAACCCAAACTCTGCCGCAGCAACCGAGCTAATACAACTCCTTCAATCCGAAGAATCCAACTTCAACTCCGAAGATCTCCATAGAATCCTCCCTTCAATGGTCCACCCGTTGCGTCTGCCTTGACAGATAAATTAGAAGGCCTTGTTTCTGGATTACTTTTGCCAATCTATTTTTTCCTTGTTGGTAAAATAGTAGATATCAGCATGTTGAATGATTTTATACAAGCCCCTTATCAGGTCATCACATTTGCATCTGTTGGCTTTTTCGGGAAGATCATTGGCACTATTATCCCTGCCCTCTACTACCAAATACCGTTAAGAGATGCTTTCACACTTGGCTTCATATTAACTGCTCTCGGCACATATGATCTAACAACTTATGGTGATGCACTTGCAAGGGAGGTATGATTGTTGAAACTTTTTATTTCATAAAATATATAGCCTTTATTTCATTTTATACATAATTCCAACTTACTTTATAATATATATATATATATATATATATATATATATATAAATACTAATATTTGTATTCATAATAAAAGTGATTAGCTTATTGACAATGTCCCTAGTTTTGAGAATCATGGTCCATTTGACCCTTAGAATGACAGAACATTATATCTAGCAAGTCTCAACTAGAGCTTGTTACTACCAATCACGTTATTGATGCAAGATTAGTAAATCACCCAAATGATACACAACATGGTGGTGATAAATATTTGCATCATGTTTGTACTTTGTATAGTTCTCTTGGAGGTTTTTTTTTTTTTTTTTTTACTTTCGTCCTAATGGATACAAAACTGTGGGAGAAACAAAGTCGTAGCTTCATAACAGTCTGTATAGCTAGGAGAGGTGCTAAAACAACAACAAAAAATGTTGGAGAATGTATCTTCTATTGTGAAGCCAAGCAAGAACCCGAGTGATAGGATGGTCTTCCACTGGGCAATAGGGTAAATCACATAAACTCTAGTTGCTAGTTTTGTTTTTGGACATTAATGGTCAAAGGATGTAAAATCCTAAGTGAACGAAGGCTTCCTACAAAGACTAAGCTAAAAGTGACTTGGAAACTTGGTGTCTAATAATGTCAAGACACCCCATTAAAGTGTACCATGAACCTACAAATTTGCAATAAGAGAGGCACTCGACGCATGAGGATAAGAGGTAAAATGAGTTATCATAAATAAATAAATAAAAAATTTTAAAAAGATAAAATAAAGGTCACTACCAAGCGTCCAAGGACAATGGGGTTTCGCTCTCTCCCGGTTCGGCTTCGGTGCTCATTCGGCATTACTGGAAGTGCCAACTGGTTGATGAAGCGATTAAAGTGTTTGATGAATTTGAGTTATCGAGTCGAGATACACATCTTTACCCGTTGAGCAAGAATGCTTCAATGCTAGATGAGGTATGAGCCCAATTGGGGACTATCCACTCTAATGCCATCCCATGGTTGTTTGAGTTACTAGATTGTGCAATTTAAATCTCTGGCTGTATCAAGGTTCACATGTATCTCAAAAGCATATCTTATCTGGATTAAAAAAGCATGTCAGGATGTACTGCACATGTATCACTATTTTATGGACTTTTTTTGTTTCATCACTATTTACCAACTTCTTTTTTATCTTGCAAATAATTAGAAATCTGTAAAAGTCGTTCATACAAAGTCCGTGGATTTTCATAAATCTCTAGAAAGTCTGTAGCAAAAGTCTATGGATTTAAGAAATCAGCAGAAGTCCGTGGACAATTTAAAGAGTCTGTGGACAATTTAAAGAGTCCGTGGACTTTTCAAATTATTTATCAATTCCATAAGAATCCATATACAATACACCCCCCTTAGTGAAAATGTCTATTGTTTGATCCTTAGATCTCACATACTCTAGCTGCACTTCCTGTCTTGTGATACACTCTCGTATGTAGTGATATTGTGTATCAATATGTTTGCTTCGACATGAAAGACTGGACTATTTGATAAGTCCATTGCTAATTTGTTGTTGACGTAGACCTCAGTTGGCTTTTCTTCTAGCATTCCAAGCTCTTTTAGCGAACTTCTTAGACATATTGTTTGACAGACACTGAATGTAGCAGCCACATACTCTGTCTTACATATAGAAAGTGTGACAATTGGTTGTTTATTTGACATCCAAGTAAAAACGGCATCTCCCATGAAGAACACAAAGCTGGTTGTGCTTTTTCGGTCATCCATGTCTCCAGCCCAATCACTATCACTATATCCAACAAGTTTATAATCATTATTACGATTATAGAATAAACCAAAGTTGCTTGTACCTTTGATGTAGCGAAAAATTCTTTTTGTTGTCTTTGGATGAGTACTTGTTGGAAATTCCATATACCAACTGACTAATCCGGCGACATAAAGAATATTGGGCCTCGTACAAGTTAGGTAGCGCAAGTTTCCAGCCGGGCTCTTAAGTTTGTTGAGTCTACTCGTTCTCCTCATCGTTTTTTGGACAATTTGATTCCAAATTCACCAGCGTACTGATAGGCTTGCAATCTTGCATCTTGAACTTCTTAAGCAACTCATTTGCAAAGCCTTCTTGTGTGATGAAGATACCATCTTCGTTTTGTTTTACTTCAATACCAAGATAATATGACATAAGCCCAATGTCTGTCATCTCAAACTCCTTGATCATTGCTTTATTGAATTCCTCGAATTTGGAGTGCTTCCGGTGAATATCAAGTCATCCACGTACAGGCACACGATCAAAATGTCTCCATCTTTGATTTTGACATATACTGCATGCTCATGAGGACATCTAGTGAAACCATTTTCGTGAAAATATTTATGGATCCGACTGTTCCATTCCCTTAGTGCTTGCTTTAACCCATAATGGGTCTTGTTCAACTTGAGGACTCTGTCTTCGTGTCTTTTCACTTCATAGCCTAGCGGTTGTTCAATGTAAACTTCTTCTTCAAGAAATTCATTTAGGAAAACAGATTTCACATCCATTTGATGAACCTTCCATCCATTTTGAGCAACTAGAGAGGTAATTAATCTAATAGTTACTAGGCAAACAACGGGAGCAAATACCCCATCGTAGTCGATGCCAGCTCTTTGACTATAGCCCTTTGCGACAAGTCTTGCCTTGTATCTTTATATTTCTCGTTTAGCATTCTTCTTTGCCTTGTACACCCACTTGACACCTATCGCCTTGTGTCTGTTTGGCAGTGACGCAAGTTCCTATATGTCGTTCTTCATGATAGATTTAATCTCTTCATCCATAGCATCTCTCCACTTTTTGTTCTAGACAGTTTTTTTGAAATTCACCGGTTCGCAGTTGGCAAAGAGACGGAAGAGTGTGAAATCTTTTATTCTTTCAGTCTCCTCATAAATTTCTTGCAGATTCCTCGTGTGCGGCATGATCCTTTCAGTTGATGGTGAATCTTCAGTAGTTATTGTTGGCGAAGTGGGTGGATCACTTGCCCGCTTTAAGCTTTGTTGCTCATATTCTTCAAGATAGAGGAGAAAGTTATAATTTTCATCATTTTTCCCCAATCTCATTTGCCTTCTTCGTCAAACTCCACATCTCGACTTATCGTAGTCTTTCCATTATTTGGGTTGTACAGTTTGTAGCCTTTGGAGTTTGAGTCGTACCCGATAAAGATAAACTTTTGGCTTTGATGATCGAGCTTCGTTCGTGTCTTGGCTAGTACATGCGCATATGCTATGCTTCCAAACACTCTTAGATGAAAGATTTCAGGTTTTCTCCCACTCCATGCTTTTGCGGCGTTTTCCCCACACACTTCTAGCAGGTGAGCGATTAGATAAGTGGACCGCACATGCAACAGTTTCAGCCCAAAACTCATTCGGAATTCTCTTGCTCTTGAGCATGCTTCGCGCCATGTCGAGGATGGTATTGTTCTTCCTTTCTACAACTTCATTTTGTTGGGGAGATCTCAAAACAGTTAGAGGACGTTGAATTCTATTTGTTTCACAAAATTCTCGAAACTCCTGAGAGGTAAACTCTCTTCCTCGATCAGATCTCATGGCCTTGATCTCACATCCAGTTTCTTTCTCTACAGCAGCTTTGAATTTTTGGAAGGCTCCAAAGACTTCTGATTTTTTCTTCAATAAATATATCCAAGTTTTTCTTGAAAAGTCATCAAAAAATAGAAGGAAATAGTTGTTTTTACCGTGGAAGTTTGGCTTGATTCGAGAGGTTTCTGGGCTCTTGAGTTTGACTCATTTGGAAAACTCTTTCGGAATTGTTATCCAAGTAGACATCATTCGCAAAGTTGGTCGGGGTGATTGATGGAAGGCAATCCTTTCACCATCTTCTTCTTCGATAGCAAATCTAATCCACCAAAATTTAAGTGCCCAAACCGAAGATGCCAAAGCCATGATGCATCTTTGTAGCAAGCTTTGAGACACTTTGCTACATCATTTTGAATATTTAACAAAAACATTCTATTTCTTGACATTGGCACTTTGGTAATCAAATTACTTTTCTTAACTTTTATAGTCATGTTACAATCTTTCATGTGAATATCATAGTCCTTCTCTAAGAGTTGGCCCAGACTCAAGATATCATTTTTCATGTTAGGCACGTAGTAAACATTTGAAATAAATTGATGTTCTTCATTCTTCAAGCGAATTAGGATTTTACCTTTGCCTTTCACCGAAATCTTGGATTCATCACCAAAGGAAACATTTCCATTCACCGATTCGTTAAGCTCCACGAACATGTTTCTTCTTCCACACATATGGTTACTTGTACCAGTGTGAAGATACCACGTGTTGTCTTGTTTTCCATGATCTCCTTTGTATGCTAGCAGTAACGAGCCATCTTCTTGGCTCTTATCTTCGGCTAGTTAGCCTTCTCTTCAAATTTATATTTGGGAGCTCTACATTCCGAACTATAGTGACCAAAGTTTTTACAATTATAGCACTTGACTTGAGGTTTGTCATACCTTGAGTTGCTCTTCCAATGACTTATTGTAGAACTTTCACTTTTATCGTCATTATTGCTATAACCTCCTCGTCCTTCGCCACGACCTCTTCCTCGTTGACCATGTTTATTACCGTAGCTTTCTTCCTTCTCCTTTGAGTGGACTTGCATCTTGAGAAGTTGTTCTACAATTTCTTGTTTCTTCTTATGTTTTTCTTCGTACGCTTACAACATGCAACCCCATTAGTTGGTCGATAATCATCTCTTCCAAGTCTTTTGTTTATTCAATTGTCACAACAATGTGCTCGAATTTTGGATCTAACGAGTGTAATATCTTATCCATTATTCTCACTTCTTTTAGCTTTTCACCGTTTCTCTTCATTTGATTGGAAACGGTTAAGACTCTTGAGAAATAGTCAGAAATAGACTCAAACTCTTTCATGTGTAATGCTTCAAACTCACCTCTCAGTGTTTGGAGGTGCACCTTTTTCACTTGTTCCGCTCATTTGCAAAAAAGTTTGAAGCTTCTTTCATGCCTCTAAGTTATCCCTTTGTACTTGGGATAGTGATGTCTCATCTTGTCACTCATTATAGTCTTTCTCCACAATCTCCCAGACATCATGCACTTCAAGGAGAACCTTCATCTTGATACTCCAATTGTCGTAGTTGCTCTTGTTGAGCATAGAGATTTGGAAGGAAGCCATACCATTGCTTGTCATGACTATAGGAAGAGATCATTTAGGTGTTTGGAACCTTGATCTGATACCACTTTGCTGGAAGAGAAGGCTTCTAAAGGCTTTTAGAAAATTTGGGAGGAGATGATGAGAGAATGAGAATGTAGTAGAAATGAGAACTTCTTATTGATTCTCAAGTTTTGTTTGATACAAAATGGAAAAACTCAACTCCTATTTATACTAGTGGCACCCATCATCTAGAGTTCTCTACCAAAATATCTTTTTTTATCTAGAATTCTCTACTTTTCTCTTATCCTAAATTATCTAGATTTTTCTACTAGATATTTCTAATAACACTTTCTAAAAAGAGTTTGTAAAATTTGGGCTTTGATTTAATAAGTTCTACTCCTGAGTCCAATTACAACATAAACTTACTAAAGCCCAATTACAATTTAACTCACTAAGGCTCAAATCAAGTTTATAATCCAACACAGACTTCCAAGTATCATGGTTTTGTGGACGTGTTTGTGGTAGCATTGGTGATGGTACAAGAGTAGGGAGTGTCGCACATTTTGAAGATGCGATAGCCATTGGTCGAGAAACGTTACCATCGATGAGAGGTGAAGATGAGATAGAAAGAGTAGTTGAAATTGAGGCCATGGCTAAATTGACCTCAATGAGACCCTTTGTTAAGTAGGGATGATGAATGTTTTAACAAATAAAGGAATGGGATGTTGGTTTTTTCAATTGCATGGGAAGGGAAAAGGGTAGATATTTTTAGAGGGTTGAGCGAGATTCTTCTTCTCACAAGTTTGGGATGAAAAGTCACTCATTCGCCAAATGTGTCAAGGAATGTAATTTATCGAAATATGTCAAAATTTCACGAAATATTCCTAATTTTAAGTTACCGAAATCTCTTTCGAAATCTGAAATATGTCGAAATTTTTCGGAGAAAAGAAATAAATATTTTAATCTCCGTATATTTTAACATGCTATAATGTTATTTTAGTATCAATAATTTGTTATGGCAGTGATTCTTATATAATATTTAGTCTTTATGACACTACGAGTTTGTATGAAACTTTTTATGTAGTATTTAATAGTTTAAAATGTATAATTTATATTGTTAAATTGAAAATTACAATCAAAATCTTTACGTTTTTTCTACACATAACGAAGTATTTCTTAATATCAGGAGATCGAAATCAACTTGAAAAATGAAATCACAATCCTTGGTAGTATTGAGTTGACAGAGGAATGACGAATAGAATCACACATCACACGTTCGAACCCGACCAACGGCGTGGGGTTGGGAAGCATTAACGGAAAAAAAAACATGTAAAAAAAAGTCACTCATTCATTCCCATCTTTATATTTTTGGAGGGTTGAGTGACGTGGCAGGTTTTGAAGCTTTTCATTTGTTAACTTAATTTTCCTTTTCATGTAAAATCATATAAAATAATCCTGCTGACTCTTCATTATTCTCATAAACTTTTAGATGGTGAAGATGGACTCGAACCAAAACCAAGTTACAACCATTGATGAAGATGAAGCAAATTTTTTGTTTGCCCTGCAATTGGGGAACTCGTCGGTCTTGCCAATGGTGCTGCGAGCCGTGGTCGAACTTGATGTGTTCGAGCAGATTTGGATTTCAATATATCAACTCATGTGGTACTTCATCATACGATTCATATAAGATCCATCTGTCTAGATATCATTATATACATCCGAAAAGTTGTATGCTTTGGAAGAAGCTTGCACAGTTTCGAAAGGCGTTTTGATTGATAAAAAAAAAGAATCTACTTCAATCGATATATCCTTAGGCATGGCCATACATATCATAGAAATCACACTTGAAAAGGGCAGACAATTAGCGAGAGTTGCGGATGTTGCAGCAAAACTAATTGCAAAAGAGGGTAAATCATACACATTAAAATTACCATCTGGGAGGTTCGTTTGATATCTAAAAATTGCTCAGCATCAGTCGGACAAGTGGGTAATCTTGGGGTAAACCAGAAAAGTTTTGGTAGAGCTGGATCTATGTGTTGGCTAGATAAGCGTCCTGCAGTAAGAAGGGTAGTTTTGAATCCTGTAGACCATCCCCATGGGGGTGGTGAAGGGAGGGCCCCAATTTGTAGAAAAAAAAAAAACCTTGGGGTTATCATGCAGTTGGAAGAAGAAATAGAAAAAAAGATAATATATAGTGATAGTTTGATTCTCCATCGCCGTAGTAAATAGGAGTATTAACTCAAATATGTTTCTTCGTCTTTACAAAAAAAAATAAATAGGAGAAATTTGCTGTGACACGTTCACTAAAAACACAAAAAAAAACCCTTTGTAGCTAATCATTTATTGGAAAAAAATTGAAAAGTTCAGTCAAAGGACATAAAAAGAAATAATAGTAACTTGGTCTTGAGCATCTGCCATTATCGCCAAAATGATTGGCCATACAATTGCTATTCATAATGAGAAAGAACATTTACCCATTTATATAATAGATAGTATGATAGGTCACAAATTGGGAGAATTTGCACCTACTCAGAATTTCCGCTATTACGTCCTATAAATTTGGGAATACAAGTTGAAAACCATCGAGATGAGGTTTTCAAGACATTTGCAAGGCCTTTTGTTCGACTGTCGCTCTGTTTAATTGATTCTGCAGCAATATTCGCTTCGAGTGTGGTGCATGAACCAGTAGATATTGGATGAATCGATGGAAAAGAATGTAGGGTATACGAATGTATGTAGTCTGAAACTTGTTTGTTTATACACTCCATGTTCAATGCACAACAACAAAAGGCGTATCCTTTCTAAAGTGAAATTTACATCACTGAATAAAGCAGAGAAAATAAAGAATTATGCTAATGAGACCATGACATTCCCCTAGCCAAACGACCCGTAACATTCAAGGGGTTAACGATCCATTGAGATGTCTAATGTCATGATTTTATCGTTGTAATTAAGATACGCCTCTAGCTAATAAGTGAATATATGAAGATAAAGTTACATGAAAAACTCCTGTCAAAATTTTAATTAATTTGTTTTGTTTAATTATGTGATGGCGCTGGCGCTGGCGTTCTTGAAATTTAGCTTAGGAAAAATAAAAAACACGGGTAGGATGTGTACTTTTTTCTATTCATGGTCTTCGCAATCATGGAAAATGTTTTTTCACTGTTAGATTGATTGAAATGATACATGCAATGCACATATCCAAGAAATACCAAAGTCATATTCAATTTGGGACAAGCCAAAATTGGAGCATTCAGGAGTCAGGCCGGACATTGTAGAATTCAAGTTCCAATTTAACACCAAAGAAAGTGATGCATTCAATTTCAACGAAAATTCGGTCATAATCTTTCTTTTTTTCTTTTTTGAATTGTCGTAATATGAGAAATTTGATTTAGCAAAAAAATGATATAATTCTTACCAAGAAATGATTTGTTTGACAAAAAGTGGAAACTCATTTTAGAAATGATTTTAGAACCGAGTCCTTTTAGGGAGCGAGGGAGAGGGGCGAGGGATGGGCGAGGGATACACCCATCCCTCGCCCCTGGAATTCCTGTTTTGGAACCAGAGAGATAAAAAAGACCCTTTGCGGTTGATATTGCAATGGCTTTATACTTTGAACTTTCGGTTGATGAAGTCATGGCATATTTGTCTTCCATCTTGTCTCACTGCAATGAGAGTCACAAATTTCAACCAATAACTCTATTGTTCCACACAAATTATGTATAACATTTCACTAATCCAAGCTTTAATTTCTTAAACACTTCAACTTTAATGTCTTCTGTTTTTCTGTCTCCAGATTCATTCCTAAATGCAAAATGACACACTCGATGAGTCCATGATGAATACTTTGAAACGAGATCAATTCTATTCCTTTTATTCATTAGAGAGATTTTTAAACTTATCTGGAATAATAGTAATCAAGTAAACTGAAAAAACATATGCATTATATATATATATACCAATGCTTCAACTGATTATACACAAACTGCCCAGGGCCAGCTGAAAAAATAACTTCTTACTGCTTGAATTGTTTTAACAATTAAACTTCAGCTGGTGCATCTCCAGTGGCCATAGCAACCACATTACGGGAAATCTTATGACCTGTGGAATATTTCTTATACATTCAAATCTTATGACCCCAGAAAATATACATTAAGGTTGTGTTTGGTTGCATGAAATTTTATGTCATGGTAATTCACGAGGGGACCCCAATATCTAAGACTAAATTGATGTATTACTCCACATTCACCATTAAATATTGTGACTAATGGAGAGAATGAAAGCCCCATAAACATGAGAATCACACTAGTCCCGCAAGGCATTGTTATGGGCGACGCTGCGCTGATACCAATTTGTTACGGGCGGAAGCGTTACAAATGTCGAAATGCGAAGTTACAAACAAAATACTGGAGACAACCAATTTAACGTGGTTCGGCAAACACGCCTACGTCCACGACAAATACCAACTTTACTGATGAGAGAGACAGATTACAAATGGAGAGAGCTACAAAACGTCAAAGACATTACAAATACAAGTGTCTAAGTGACACCACACAGATATGTTGGCTGCGTATAACACAAACAAAACAAACAAATACACTCTCTCTCCTCACCCCTTACTTCTTTCTCTCTCCGATACTCTCACAGAGGGATAAACCCTAAACAAACAGATTTTGAGGTTGGAGGATGATCTCCAAGCTCTCAGATCTCTCCAACAGGGAGGATTGGAGAATAAACATATTACAAATTTGGTTTCTCACAGAAAATCCAAAATCCGAAGAATTCGGATTACAAACTTCACATGATCCTCACATCAATACAAATGCAGAGAGGGAGACCTCTGTTGAGGATCCTTGATCCCGAAGGATGGGATGAACAAATTACACATTTGGTTTCTCAAAGGAAACCCAAAATCCGAAGAATTCGGATTACAAATTTCACATGATCCTCTCATCAATACAAATGCAGAGAGGGAGACCTCTGCTGAGGATCCTTGATCCCGAAGGATGGGATAAACATATTTCAAATTTGGTTTCTTAAAGGAAACCCAAAATCCGAAGAATTCGGATAACAAACTTCACATGATCCTCAAATCAATACAAATGCAGAGAGGGAGACCTCTGTTGAGGATCATTGATCCCGAAGGATGGGATGATCAAATGTGGAACCATTGGTCCCCTTTTATAGACGAATTGAGAAGGTTGGAACCACCTCCTCTCTTACTTGTTTCATCATTAAGAAATTTAAGTCAAAGTCAACAATGACGGCTAGCACCACTTACTTGTTCGAATTGATTTCTTCTTACTTCATCATGAAGAAATTCAAGTCAAAGTCAACAATGACGACTAGCTCCAGTTACTTGTTCGAATTGCTCTCTTCTTACTTAATCCTTAAGTAAGTCAAAGACTGCTCTAGAAATTTTCACAAACTTCAAATCACTTGAGGAGGTGATGGAAGCTTCTGTCATATTCCATCGACTTCTCTAATATTTTTCAACAGGCATGTCACTCACATGCCTTTCATTTGTTATATAAAATAATCCTGCTGATTCTTCATTATTCTCATAAACTTTTAGGCGGTGAAGATGGGTTCGAACCAAAACCAAGTTACAACCATTGATGAAGATGAAGCAAATTTTTTGTTTGCCCTGCAACTGGGGACCTCGTCGGTGTTGCCAATGGTACTGCGAGCCGTGGTCGAACTTGATGTGTTCGAGATCATAGCCAAAGCAGGTGTAGGTGCGCAACTGTCCGCAAAAGAAATCGCGGATAACATTACCACAAAAAATGTGGACGCCCCCGTTATGCTTGATCGGATCCTCCATCTTCTTGCCAGTTCTTCAATTCTCATCAGCAACGTCGTCGCACGTGAGGATGGCACCGGGGAAAGGCTGTATGGCTTGGCTCCAGTTTGCAAGTATTTTGTTCGGAACGAAGATGGAGTTTCGTTGGCTCCAGTCCTGATGCTTATTCAGGATAAAGTCTTAATGGATAGCTGGTTAGTAAATTTTATACTAAAATGTTTTTCAGGCATTATAGATAGTATGATAGGTCACAAATTGGGAGAATTTGCACTTACTCAGAATTTCCGCTATTACGTCCTATAAATTTGGGAAAATACAAGTTGAAAACTATCGAGATGAGGTTTTCAAGACATTTGCAAGGCCTTTTGTTTTACTGTCGCTCTGTTTAATTGATTCTGCAGCAATATACTCACTCTAATTTTAGTATCTAGTCATGGAACACTTAAATTAGTTAGTTTAGCTTGTAATCTTTTGTGTTTGGTGAATATATAGGTACCACTTGAAAGATGCAATTGTGGAAGGAGGAATACCATTTAACAGGGTTCATGGTGTAAATATATTTGAATTACCTGGCATTGATCCCAGATTTAACGAGATCTTGAACCAAGCAATGTTTAATCATTCGACCATAATACTGAAAAAGATACTCGACAAATATAAGGGATTTGACAACTTAAAAGAGCTCGTAGATGTGGGTGGTGGCCTTGGAACTACGCTTAAGATCATTACTTCTAAGTATCCTACGATTAAGGGTATTAACTTCGATCTACCGCATGTTATCAAACGTTCACCATCTTACCCTGGTAAGTATATTGCAAAACAAGAATTCAATTCAATGAAAAATATTTCCCAAAGGCTTTTAGAAGTGGATTAAACTTAAGATTTCAAAAACTTATTCAGAAATAAAAGTTTGGTTATTTTAAGTAATAACTTGGGTGTTTGAATGATCACTCGGATGCAGGCGTTGAACATGTTGGTGGAGATATGTTTGCGAGTGTTCCAAAAGCAGAAGCAATTTTCATGAAGGTGAGTTAAACTAAATGTAAATGAAAACGATAGATTGATGTTGGATTAAGACATGCATGGTTATTAGAATACTATAAGAACATGGGATATTTTTCACTGTATATATCGATCTTGCACCAATTTGTTCTTTGAGTGGCTTTATTAATTCAAAATTTTGATTTCTAGTGGATTCTTCATGATTGGAGTGATGAAAAATGTGGGATTGTACTGAAAAATTGTTATGAAGCATTACCTGAGCATGGGAAGTTGATTGTAGTAGAGTCGATTCTTCCTTTAGAGCCAGAGACTACTGTTGCAGCTAAAACTCATTGTAGACTTGATCTTGTCATGATGGCACAAAGCCCAGGAGGTAACGAAAGAACTGAGCAGGTGTTAACAAGGTTTGTTCTATTTACAATTATTCGGTAATGGAGTTTTATAAGGAATGAATGTGATTTTTTGATGAATTGTAAAACTATCTTCGTCAAGTTCATTCTTATATGTTGGAAATTGATTATAACTCTGTTCTTATAGTTGGTATTTTCATCAATATATAGTGAGGTGATTCTAAGATTCTCGTCAGCATTTGCTTTAAAAAATTTCTCCCAATGTTATTAGCTAGGTTTTTTCCCCCTTATAGATACTTTGTGTTTTATGTAAACTAAAGCTTATCATATAACGTATCTTAATGTATGATCTTGAACTATCACTACACCTCTTGAAAAAAAAAAAACAGGTGTTTTGGAACATTTTACAAGACCAAAAATGTCAAAGAAAGGTTATTAGGAAATGCATAAAGGTTATCTTGACCAGCTAGCTATAGAGGCTAAAACACTTTAACGCATAAAGTTCATGAGGATCTTAGGAAATGCATGGATGTGTACGGTAAATACATACATTTATCTGCAAGACAGATTAAGTACAATGGTGTCTGTGATACATTAATTATTCTCGCTGATCCTGTTAGAAGCTTTAAATTTGCAAACAAAAATAAAATAGAGAAACTTCAGATCTTTCCATACTTGAGAGAGCTCAGATTTTTGTCACGAAACATAATGTTTAGATAGCATTGGTGATGATGGTGGATGGAACGATTAATCTGTTGCTCTAAGCACTGCTCCCAATTATATCCTTGTATGTGTCCTTAACTTTTTGTATCAATGCTTGCCTGCAAATACAATTTTTTAATTTTCTTGTTAAAGAAAGCTTTTGAACCTATAGTTCATTTAATCCAGTATAAACTGGTAAGGTTCAACACTATTAAATTGTTGATGTTTTTACCTGTCAGGCTTGAAAATTAAGTTCTTGTATGCAAACCACTGCCAAATACAAGGGTTTTGGATCAGTAAGACAAATGTAATTGACTAATGGTTCAACAATATTTCTTGATAGCAGACTTCTCAACTAATAAGGATTACAACATATATATTAGCAGTATTAGGTGCAGAACTTACCCCAGAATAACCAATTCCAACAAGCACAAGAACTCCGGGAACTAAAGGAAGCCTATCAATGGCCTGCAAATATAGAGAAAGTCCATATTAAAATTTCTTTCAATATGTATCATACAAAGTATCAATAGATCTTCAACTCGCATATAATAGATCTGATCAGTCTTAATCGATGAATTGCAATGAAATTTGAAGGGCAGTAAATACTAGAAAGAAGAATTTATGCTCATAGAAATCAACCCTGTGGAGCCCCATAGAGCAACTCCACCAGCAACTACAAGTGAAGTCATGGCATATTTGTCTTCCATCTTGTCCCACTGCAATGACAGTCAGAAATTTCAACCAGTAACGCTATTGTTCAACACAAATTATGTATAACATTTCACTAATCCAAGTTTTAATTTCCTAAACCTTTCAACTTTTCTATCTTCTGTTTTTCTTTCCAGACTCATTCCCAAATGCAAAATGACACACTCGACAAGTCCATGATGAATACTTTGAAACGAGATCAATTTTATTCCTTTTATTCATTAGAGAGATTTTTAAACTTATTTGGAATAATAGTAATCAAGTAAACTAAAAAAAAACATATGCATTATATATATATATATATATATATATATATATATATATATATATATATATATATCAATGCTTCAACTGAATATACACAAACTGCCCAGGGCCAGCTGAAAAGATAACTTCTTACTGCTTGAATTGTTTTAACAATCTAGGGCAACTCGGTTGTTGCAACTTCAGCTGGTGCATCTCCAGTGGCCATAGCAACCACATTACGGGAAATCTTATGACCTGTGGAATATTTCATCTACATTCAAATCTTATGACCCCAGAAAATATACACTAAGGTTGTGTTTGGTTGGATGAAATTCTATGTCATGGTAATCAACGAGGGGACCCCAACATTTAAGACTAAATTGATGTATTACTCCGCATCCACCATTAAATATTGTGACCAATGGTGGGAATGGAAGTCCAATGAACATGAGAATGATGTAGAATTTCCATAATATAGGATTTCATCCAACTAAACACACCCTAAAAATTTGAAATCACACAATGGAAACTCTACAAATAAATATGTAGAGTGAGTGAGGTACATACAGTATGCTGCAGCTATTTGAAGAGGAGGCTTCTAAAGGTTTTTAGAAAATTTTGGTGGAGACGATGAGATAAGTAGTAGAAGTGATAGCTTCTTATTGATTTTCAAGTTTTGCTTGATACAAAATGGGAGAACTTAACCCCTATTTATACTAGTGGCACCTCCTTAAGCAATGGTTAGGATTGTACCAACCCATTTCTAATCCAATTATTATAATCCATCATCTAAATTTCTCCACCAAAACATCTAATTCTCTACTCTTCTCTTATCCTAAATTATCTAGATTTTTCTATTTGATATTTCTAATACCACTTTCTAGAAAGGGTTACTAGAATTTGGGCTTTGATCTTTTAAGTTCTACTCCCCTCAATTATAACATAAACTTACTAAAGCCCAATTACAATTTAAATCACAAAGGCCCAAATCAAGTTTCTAATCCAACCCCCACCCCTAAATTTGATTTGTCATCCCAAGCAAACTTCTCAATTTGATAAAGTCCTCAAACTTGAGTTGCTTAGTGAAAATGTCTATTGTTTGATCCTTACATCTCACATACTCTAGCTGCACTTCCTTTCTTGTGATACACTCTCGTATGTAGTGATATTGTGTATCAATATGTTTGCTTTGACATGAAAGACTGGACTATTTGATAAGTCCATTGCTAATTTGTTGTTGACGTAGACCTCAGTTGGCTTTTCTTCTAGCATTCCAAGCTCTTTTAGTGAACTTCTTAGCCATATTGTTTGACAGACACTGAATGTAGCAGCCACATACTCTGTCTTACATATAGAAAGTGTGACAATTGGTTGTTTATTTGACATCCAAGTAAAAACGGCATCTCCCATGAAGAACACAAAGCCGGTAGTGCTTTTTCGGTCATCCATGTCTCCAGCCCAGTCACTATCACTATATCCAACAAGTTTATGTAGCGAAAAATTCTTTTTGTTGTCTTTCGATGAGTACTTGTTGGAAATTCCATATACCAACTGACTAATCCGGCGACATAAAGAATATTGGGCCTCGTACAAGTTAGGTAGCGCAAGTTTCCAGCCGGGCTCTTGAAGTTTGTTGAGTCTACTCGTTCTCCTCATCGTTTTTGGACAATTTGATTCCAAATTCACCAGCGTACTGATATGCTTGCAATCTTGCATCTTGAACTTCTTAAGCAACTCATTTGCAAAGCCTTCTTGTGTGATGAAGATTCCATATTCGTTTTGTTTTACTTCAATACCAAGATAATATGACATAAGCCCAATGTCTGTCATCTCAAACTCCTTGATCATTGCTTTATTGAATTCTTCGAATTTGGAGTGCTTCCGGTGAATATCAAGTCATCCACGTACAGGCACACGATCAAAATGTCTCCATCTTTGATTTTGACATATACCGCATGCTCATGAGGGCATCTAGTGAAACCATTTTCGTGAAAATATTTATCGATCCGACTGTTCCATGCCCTTAGTGCTTGCTTTAACCCATAATGGGTCTTGTTCAACTTGAGGACTCTGTCTTCGTGTCTTTTCACTTCATAGCCTAGCGGTTGTTCAATGTAAACTTCTTCTTCAAGAAATTCATTTAGGAAAACAGATTTCACATCCATTTGATGAACCTTCCATCCATTTTGAGCAACTAGAGAGGTAATTAATCTAATAGTTACTAGGCAAACAACGGGAGCAAATACCCCATCGTAGTCGATGCCAGCTCTTTGACTATAGCCCTTTGCGACAAGTCTTGCCTTGTATCTTTATATTTCTCGTTTAGCATTATTCTTTGCCTTGTACACCCACTTGACACCTATCGCCTTGTGTCTGTTTGGCAGTGACGCAAGTTCCTATATGTCGTTCTTCATGATAGATTTAATCTCTTCATCCATAGCATCTCTCCACTTTTTGTTCTAGACAGTTTTTTTGAAATTCACCGGTTCGCAGTTGGCAAAGAGACGGAAAAGTGTGAAATCTTTTATTCTTTCAGTCTCCTCATAAATTTCTTGCAGATTCCTCGTGTGCGGCATGATCCTTTCAGTTGATGGTGAATCTTCAGTAGTTATTGTTGGCGAAGTGGGTGGATCACTTGCCCGCTTTAAGCTTTGTTGCTCATATTCTTCAAGATAGAGGAGAAAGTTATAATTTTCATCATTTTTCCCCAATCTCATTTGCCTTCTTCGTCAAACTCCACATCTCGACTTATCGTAGTCTTTCCATTATTTGGGTTGTACAGTTTGTAGCCTTTGGAGTTTGAGTCGTACCCGATAAAGATAAACTTTTGACTTTGATGATCGAGCTTCGTTCGTGTCTTGGCTAGTACATGCGCATATGCTATGCTTCCAAACACTCTTAGATGAAAGATTTCAGGTTTTCTCCCACTCCATGCTTTTGCGGCGTTTTCCCCACACACTTCTAGCAGGTGAGCGATTAGATAAGTGGACCGCACATGCAACAGTTTCAGCCCAAAACTCATTCGAAATTCTCTTGCTCTTGAGCATGCTTCGCGCCATGTCGAGGATGGTATTGTTCTTCCTTTCTACAACTTCATTTTGTTGGGGAGATCTCAAAACAGTTAGAGGACGTTGAATTCTATTTGTTTCACAAAATTCTCGAAACTCCTGAGAGGTAAACTCTCTTCCTCGATCAGATCTCATGGCCTTGATCTCACATCCAGTTTCTTGAGTTTGACTCATTTGGAAAACTCTTTCAGAATTGTTTTCCAAGTAGACATCCTTCGCAAAGTTGGTCGGGGTGATTGATGGAAGGCAATCCTTTTACCATCTTCTTCTTCGATAGCAAATCTAATCCACCAAAATTTAAGTGCCCAAACCGAAGATGCCAAAGCCTTGATGCATCTTTGTAGCAAGCTTTGAGACACTTTGTTACATCATTTTGAATATTTAACAAAAACATTCTATTTCTTGACATTGGCACTTTGGTAATCAAATTACTTTTCTTAACTTTTATAGTCATGTTACAATCTTTCATGTGAATATCATAGTCCTTCTCTAAGAGTTGGCCCAGACTCAAGATATTATTTTTCATGTTAGGCACGTAGTAAACATTTGAAATAAATTGATGTTCTTCATTCTTCAAGCGGATTAGGATTTTACCTTTGCCTTTCACCGAAATCTTGGATTCATCACCAAAGGAAACATTTTCATTCACCGATTCGTTAAGCTCCACGAACATGTCATATGGTTACTTGTACCAGTGTCAAGATACAATGTGTTGTCTTGTTTTCCATGATCTCCTTTGTATGCTAGCAGTAACGAGCCATCTTCTTGGCTCTTATCTTCGGCTAGTTAGCCTTCTCTTCAAATTTATATTTGGGAGCTCTACATTCCGAACTATAGTGACCAAAGTTTTTACAATTATAGTACTTGACTTGAGGTTTGTCATACGTTGAGTTGCTCTTCCCATGACCTATTGTAGAACTTTCACTTCTATCGTCATTATTGCCATAACCTCCTCGTCCTTCGCCACGACCTCTTCCTCGTTGACCATGTTTATTACCGTAGCTTTCTTCTTTCTCCTTTGAGTGGACATGCATCTTGAGAAGTTGTTTTACAATTTCTTGTTTCTTCTTATGTTTTTCTTCGTACGCTTACAACATGCAACCCCATTAGTTGGTCGATAGTCATCTCTTCCAAGTCTTTTGTTTATTCAATTGTCACAACAATGTGCTTGAATTTTGGATCTAACAAGTGTAATATCTTATCCATTATTCTCACTTCTTTTAGCTTTTCACCGTTTCTCTTCATTTGATTGGAAACGGTTAAGACTCTTGAGAAATAGTCAGAAATAGACTCAAACTCTTTCATGTGTAATGTTTCAAACTCACCTCTTAGTGTTTGGAGATGCACCTTTTTCACTTGTTCCGCTCATTTGCAAAAAAGTTTGAAGCTTCTCTCATGCCTCTTTTGAAGATGTTGTATTTGAAATATTTTCAAAGTCATCATCATCCAAGGCTTGATAGATGAGGAAGAGAGTTTTTTTGTCTATCTTTCTTAAATCTTTTAAGTTATCCCTTTGTACTTGGGACTACAAGAAATCAGCATTTTAGCGGCGGTTATGTAACGACGGTTTGAAAAAATCGTCGTTAAATACTTTATTTAAGGACGGTTGTTCAACTGCCGTAGAATAATATTGTTTGACGACAGTTATTAGTTACTTGCGACGGTTTTTACTGTTGTTATAAATAAAACATCCATGTTCACTTAAAGCATCCAATTGGGTGCAAATAACATCCTAGTTGGGGTTTCTTATTCCTTTTATCGATCTAATCAGAAGAAATAAACAAAGAGAAATTACAGAACAAAAGAGGAGAAAGAGAGCTGAAGAGAAGAAGAAGAAGAAGAACGAAGAGGAGAAGAAGATCAGTTGATCTTGGCTGGTTGTTTTGACTTGGGGTTTCTTGTTGTTGCTGTTAGCTTGTTGTTGTTGTCCGATTGACGCAGAGAGCTAGGGACTGAGAGAGGGACGATCGACATAGAGAGAGACGTGTGCACGATCGACTGATCTACTGCTGCTACATGTGAAATCAAATCAGAGGTATATTCTTCTTCGCAAACCCTTCGATCTCTTCTTCTTCCCCATCCCCATCTGAATCATGGCACCTGAACCTGAAGATATCGATATCATCAATGAGAAGAACCCTTGCCCACTCGATGAAGATGATATCGATCTCCTCAAAACCTATGTATGTGCTAGTCTTCTCTCCCTTTTTTTGTTTGAGGGATTATTGTTCATCATCAATCTCTAGGGTCTCTGATTCACTTAATTTAAGAGGGGTTACGTGTTTTTTTTCTAAAAAAGTTTTTTTTCAGAGTCAAACCTGTTTGAGATGAACTGTTGTTTTTCCTCACAAAATTGATTCTGATATATTTATGGTATTTGTTTAGTATGAATTCAATTGTCGCAGTTTCAACCTCGGTTGATTGATTAGGGTTAATTTCTTGCTTTACAGGTTGTTTATTTATAATGATTTTGCATATTTGAATTCGAATGTTTTATGAGTTGTGATGAAATTTGTACAGAATGGATTGGTTTAGGTGTGAACTGAAAAGATTTCGACAAATTTGATGTGATTAATACAATTTTATCTCTCTTGTTCAAATTATGGTTTAAGTATCAGCGAAATTGGATTGATTTATGATTTGTTTAGGTCAGAATTGAAAATACTTCGATGAGTTATCCTACAATCAAGTAATTTGGTTTTGATTTGGTTGAATGCTTTGATGAAGGTTGTGTTTGTTTAGTCAGCTTTTTTTCATTAGCTAAACAACTTGCTAGTTCTGTCCTAATTTTGGATGAATGTGAGTCTGAGTTTTGAAGATTCACAGTTGATGTGATTCGTTCAAAGAGATTGATTGTGTTTTCTTAGCAGATTCATTTTGTTTCACTATTGTGATTTTGATTCGCTCCGACTGTTATTTGAGTTTTTGTTGATTTTGGAGTTTTGTTGAAGAAAGGATGATTCGTGGATTATCTAATTGAATACAAAAATTTTAAGAATATTTTCTAAGGTTTATGAAGTTGCATTGCATTTTCATTAGTCTCACTGATTATCTTCTGATGCAGTGATTTTTTGGATTTTACTTATAAGTCTCTTTGAACCAAGTTTTGTTGGATTTGATGTGGAAAAGGTATTATAGTGTTCAATGGTTTTAGTGGGTTTTGTGAGTCTTGCTATATTTTAGGTTTTCACAACCTCAGCAGGCCGTATTTAACTTTTTGACGTACTTTTCTCTTGATAGTAGATCTATATTAGTTTGATGAATGTAATTTTTTCTGAGTGTTGACAAATTGAGTTGCTACTGTATTTGGATTTACAATGTGATGTGAATCATTATCAGATAATTCGTTTTGAATGTGTTTTGAGATCAGAAAAGCCTTATGTTTTTTCTAGGCTTAATTATATACCATTTATTGACGTTCTATTGAATCTGATCACATTTATAGGCAAACGCAGTGTCGGGAATGGCTGTGCATGATGAATGCAAACTAAAGTTTTTGGAAATGAAGGCAAAGAGAACTTACCGTTTTATAGTGTTCAAGATTGAGGAGAAGCAGAAGCAGGTTGTTGTTGAAAAGCTTGGTGAACCTTCCGAAAGCTACGAGGATTTTGCTGCAAGCCTTCCAGAAAATGAATGCCACTATGCTGTCTATGACTTTGATTTCATTACTGCAAAAAACTGCCAGAAATAATGTGAAGTTTCCCAAAATAATACAGATCAAATGTATTGGACTCAGTAATGAAACACCATACGGTGTCATGAAGTTCCTTCAAGTTTCTAAAAGTGCTCCTTGCTATCCTAGAATAGATTGCAGGTATTGGAGTCACTCTCGTCCAGGGTTTCATTCTTTGTTTTCTTTATGCTCGTATCATTTCTTCTTTCTTGTCATATGTCTGCTTTATAATTACTTAATACTTATTTGTTGCTTGGATAATTTTATTGATAGAATGCATATAGCCTACTTTGCCGAAATTTTGATTCTGGATTGGCAGAGTGCTGTCATCATGAGGGGTAATCACACACTCATTAATTTCTATTTTCGGTTGTGATTATTTATTAAATTTTATTTTTCCTAGGACACATTTTTGTTTGATCCCTCAGCTTTGATTGACCTAGTAGATAATAGTGCAGAAGACATTATGACATATAATGTCAATTGTCAAGTTATGTCCTTGCCTCCAATTAGGATTTGTGAGTATTAAATAGAAAATGTGTACATCTCTGGTGGATAAAAGAGATTATGTGCCAACAAAGTTTTGTTATGCCAAACAAATGAGCGAAAACATATTAGTAAATTCTAGTTTGCTAATCTTAGTTACCAATTTTCTGTGTTATGAAATTCTTTTTAAGATCTGTTTGTTGGCATACAATCCTTTGGCTATGGGCATACTTTCTGGAAAGTATATTTCTCCCGACAAGGGTCCACCAGATGCCAGATTGAATATTTTTAGAGGTTAGATCATTTAGATCATGAATTATTTTTACTTCTCATATATATTATGCAAAGCTCAGCCACTATCAATGCATAAATCGGTTTATTGGCAATTTATTGATAGGGAGGTATTCGGAAAGAGAATCAAGATACAATCTGTCTAACCTCATTGTAAAAGCATGTATCGAGGTAATGGAAGCTTCTCATTTATGTTTAACTCTAATCTAATTCAAGAAAAATGGTGATGCAGTGTTAATTTTTCTTTTGCTGAACCCACAAGATCTACTTGAGATTAATTTATTTTGCTGATCATTTAGTTTCCATTTTTAATTTAGAGCTTAGAGCCTTAGAGGTGCTTCTTTTGCTAGCAATTTAGGAGAATAAATGTTGAGGCTTAATTAATCTTGTGCTGGACCCATAAGATCGCTTGAAGGTGTTGGTTTGTGTTTGATATGGGAATGGAATGACCTTTAAAGGTCTCTACTGTTTGAACCTTCTGTCATTTTGTGCTAGCAATTACTATTTGTAATGATGATAAATGGTATCACTTTCGTTGGCTCTTGCAATAATGAAAATTTTCTTCATAATCTGGGAACATACCAGAGTAATTCCTATACTAGCATATGGGATGTTGGATACTTGTCCATGGACAAAGTAAACAAGGAATAAGAAAGACAAAAAAAATATATGATAATACAAGATCTAGTTTACAACATGATTTTTGCATATTCAGTCCATACGACCTATAGCGTTCAAATTAGCACACATCTAGTTTACAACAGGATTTTTGCCTAAAGACTGACTCAAAGCGTCACTGTTTCTTTACTTTTTGTTGATATGGCAGGGACATCAGCAGGTGTAGATTTGCCATCCCGTCCTAGGATTTGCTATCCCGTCCTCAACTGTCAATTGATCCAATTTGGCAAAGTAAGTCATTTTAGTTTGTCATTTTCATTTGAAATGTTTTCAACTATGCAATTTCTTTTCTTTCCATTGATCAATTAAGGAGATGACAAGGAATGGTATTGACTAAGAAAATTTGATTCTGTCCATGCCTTGAGTTTCTTGGAATTGGTGTTCTGTTTAGATCAGTTATTTATTTCTTATTTTTTGCTTTAACAGTTTTTTGGCTGCCACTTGACATACAATTGTTTGTAAATTGTCAAACTTCAAGGGCATTCCATTCCAAACCTTTCTGATGAGCAATCTTAAGACTAAACTTAGATAGCTTAATCTTAGCCAGCAGCTTACTGATGAGCTCAAGGTCGGTGAGGCCCTGTAGACAACGACCCTGAGACAACCATTGGACAACTTCGGTTTTGGTTGTTAGATGTAAGCATTGACAATTTGTAACAATTTTAATTTGTATTTTTCTTCTGGACCATGTATAATATTGATTTTGAAATGAAATTAAAATTCCTCTTAATGTATGATGATGGTATTATATGAGTTTAGTTTAGTGTCGTTGTTTATATTTGATTTTTTATTTGAGTTTAAAAGTTGTAGTGCATATGTTGGATAAATTATCTGCACCCAATGAAAAGAAAACACTACAGGTTGAAAAATGTGATTTTTATATGGTAAAAAAATTTGAATTATCAAAGGGAATTTAGCGGCGATTGCAAATCATCGCTAAAAGGCAAAAAGTTGGATTGTTCATCGAATTTTGCCGACGGTTTATAACCGTCATTATACTGTATTTAGTGACGGTTATAAACGTCGTTACATTAAACCGTCGCTATATAGTATTTAGCGACGGTTATGCCAGAGGTTGCTTAAAACCGTCGCTGAATGACCTAGTGACGCCTTTATTAGCGACGGTTTTGTAACCGTCGCTGTTTTATTTGGCGACGGTCATAACCATCGCAAAATGCCTTGGGCCACTGTCGCTAAGTTGCCAGTTTCTTGTAGTGAGTGATGTCTCATCTTGTGACTCATTATAGTCTTTCTCCACAATCTCCCAGACATCATGCACTTCAAGGAGAACCTTCATCTTGATACTCCAATTGTCGTAGTTGCTCTTATTGAGCATAGAGATTTGGAAGGAATCCATACCATTGCTTGTCATGACTATAGGAAGAGATCATTTAGGTGTTTGGAACCTTGATCTGATACCACTTTGCTGAAAGAGAAGGCTTCTAAAGGCTTTTAGAAAATTTGGGAGGAGATGATGAGAGAATGAGAATGTAGTAGAAATGAGAACTTCTTATTGATTCTCAAGTTTTGTTTGATACAAAATGGAAAAACTCAACTCCTATTTATACTAGTGGCACCCATCATCTAGAGTTCTCTACCAAAATATCTTTTTTTTATCTAGATTCTCTACTTTTTCTATTATCCTAAATTATCTAGATTTTTCTACTAGATATTTCTAATAACACTTTCTAGAAAGAGTTTGTAAAATTTGGGCTTTGATTTAATAAGTTCTACTCCCGAGTCCAATTACAACATAAACTTACTAAAGCCCAATTACAATTTAACTCACTAAGCTCAAATCAAGTTTATAATCCAACACAGACTTCCAAGTATCATGGTTTTGTGGACGTGTTTGTGGTGGCATTGGTGATGGTACAAGAGTAGGGAGTGTCACACATTTTGAAGATGCGATAGCCATTGGTCGAGAAACTTTACCATCGGTGAGAGCTGAAGATGAGATAGAAAGAGTAGTTGAAATTGAGGCCATGGCTAAATTGACCTCAATGAGACCCTTTGTTAAGTAGGGATGATGAATGTTTTAACAAATAAAGGAATGGGATGTTGGTTTTTTTAATTGCATGGGAAGGGAAAAGGGTAGATGTTTTTAGAGGGTTGAGCGAGATTCTTCTTCTCACAAGTTTGGGATGAAAAGTCACTCATTCGCCAAATGTGTCAAGGAATGTAATTTCTCGAAATATGTCAAAATTTCACGAAATATTCCTAATTTTAAGTTACCGAAATCTCTTTTGAAATCTGAAATATGTCGAAATTTTTCGCAGAAAAGAAATAAATATTTTAATTTCCGTATATTTTAACATGCTATAATGTTATTTTAGTATCAATAATTTGTTATGGGAGTGATTCTTATATAATATTTAGTCTTTATGACACTACGAGTTCATATGAAACTTTTTATGTAGTATTTAATTGTTTAAAATGTATAATTTATATTGTTAAATTGAAATTACAATCGAAATCTTTACGTTTTTTCTACACATAACTAAATATTTCTTAAAATCGGGAGATCGAAATCAACTTGAAAAATGAAATCACAATCCTTGGTAGTATTGAGTTGATAGAGGAATGACGAATAGAATCACACATCACACGTTCGAACCCGACCGACGGCGTGGGGTTGGGAAGGATTAACGGAAAAAAAACATGTAAAAAAAAGTCACTCATTCATTCCCATCTTTATATTTTTGGAGGGTTGAGTGACGTGGCAGGTTTTGAAGCTTTTCATTTGTTAACTTAATTTTCCTTTTCATGTAAAATCATATAAAATAATCCTGCTGACTCTTCATTATTCTCATAAACTTTTAGATGGTGAAGATGGACTCGAACCAAAACCAAGTTACAACCATTGATGAAGATGAAGCAAATTTTTTGTTTGCCCTGCAATTGGGGAACTCGTCGGTCTTGCCAATGGTGCTGCGAGCCGTGGTCGAACTTGATGTGTTCGAGCAGATTTGGATTTCAATATATCAATTCATGTGGTACTTCATTATAAGATCCATCTGTCTAGATATCATTATATACATCCGAAAAGTTGTATGCTTTGGAAGAAGCTTGTACAGTTTCGAAAGGCGTTTTGATTGATCAAAAAGAATAATCTACTTCAACCGATATATCCTTGGGCATAACCATGTATAACATAGAAATCACACTTGAAAAGGGCAGACAATTAGCGAGAGTTGCGGGTGTTGTAGCAAAACTAATTGCAAAAGAGGGTAAATCATACACATTAAAATTACCATCTGGGAAGTTCGTTTGATATCTAAAAACTGCTCAGCATTAGTCGGACAAGTGGGTAATCTTGGGGTAATCCAGAAAAGTTTTGGTAGAGCTGGATCTAAGTGTTGGCTAGATAAGCGTCCTGCAGTAAGAGGGGTAGGTTAAAATTAAGTAATAACTTGGGTGTTTGAATGATCACTCGGATGCAGGCGTTGAACATGTTGGTGGAGATATGTTTGCGAGTGTTCCAAAAGTTGAAGCAATTTTCATGAAGGTGAGTTAAACTAAATGTAAATGAAAACGATAGATTGATGTTGGATTAAGACATGCATGGTTATTAGAATACTATAAGAACATGGGATATTTTTAACTGTATATATCGATCTTACACCAATTTGTTCTTCGAGTGGCTTTATTAATTCAAAATTTTGATTTCTAGTGGATTCTTCATGATTGGAGTGATGAAAAATGTGGGATTTTACTGAAAAATTGTTATGAAGCATTACCTGAGCATGGGAAGTTGATTGTAGTAGAGTCGATTCTTCCTTTAGAGCCAGAGACTACTGTTGCAGCTAAAACTCATTGTCAACTTGATCTTTTCATGATGGCACAATGCCCAGGAGGTAAAGAAAGAACTGAGCAAGAGTTCAAAACCTTGGCGAACTTAGCTGGTTTTGCAGGTGTTAACAAGGTTTGTTCTATTTACAATTATTCGGTAATGGAGTTTGATAAGGAGTGAATGTGATTTTTTGATGAATTGTAAAACTATCTTTGTCAAGTTCATTCTTATATGTTGGAAATTGATTATAACTCTGTTCTTATAGTTGGTATTTTCATCAATATATAGTGAGGTGATTCTAAGATTCTCAAAAATTTCTCCCAATGTTATTGGCTAGGCTTTTTTTCCCCCTTATTGATACTTTGTGTTTTATGTAAACTAAAGCTTATCACAGAGTTAGATATACATATAACGTATCTTAATGTATGATTTTGAACTATCACTAAACCTCTTGAAAAAAAACAGGTGTTTTGGAACATTTTACAAGACCAAAAATGTCAAAGAAAGGTTATTTTTTGTTGGGATGCATACCCGAAGGCATAATGACTAGCTAGCTATAGAGGCTAAAACACTTTGACATATAAAGTTCATGAGGATCTTAGGAAATGCATGGATGTGTACCGTAAATACATACATTTCTCTGCAAGACAGATTAAGTACAATGGTGTCTGTGATACATTAATTATTCTCACTGATCCTGTTAGAAGCTTTAAATTTGCAAACAAAAATAAAATAGAGAAACTTCAGATCTTTCCATACTTTAGAGAGCTCAGATTTTTGTCACGAAACATAATGTTTAGATAGCATTGGTGATGATGGTGGATGGAACGATTAATCTGTTGCTCTAAGCACTGCTCCCAATTATATCCTTGTATGTGTCCTTAACTTTTTGTATCAATGCTTGCCTGCAAATACAATTTTTTAATTTTCTTGTTAAAGAAAGCTTTTGAACCTATAGTTCATTTAATCCAATATAAACTGGTAAGGTTCAACACTATTAAATTGTTGATGTTTTTACCTGTCAGGCTTGAAAATTAAGTTCTTGTATGCAAACCACTGCCAAATACAAGGGTTTTGTATCAGTAAGACAAATGTAATTGACTAATGGTTCAACAATATTTCTTGATAGCAGACTTCTCAACTAATAAGGATTACAACATATATATTAGCAGTATTATTAGGTGCAGAACTTACCCCAGAATAACCAATTCCAACAAGCTCAAGAACTCCGGGAACTAAAGGAAGCCTATCAATGGCCTGCAAATATAGACAAAGTCCATATTAAAATTTCTTTCAATATGTATCATACAAAGTATCAATAGATCTTCAACTCGCATATAATGATCTGATCAGTCTTAGTCGATGAATTGCAATGAAATTTGAAGGGCAGTAAATACTAGAAAGAATTTATGCTCACAGAAATCAACCCTGTGGAGCCCCATAGAGCAACTAAACCAGCAATTACAAGTGAAGTCATGGCATATTTGTCTTCCATCTTGTCCCACTGCAATGACAGTCAGAAATTTCATTCAACACAAACTATGTATAACATTTCACTAATCCAAGTTTTAATTTCCTAAACCTTTCAACTTTTCTATCTTCTGTTTTTCTTTCCAGACTCATTCCCAAATGCAAAATGACTTCATGATGAATATTTTGAAACGAGACCAATTTTATTCCTTTTATTCATTAGAGAGATTTTTAAACTTATTTGAAATAATAGTAATCAAGTAAGAAACATATGAAACTAAAAAAAAACATATGCATTATATCATATATATCAATGCTTCAACTGAATATACACAAACTGCCCAGGGCCAGCTGAAAAATAACTTCTTACTGCTTCTTGAATTGTGTTGACAATCTCGGGCAACTCGGTTGTTGCAACTTCAGCCGGTGCATCTCCAGTGGCCATGGCAACCACATTACGGGCAATCTTACGACCTGTGGAATATTTCGATTACATTCAAATCGTATGACCCCAAAAATATACAATAAGAATCTGAAATCACACAAAAACTGGAAACTCTACATATAAATAGGTAGAGTGAGTGAGGTACATACAGTATGCTGCAGACTTCCAAGTATCACGGTTTTGTGGTGGCATTGGTGATGGTGGAAGAGTGGGGAGTGTCACACATTGTGCGGATGCGGCAGCCATTGGTCGTGAAGCTTTGCCATCGATGAGAACTGAAGAAGAGATAGAAAGAGTAGCTGAAGTTGAGGCCATGGCTAAATTGACCTCAATGATACCCTTTGTTAGGTAGGGATGATGAATGTTTTAACAAAGTATGGAATGGGAAGTTGGTTTTTTCAATTACATGGGAAGGGAAGAAGGGTAGATATTGTTGGAGTGTTGAGTGAGATTCTTCTTCTCCTAAGTTTGGGATGGAAGGCCACTCATTCATTCCCATATGGATAGGTCTGATCTGATGTGGCAGGTTTTGAGGCTTTCAATTGGATGGGTGTTGCTAATGGTGGGTGCCATTCTTTCTTATTTCTCGAGGCCTTTCCTTTGTTATCTTAATTTTCCTTCTCACATCCATGACTGTCCAATCAGTAAGCTGGACTGAAATCCAATCTTGCTTTCAAACAGATTGCATGTTCAATTTTATTTAAAAAAAAAAAACAAAAAACAAAAGGTCATACTTCCATTTGAAATACATTAAGAGGTTAGCTCAAAAACAAAAGTACCTCCTCAATTTCTTTTACAAGGCAAAAAGAGATATTTTAATGGCTTGTAGATAATGTTCCAGGACCTCTTCAAATTATCCAAAAATTCTGTCCAACACCAAGGTCATGGAAAATCAAAATACTAAAGGAGTGCCACATCAACCTTCCTTTTGCCTTTCTAGATGCCCACTGAACTGACCATTTTTTTTTTTTTTTTTTTAAAAGGCAAGCAGAGTTTTTATAGAATCTCAGAATCTATAAAGATGCCGCCCCAGCAAACCACCTCACACCCAATTCCTCAACAAGACAACCACCTCACACCTCAGCAAACCAACAATTTGCTATCCATCAGCAAAACCACCCACCACCTCCCAGGTCCTTCCCAAACCAACCATCAGTATCCCTCATCAACAATTTTTAAGAGCCAGGCCCCTAGCGCCAGGGGAACTTCAAGACCTTCCATCATCTTATTTTCTTCATTTGTTCTTCTTCTTCTATTCTTCATTTGTTGTTCTTCTTCTTTTGTTCTTCATCTTTATCTATTTTCTTCATCTTCATCACGTTCTTGAGACTCCCCTAATGCTAGGGGCCTGACTCTTAAAAATTGTTTATCCCTCGTACCATTGACCAAACATCAATCCCCAGAGTCTGCACCCTCACTCCTAATTTAACATTAACCCACTAGCCAGGGGTCCCTGGATAAAGCTCTTTACTTGTGTGATGCTATAGAAATGAAAGCCAGGGTCCTTGAATAAAGCTCTTTACTTCTTGTGTGATGCTATAGAAATGAAATTTTTAGTAGGAAAAAGGGCTGCCCTTTCCCTTCCAATCAACGATTCTGTTAGATTCTACAGAAGAAAAGAGATCTACCTATGAAAAGTCACCGATAAAAGCTGCTGATGTGATAATCTTTCCAGAGGTTTTCCATTTGAACAATATGCAGCAGATTCTGATCAAACTTTGAATGTACAAGAAGTGTAAATATGAAAATGAAATTCATACCACAAAACAGAATTGGAAGTCAAACACAGGATAACCTAAAAATAACACAATTAGCATTTCTAACAATTTACTAGACAGCCTCACTAGCGCTCAATCTGTACGGTCACATGACTAATGTTGTAAACCCTCTTAATATAATCAACAACCTTCTCCAATACCTTATCTGCATCTGCATCGGGTGTAATCTTAACATGACAAGCTAGCAAGATCTTCCCCACAGTAATGGCCCATATGTGCAATTCATGAACTGCCGTCACTTCATCCATTGCACGCAGACCCTCTTCTAGCGATGTTGCATCAATCTCCCTTGGTGTGCTTTCCATTAAAACTTCGAGTATATTACGTAACAAATTAATAGTTGTTTTCAGAACAACTATTGAGAAAATCAGTGTGCAAATCAAATCTACAATTTTCCATGATGGTTTGTACCATATAATTGCGCCACCAATCATCACACCAACACTCTGGATCAAATCCCCAATTACGTGAAGGTAAGCACCATGCACATTGATATTCCTCTTCTTCCCCTCGGCCTTCTTAATCAATGGCTCATTAATGTGATCCTCGTGTTCGGAATGCCCGCTGTCATGCCTGGAAATAGTTGACCCATGGTCATGACCATGTACATGATCATGGCCACCATGTCCATGTACATCATCATGGCCATGATGACCATGGCTGTGATCGTGGCCACCATGTCCATGGCCATGGCCGTGATCGTGGCCACCATGTCCATGTCCATGGCCGTGATCGTGGCCCAACATCAGAGCCATGATGAGATTAACAATCACGCCGAATCCTGCAACAAGAAACATAAGCGAGCCTTGGACCGCAGTCGTACCATTAATGAGCCTATAAACCGCTTCATAAACTATTATTCCAGTTACTAGCCAGATGAGTTGGATAGAAACCAGAGTACCCAAGATCTCAATCCTGAAAAATCCATAAGATTGACGCGGGGTGGCTTCCCAACTGGCTGCCCACAGAGAGAATAAAGAGATTCCAAAACTTGCAACATCTGAGAGGAGATGTGCTGCATCTGTTAAGATTGCCAGACTATTGGATTTGATTCCACCAATAACTTCAACAGTTATAAAGATGACACAAAGTACAACTGCTGTCCAAAGCTTCCGCATAGCTGCGGCTCGTTCGTGGGCATCTTTGGAGTTAGTTGCCGCATCAGAGAACCCACAAGGAACCTCATCACAAAGCTTGCTACCTCCTTGTCTCAGATCTGGTATATCTCTTCTAAATTCAATGATATGCCCATGCTGAGTATTTTCTTCTTCCATCTGAAATTTAAGGAATACCATAAACAAAGATTAAAAATGCAATCAAAGACACTCCAATAGCTTCAGGAAAAAAAGTCATGTAAAATTTATGGTTATCAGCTATCTAATGACGCGCCAATATGGATAGGAGATGAACAAACCTAGGCATTGCCATATTATTTGTTTTCACAAATATAAACATTATATTATTAGTCATATTTTCACTTGTCATTCACTGACCACACATGTATTTGCTAATTTGCCTTTAAAATTGA
Organism: Berberis vulgaris; assembly: GCA_963556465.1. NCBI lineage: Eukaryota > Viridiplantae > Streptophyta > Magnoliopsida > Ranunculales > Berberidaceae > Berberis > Berberis vulgaris. The sequence goes on along the minus strand of OY747128.1, from coordinate 847,738 downwards.
AAATTTTGGAAGTTATGTGAAATTGACCAAAGCATGGAGTGTCCAACACATGTCAGCCTTGAGATTTTAATTTTTTTTAAAACAAATCACCCTTAATACATAGATTAAAAGTGATAATGTTAAAGAAATCCACAAAAGATTAAACACCAACTAAAAGGAAATATCCAGGTTTTCAGCTACATGTTAGATGTAATACACGAAACTTATGAAATGCTTTCTAGTTTAGCATAAGGCCGGGTATAGGTACCAAATATTCAAATGGCATCAGAAAAAAAAAAAAAAAAAAAAAAGTAACAACTAGTGCTTAAAAATCATAATTTTCAAGCAAGGCAAAAAGATAAACATCTCTATGCACCAAAGCAAAATCTTGAGGAAAACTTAATAACACAGTTCTGCATTGAAAATCCCAATTCTCCAACATCATAGCTTTACTCTCCTTAAACAATAGCTGCACTGTCATTACAATAACAGTCTCAGAATCTTCCTTCTGGGATTGTTACTTTGACATTCAGTCATAACCCAATGTCATTCATCAATACTTGGAAGGATAGTTTTATTTGTTCCTTCCATACAGCTTTGACTGACCCACATTCAAAGGTGGGATGATTCTCATTCTCTCCACTATAACTGGAACAGTCAGCAGAATAGAGAATGCCCACGGTATCTTGAATTTTTAACCCTCTTTTCGTTAAGAAGAACCATTTCCACATCTTAGCTCTTGAGCGGTGGTGGGAGGGTGGAGCTTAAGATTTTCCATACTAAGTTAAACCAAGGCACAAGGAGCAGGGTGGGTTTCAGAACTTGACTAAGATGAGTTGCAATCCTACTCTGGTGCTGGGCACCCATATCAGAGTATCAATTCTAATAGAAAGGATGCTAATTGGTGAACCACTCTCCATACTATAACAGCTACAACACCAATCCCTTGAGGAGTCTCATCTTCCCCTATCAACCAAAATGCTTACTTAACTATTATCTAATTTAGACAGACCTTATTTCACAAGTTTTATTGATACCTTCTGGCTGCCAAGGGTCAGACAAAAAAGTGATCTCTCCCATCTCCAATGAGCAATGTAACTCTCTGGATGGGAACTCTCCAGTAATCTAGCTTGTTGGTTGAAAATCCTCCTGCTCCCAAGATACACCTCCAAGCTCAAGACCAGTCATTTGTAACATCCATGGTGCAGTCATTAGGAACATCACATCCATGGTGCAGAAATATTGCTTTTTTATCAAGTTACACCAAATTCATCTATCCCACAGTTTTTATAAGACTATAGACAATTGCTTTGTTCCACTTCACTGCAGGGAAGGACCTGACCACAAGCAGGCTCTGCATCTATTTATCCTACTCCAAAACATAGTAAAATTTCCGATATCTCCTATTATACAGCATATTGATATCGAGTGGGAGTCTCTGTGGGGCGTGGTGAGATGCAATGGAAATTTGCCACCACCTCAGTGCCACTGGAAACAAAATTTTATAAAGATTTTATTTTTCTTTAATTTTTTATAGATGTATTTTTTTCACAAATTTAAATGTTTCTTTGATGTTCCTAATCATTCTAGTGCCCCATTCAATCTAAACATCAATGTAACAACAACAAAAAGTGAGAAACGACAGGCACATAGCAAATCAGGCAAGCCTAAGCACGTAACTCAATCAAATTCTTAAATCTCAATCCCACCATAAAACAAGATAAAACTCTATTAGCATCAAGTGGAGAGAGCTTAAATCTCTGTCTCTCTTCACTCTTTGGGAAATTTTGGATTAGGAGTTTTGGATTTAAATTTGAGGATGTGGAGTGCTAATAATTAGGGTTGCAGAAATGTGATAAGTTCAAATTTCACTCTCTATTATTTGTGGTTTTTGAAGTGTTTTTTTAATTCATTATAGTTACATATAGTAACAGTTTTCCTGCAAGTTTAATGTGTGCGTTCAGTATCTCACCGTGAATTACTTTGCGCATTCATCTCCACACAAGAAATCCCAGTAAAGATGAAGCAACTTGACCATCTGCGTCCTTTCTTTTATGTATATGTATATATATATATATATATATATATATATATATATATATATATACATATATTAAGCCCAACTAGCAATATCATTTAGATAAATACTTCTATGTCAACAAGAGACATTTGAGATGTTACTTTTTTGGTTACTTTTACTCGAAAGATGGTTATTTTTTATTTTTTTATGTGAATGAAACTTTTGATTTTGAATGTTGGTAATTTATACTTTTATGTGAATGGACACTCACTTTTGACATTGAATATGGACATAGGTATGAAATGAGTTTGAGAAACATAGAGAATCACTACATGTAAATTGTCTACTACTTTGTTTTACTATATGTTATTGTTTATTTTAAATGTTTAAAAATATATAAATGAAATTAAAAACATTTTAATCTTTTTTGTTCATTTTGATATTGAGTACTATGTCATAAAATATTACTTACTTTAGTTGGGGAGTGTCGAAAGGCACGACGTTACGCCGAAGGAATGTCACAGTAGCCGTGCCGAAGGCTTGAATACATATTATGTAGGGGAAGTGCGTGGTTGTGCCAACGACATGGGTAATACACTAGTTTTTAATATATCATAGGATTCTCTTTTCAATGAATCCTGAAACGCGACATGACCACAACAAAAAAAAAACTAGGCGATTTTCGATAAAAATTCATTGTTATTTCGACAATATTTATGGAGGATTTCCATGCTCTCACATGACTTCTGTTGCTATAAAAGTATAGAAAATTGAAGAATCCTTAACAACTTATGCGTAATCGTTTTGAAATGTTAAAATCATTAATTATGGTGATTAAAAATGAGAATCAAGAAAAAGAGTAGGTAAGATAGGTTTAGTCAACTAGGTACAATTTTTCAAAGTAATACCACTATGAAACTCAAAGCTTGTGCCGAAGCCCAAAGCAGTTTAATTCGATACAAAGGTTTGCTCCTCACTGGCAAAGCAAATCAACTTTAACATTCTTTCAAAGAATGCATACATTTTCTGATTCACTAGAACATAAAATCAAAGATAAAGGACAATTAAAGCTAAAAGTCCCAACCCAGACCATAGACTGTATTCCAAATAAATAGTTGTGCTACTAGATTACTAATTGAAACCAAAGCTAGTTCTGAACCACACAACTGAGTTAAGTGACCTAATCCAAAACCACATTTCAGACACCTACAAACGCAAAATTTGCAGAAAACTCTCTGGTGTCTATGATTTTGGCTCAACAATCTAAGCAGGGACAGTGTACGCTAGAGTCCATAAGAATGTATTTCAAGAATTTTTTACAGGATCCATAATCTTTAAAACCGATGTCAATGTATAAGAACAAGTATCAAGAATAGGTGAGATTGGATTAATCAGTTCATGATAAATTTTCAAGCAATCCAACTGAACCTAAGCCAAAGTCATAGCTGAAGACCAAATAGTATAATGTTCTAATCAATATCAGAGTGCTAAACAATTCAATTCAGGGTAACTATTGAGAAAATAAATAAGTGTGACACATGTTGTAATTGATTTTACACCACAATAAGATTTATGAATGCATTTTCACAGCTACGATACTAAACTAGATTTCTAAACAGCACACAAAACTTTCGAGCAGATTTTAAACATGCACAAGTACAAGGTCAATGTATCTCCAACATGCATACAATAGTACAAAAGTTCTTAAAGAAATGTATAATCTACGAAAAACAATTTGTAGGGAATTTATGCCTCAGAATTAGTTCATGGATCTCAACCATGAAATGAACCAGAAGTAAAATACCAAAACCCCTGATTAGGATTTATTAAAGGAAAAATACAGACACTTTACAGTAGTAACCTCTATTGTAAAATTTTACAACATGACTTAATAGTGACAATACTGACTTAAGAGTACAACAAAATTTCTTAATCAAGGGTTTTAATTCTTTGGTTATCTACCAACTCCCATGAGAGCAAACAAAACATTCATAAATGCGGTGACTCAACAATAGCCAGGTAGTAACCCAACACTTCTGTCGGGGATGGGAGCAGTATCATGGGCGTTAAAAGTTGGCGGCAGACCTGATTCATAGGTGTATTAAATTAAGACACCTCGGAAACATACTGGAGTATACTAAGCCACTCTAGAGTTGATAGGCAATGAAAATAAATGAATAAACCCAAATTACTAAGAACTTGGAAATAAGAGTTCCAACTGATTGAGATACGATATAGATGTAAAAACAAACCAATACAATCATATATTCATATTCAAGTAAAAAAAACTCTCACAGAATATATATATATATATATATATATATATATACACATGCAAAACAAGGGTAGTACTTTTCAAGCAGCTCAGTCCAAGGCCACCTTTAGGGGCATCAACTAATCTCTAAGAAGTCATAACACATAATATGTGGAACCAATCAAACTACATCATATTTGAATAAACACAAAACTCAAAAGCTTAATATCCATCAACCATCCAAACACCAACCAAACAGAATCACACCCAATCAATAAAATTACAAACATGGGCAACCCCAACACCAATCAAAACTAAAAGGGCATGTCAAAATCTGCATCTAATTGTTCTTCAACAACTCTCACATACTAATAATACTTGGAATAGCAATGCATAAGAAGGTATAAATTAAATCCAAAACAATAAAAATATCAGAAATCGCCAATCAATCAACCCCAGACCCAAAAACTATAACAAACCCACTAATATATTTCAACAAAATGTGAGAAAGAAGAGAAGAAAAAAAAACTTACCCTTTTACTTCAATCGACGAGCTTTGCTTTGGGGTGGGTTTGACGGCAAAAGAAAAAGAAGAAGAAAACAAGTGTTTCCTCCTCAGATGCATATAAGGAAGAAAGAAGAAACGTTTTGGGCTTTTGAAGAGAATTATTTTGGTGGTCTCACTCTCTCTTTTATTTTCTAGAATCTCAATAATTCAATAGAATATGTTGTTGTTTTGTTGTTGAGTTTTCTCCATTTCCCAATCAGTTCCGTTGTAGGGTAGTGAATTATTGCCATCAATGGACAATGTGCTTTACTTTTCTTACCCTTGGCTTCTTTCTTCACTGGGACTTTAATCTTTAATAGCGTATCACCCGTGACTTTGGTATGGTCACACTTTTCACTTAACTTGTACCTGTACTGTTGGCATGGGTATCGTGTCATGTCATGACATTAGTTTTTCAGTCGTGTCTTCGGCATGCTCCAAATATTTTATCTTTTAGAAATTTACGTTGTTTACATCGAAATTTTATAACACAAGCAAAAAATTCAAAAAATTGTATACTAACCTATATTAAAAAAATGAATGCCATGGATTATGAGCAACGGGAAATTATGCTACAGTGTAGAAGTGAAGCCTCTGCAGAGGAAAAGAAACACAAATTAGATGGTAAACAATAAGAATCGGCAGGAGCCCAATGGGCATTAGTAATACTCTGCCATCGTAAGGTTGTGGTGTTTGATTATCGTCATCCAGGCTCCTCAAGAATTCCAACTTTTCACTTATGATCCAAAAAACAATTTTCCATTTTCAAGCTGTATGGGCTGAGCAAAATAAATAAATAAATAAATGGCATAATGTTAAATCCCATTACTTGTTTGACTTCTCTATAACATGAATTAGTAAGTTTGTGCGTACTTTATTTCTGATGGGTCCTAATGTTCCCGAGGGAAGTGGAAAGTTTTATTTCTTTATCCTACCATTGAGGCATTGATAGGGGTAAGGGAAAAAAAATTGGAAAAGTAAATATAAAATGGTATAAGAGTATTGGATAATGACACATGAAAAGATATGAGGTTAATCCATGTGGTGTGGAGCATCCGGATTGGTCCATCACACACTAAATGGCTAAACTCTGTCTATATAATTATCAGCTTCTTTGAATCCTTGTTATTGGATTTAAGAATAAACCACAATGATATGATAGTGGAACAACTTTGAATCTTTCTTTGCATTTCAGGTTTGATACAACAAGCCAAATGGAAAGAAAAATCTGGTTTGGACATGTGAGGTGTGTGCGTAAGTAAAGAAAAGGACATACAAGAAATGTGAGACGACAATGATTATTTACAAATGTACACAAAAAAAATTTGCAATCAGGTATCTGCAATCAAGATGATGTGGTAGAAATATAGGAGGTTTTTTACTATGAGAAGCGCATAAACACTTTGGGGATTTATTATTTTTCAAAGATCACGCCACATCACCCTTGATTGCAAAACATGATTCCCTAGTATTATTGTATGGAATGTACAATTAAGCTCCTAGCAAAATAAATGGATTTGAATGAGAACATGAGGCAGTAGAATGTTATGTGGGATAATTTTGAAGAAAATATTTTACAGGAAAAAATATTGAAAATTGCAAAAGTTATCTATTTGATATCAGAAATTCTAGGCAGCCTGGGTTTTGCTGCCTGGGGGGCGAAAATACATTTTTGCCCTTCCCCCTCTTTAAACACTTTTTTGAAAAATGTGTTTAAAGAAGGGGGGGCAAAAATGTATTTTTGCCCCCCCAGGCAGCAAAACCCAAGCTGCCTAGAATTGTTCATTTGATATCCATTAGCAAATCCTTCTTGATTTGATACTTAGATGATAATTTTACCATTTTCCCATTGTTAATGAGAAAAAGTTTACTTATGTACACTTACACATTTTGTTGGCGCGCTAGGCACGTACGCGCACCTTAGTGACGACTTCTGAAAGGCCTAGTCGCAACCACTGTACTAACTCTTCCCCATTCGGACTTGTAGGATATTCATTTGACAAGGGTCTGGACCATGATCCTGAGAGTAGTACTCAGTGTACGGGCTTGAATATTTTCGACGTTATTGGCTCCACTTAGTCGCAACCACTGCACAAACTTCACATCGTCCAGACTTGTAGGATACTCACTTGGCAAGGGTATGGAATCTAATCCTGGGTCGTTCACCTTGAGGACGCGCATCCCGTGATCCATTATCTGGACCACGATCTTGAGAGTAGTACTCAGTGTACGGACTCGACTATTCCCGACGTTGTTGGCTCCACCTAGTCATAACCACTGCACTAACTTCACATCGTCCGCCCTTGTAGGATACTCACTTGACAAGAGTGTGGAGTCTAACCCTGGATCGTTCACCTGAAGGACGCGCACCCCTTGGTCCACTATCTAAACCACGATTCTAAGAGTAGTACTCAGTGTACGGACTTGACTAGTTTTGACATTGTTGGCTCCACCTAGTCAAACCACTGCATTAACTTGTAGGATACTCACTTGACAATAGTCTGGAGTCTAACCCTGGATCGTTCACCTGGAGGACGCGCACCCCTTGGTCCACTATACATAGCAACAATATTGTCCTTAACTTAAACACCATCATAATAGGCCTTCCATCTGGGCCTTGGGGGTGTGGGGTTTTCTCCAAAAGGCATCATTGCTATTAGAGAGTGAATTATCTCCTTATAAATCTTAGTGACTACTCCTCCTTAGTTGATGTAAAACAATTAAGCCAACATTATCCCAACACATTTATCCCATTTTGTACTTGCAAGGTTCACCATTTCACTTCACTCACTCCTATTTTTTTTCTTTTACCGAAATTTCAAAACTCCACTATAATGGAAATCATTTGCATTCTCCCTCCTTGTCTCGCGCATGAAAAAATTCGATTGATTGTTTATCTTTTGATGGAAAAAAAACATTAAAATCACTCATCAAAATGCAAGGAGCAACATGAGAACCACATAAACTACGTAATTTAGACCAAAAGAGATTTTCATGTCTAGAGGAAGGGGATATACAAACATAACATGCTAGAGATTATGATGATAAAAGTCTTTGAATTGAACAATTTAAAAGAAAGATTTGTGAATTAGCTGCAATGTAACATCCTTTTTCCAAAAACGAACAAGACCACATGATGCCCTTGCGGCACCTACCAGATCATATGTTTTTACTTAGTTTAGCTACTTTAGGACTAATCTTGAACTCAAGACAAAAAATGACATCAGGGCATTGGTGTTTGACATGGTTTTAGGTGCTCTGATAGTAGAAGTGATGCAAGACATTTGCAATTTTAGAGTATTTTTATTTTAGAAATTAGGAGTTTAATATTGATAGAATATTTTTTCTTATTTTTCAAGTTTAATTGTTTTACGAATAACTATATATTTTAAGCTAGGAATTAGGCAATTTCTTTTTCAAGTAAGATTTTAACTTCTGTTTTAGGAATCTTATTTTGGTATATAAATAGACCCTAATTGTAATTGAATTTTTGTCAGAGTTGAATAACGGTAAATTTTAGTTGTAGAAATTCGATGGAGTTTTAGTTGCAAATTGTGATTCACATCAGTTGGTATCAGAACACGTTTGTGCATCCTGGTTGCCTTTGTTATTACTTCCGTTAAAGTTTTCATCATCACCGTTGAAGACTTCTTTATCGCCATCATCCTCGTTGCACGTGAATACAAGACCTTGTTGAAGTTAGTTTTACAAAAAAATCATGGTGAAGAATGAAATTTTTCAAAAATTGGCTAGCATAGTTGAAAGAATTTGTGAAGATATACAAGCAATCAATGAAAAATTGAATACCATTTCTGCTACCTTGGAATGAATTAAGTTGCGACTTCATGGAATTTATGCTCCCATTTCAATACCTAACATCATAATAAATAGTCACATAGATCCTAGTCTAGAGCTTTAAGTTTTATTAGTTTTTGAAAATCAAAATTTTGCTCGATTTCAAAGGCTAAAACCCACGTCATAGGACTATTTTGACAAATTTTTGTTTCTGTGATAACTACTGAATTTAAGCTCTCATTTTCATACCAAACGTCACAATAAACATAGTCACATAGATCCTATTATCAAAAATTAAATTTATTAGCTTTTAAAAATAAAAAAATTATGCTCAATTTTTACAACTAAACTCACGATTTAGGACTATTTTGAAAGTCTTTTTTTGTTTCTAAGTTAACTAAATAACTTTTGCTATATTTAATGTCATAATAAACATAGACTCATTGATTCAAGTCTAGGGTTCAAGTGTTCTTAGTATTTCAAAAGTCAAGAGTTTTTCTCAATTTCAATGACTTTAATCCACGATTTTGGACAATTTCAGAATATTTTTTTTTGTTCCTTAGTTAACCCTATAATTTTGCTCCCATGTCAATACATAACGTCACAATAAGCATAGTAACATAGATCTTAGTCTTGAGCTTTAATTTTCTTGTTTTTTAAAAATCAAATTTTGCACAATTTCAAAGGTTAAAGCCACGATTTTAAACGATTTTTGAGTTAAACACATAATTTTTGCTCCTGTTTCAATACCAGCGACACAATAAACAAAGTCACATAGATCCTAGTTTAGAGCTTTAGATTTTCTAAATTTAAAAAAAAAAAAATATATATATATATATATATATATATATCAATTTTGAAGACTTTATCTACAATTTTAGATAATTTTGCCAATTTTCTTGTTTCTCGGACAATCGATGAATTTTTGCTCCCACTCAACACCTAACATCACAATAAACATAGCCACATAGATCCTATTTTAGAGCTTTAATTATTATTAGTTTTTTAAAATCAAAGTTTTTGCTCGATTTCAAAGGTTTTAACCCACGATTTACGACTATTTCGACAGGGTTTTTTTTTCTAAGATAACCACTGAGTTTCTACTCCCATTTCAATACATAATGTTACGATAAACATTGTCTCCTATATCCACGTCTAGGGATTTAAATTTTCATAGTATTTTAAAAGTCAAAATTTTTCTAAACCACAATTTTAGACAATTTCGAAGAAAAAAAAATTGTTTCTAAGTTAACCACATTAATTTTGCTCTCATATCAATACCTAACGTCACAATAAACATAGTCACACAGATCTTATTTCAAAATTTTGGCTCAATTTTAAAAGTTTTAACCCACGATTTCGACAATTTTCTTGTTTTTGAGATAACGGTTGAATTTTTGCCCCCATTTCAGTATCAAACATGACAATAAACATAGCCACATACATCCTAATCTAGATTTTCAAATTTTCTTAGTTTTGTAAAAATCAAAATTTTGGCTCAATTTCAAAAGTTAAAACCCACGATTTTGAACAATTTCGAAAGTTTCTTTATTTTTGAGTTAAACACATAATTTTTGCTCCCATTTCAATACCAACGACACAATAAACAGAGTCTCATAGATTCTAGTCTAGCAGTTATACGATTGGTACCCACTGATATAGTTGTAGTCTCACGTCCCCGCTCTTGCTTCCACTTGATATATGATTGGATTCGCCTTCTCTAAAAGTTCGAGCTTTTAGAGCTCGCGATCTTTCACTCGTCATCTTTCTCTCCCTGTCACAAGTTTGATCACACAACTGGGAAGAAACGAATAAGAAAAAGAAATGGATGGAAAAGAAAAAAATTTGAATCTCTTTCACTCCGTTAGTCACACCCACCATCTTTGATCACTACCAAAATCTGTGTTGACTTGAATTGAGTCATGATTTCTTCATATAGGAATCATCCAGAATTCAACAATCATGATGTCTCGAGTTGAACCATTAGCAACTTCACTCGACAGTCATGATTTCTTCACCAAATTGGACTTCAAAGTTTCCTCCAAACTACACATTTCGTCTGCGTCTACATGTCCAGCTTGCGGGGGAGTGTTAAAGAATAGAAGTCTACCTATGTTACAGAATAGGAAAGTGTTACAGAATAGGATATGTTAGGAAAGTCAGAATAGAATAGAAGTCTTAGGTTTTCTATCTCCACAAGGTTAGGTCAAAGTTAGTTTTATAAGCTTGTATTCAACAATGATATTAATCAGCAATAACACAATAATATTTCAATACAATTCTTTACATATGCATTCAAACACTTAGCTATGCATTCAAACACTTAGCTGAAGATCTACTAGTTATGCTCGAAATAAAAAGATTTTTGATATATAAATTCAATAAATATAACCAATACTTCATCATTATTATCTTGATAAACAACAACAAATATAAATGTCTAAAAACAAAACACAAAAAATAAAAATAAAAACCAAAACAACAAATATGTAGGCATTACACTAGTTCATATGAGGAGAACCCCTAAGAAATCAAACAATGCTATGAGCACCTGGGTATTCTTAACACTACCAGATTTAAACAAACTTCTTTATGCCGCTAAATTCATACTTTTCTTTCCCTCACACAAACAACATCAACCCCAAAAGGGCTTTAGCGGTAGTACGCTCATCCGTTGCTTGTTCTGTTAGGGGCGCAGGAGTGCACTGGAGTTTTCTACAGTATGACTCGACCCTCCATCTCCACAACAATTATGTTTTTGGATTTAGAGTCCCCCTCCATATTTCTCCTTTTTTTAAAATCATTTTATTCTTTTCTCACTTTCGCTCTTGGGGCATTATTTTGCATTATTGCTTCCACAATATCTTCTTAATCCATTTTTGCCTTGTGCTTTAATTGTCATCATTCTTCCCATTCCTTTTCATTTTTCACACCAACTACAAATACAAACGCCAGTCGCTCCAAGATTAGATCCGTCAGTGATACAATACATTATCTACTAAAAAAATTCTTGTACTCATGAGAGTGGATGAAGAAGTAAACTGAGAAATCAAGAGAGAAAATGAAAACTAAATTGGTAATGAAAAGGAATGGGAAGAATGGATCTAATCTTGGAGACGACAGGCGTTTGTGTTTGTAGTTGGTGTGAAAAATGAAAAGGAATGGGAAGACTGGATAAAGTTTTTGAATCCCTATGGCACATAGCATTGCGGGTGAAATTTTAATTTTTGAAAAGTTCCAAACAATGCTCTTGATCCAAGTTCCTACTCCAAAACTTCTTGTAGTACTCGGCATAGGTAAAATCTTTATACACAGGAGAAGATCCATCGATCGTAGCTGGACTAAGAACCGCATCATTGGCTGGACAAAGAAATGAAGCCACGGAGATCCTTTCCTTGTCAGAATTAACAACTGCCCGATGCCAAACACTTTTGTAATTTCCATTACTTAGTGCCTACAACAAAATAAGGGAATTTCCGTTAATTGGAAGTATGTTAATTTAAATGAAAATACTAGAAAATCAGGCTTTTGCAATTTAGGTGAAAGTGACATGATGATCTTGAAAGAATGATGAAATACCCAAAGTGTTAATGTGTATCATGAGGTTATAAAACACTCCTCTGATGATGGTTGCAAAACCTGATTCCCTTGTCTCATGTGAAAATAAAAATAAAAAATACACTACCTGAATTTGATCTCCAACGTTCACAACGAAGGCATTGGGGTGAGGATTTACGGCGAGCCATTTTCCATCTTTTAAAACTTGGAGGCCTGCTATATCTTGACCTTGGAGAAGGATGGTAATGGTGTTAGGGTCTGTGTGGCCTGGTAATCCATAGGTGAGGTCTGGTTGAGGACATGGTGGGTAGTAATTTACAGCCATGTGTTGACCTTGATCACCCAATATGTTGTTCATGTAATCTTCTTCTAGGCCCAAACTTAGGGATACAAGGCCCAATAATCTAAACCCAAGTTGACGAACTTCTTTGCAATAGGTACTCACAACATCCCTAGAAACACATTCAAATAAGTTACATAAATTAATAAAAGAAATTTCGTACAAAATTTTCTTAAATTAACATTTTTATATATTTTTTGCTTATTACTAAGTCGTCGCATAAAACAAATGGCTCGCTCAAAACATATGCAACACACATGCTCGATCATACCAAATTAAGGTGACATAAAGCATTTAGTCGATTACAAATGTCTACTGTTAAGATTCTACATTGGTCCCCCCCACACACAAAAAATAAATAAAATCTTAATTATAAAATGTTCAATCATTTGTATATGTCATTTTTGGGATTAAACAATCAATCCAAATTAAGAAATCGGCGGACAGTTTCATTCTATATGTTTATGTGAATTTTTTTTCCTACTTCCTTTTCGGTCACTAGAAACAATGTTGGCATCGTGATCATGTGAAGAAAATATATTCATAAGTAATTAAATATTGTCTAGTAAAAAAAAAAAACATAACCAATGCTTAAAGACAAATAGTTAATTAATTTCCCACTGAGCTTATATTTTGTGTTCCCATGTGGAACTCTTGGGTCAATATCATGGGCTTCATCATCCTACGGTTTCGTGGCCTCTGCCCCTCCTTAAACACACAACCCCAAAAATGTGCAAGGAGGAGGAGCAAAAATGTATTTTCGTCCCTCCCAGACAGTAAATCAGGCTGGTTTTCCAGGCCAGCTAGAATTTCTCATAAACGTATAGAGCATTTTTTTTGTTTTTAAGGTAAGCGTCTTAATTATCCAATCAGACTACCATTGACTTCATTTAAGAAGTTAAGTGTCCATACACGTAAAATTATGTGTGTTTATATTCTTTTTAAGCAGCCAGCCCATTGTAGCACCCTCGTGCTCAACCTTAAACAAGTCCATCAATTGACACAGTCTTTTGAGTTTGAGGTTGAGTTCTCCTTTGAAAATGCTCTGATTATGTTCTTAGCATGACGTTCAGGTAAAAATAAGTGAGAGGTTTTCTTAGTCTTTTAATTAAAGTGTATTCACACAATTTTTTAAAGATGCGTAGTAGACTTAACTAGTAACAATTATTATGTTAGTAGCTGACCCTGCCATCTGAACAACTAAAATTTATAATAAAAATGAGACAGTGAAATGAGGAAGGAAAAAAAAAAAACATACTTGAAAGCTGAGGGTTCAGAAGGCCACTCTTGGACATATTTGTCAAGAGGATGGCAATGAAGTCTAAGATAATCTCTCCAATTATGAACAGTTTCCTTCTTTACATTGAAACTAGTCGATAACCTCATTGTCTTGGTTGGATCATCAGAGTAGAACTTCAGCTTCACATCCAACGGTAGATGGAAGAACTCATGGGCAATCTCTAACATCCTGGTCATCAATTCCCCAGCTACTCCATGATTGATCACCTAGCAAGTAATTACAACCCAACCCATGCAACAATATTAGCACTCTATAGAATGGGTCATTCGTTCCAAGTTATATCAATCAATTAATCTTATGAAAGTTCCATAAATAGTAGGTTTCTAACCCTGGACCTGGGTTGGGTTGGGTTGGGTTGGGTTTTTTAAGTTCTCAAGTTTGGCATAACAGGTGAATTTGCAAATTAAAATTGAAGTTATAGAAAAGAAGAAGAAGAAGAAGAAGAAAACAAAAGGCAGAAGTGTCAATTTGGAATAGCAATTTGGTGAAAGACATGTACAATTAATTACCTGGAAGAAGCCATAATCACGACACGCGTCGCCAATCTGTTGAATGATCTCTAACTGGTTAGTGGCACCTAAATCAATCAGAGGGACATTTTCACATGTCCTGACTTCAGAGAGTCGAGGCCTTTCGGACTCAGGTCGGACATAACTATCTGGAAGGTTAGAGTGTGGAATTCCAGTGGAAAGAACCTTGAAGTCCATGGATTAATTAGGAGTGATGGGGGAAATCTTAGAGAGTAGAAAATAAATAGCACAAAGAGACAGAGACAGAGACAGTGTGTGGGATGAGAAGAAACTCCTTGCATTGCCTTCCCTTCCCTTCTTACACCATCTGGCTATTAATAATAAGGAGCAAAGTGATATTGGGTTGGTTTAATTTTTAAATGCTTGTTGACGCCGTAATGAAGTCTTCTCTTTGATGTCATTTGTAGGTAAGGCTACACCGCCAAGTGAGTTTGTGGCACTCATCACTCTCTCCCACACATATTAGATTAGATCAGATGATGATGAGATGAGATGAGATCATTATCTCTCAATTTTTACATTTTTTTTTTATTTCATTTTTAACAATTATTTTACATAGTTTTGGTATTAATTAGGAAATCAATTAAGCTTATAACATAGAATTCAGAGAGACGGTGTGGGAGAGATCAACTGCACAAAAAGTGGGGAAGACGGTGTTGAAGGCATGATCAAGGAGCAGCTAGGAAAGGAAGATTTTTATTTTTTCCATTTTTTAATCTTAAACCGCCATTAATATATATATGTCGTTTGTGTAAAGATTCAACGAACTGATAATCGGGCAGGCTTTCAGACGCAGCTGGCTTGTCTAATTGGCGAGGAAATGGGCGAGTACGCAAATGCACACATTTCGAGGGGGTAAAGGGTTGCACCCCCTCCCTCGCCCGTTTTCTCGCCAATTAGAATTTCCCATGTATTTGTGATTGCAATTATTTGTGGGGCTTTTAACAGTATGGTGCACATTTTAGTATTTTTTATCATGTCCCCAACTGGGGTTCTAGAAGATAGCATTTACCAAAATTTGTAGAAAACCTACCAAACAAAGTTTACTAGGATTTTTTTTTTTTTTTTAAATTAAACCTTCAGTGGGGAAGGGCAATTATGAGATGTCAGACATTTATTACTTAAAAAAATCTTATACACCTGTCAGGGATACGTGACGACTTTACCCAAAAGATAAGAAAACAATTGGACATACATCAAAGATAAACCAAAAATCTAGATCCAAGAAAGAAACTATCCTAAAACATTATGTGCTCTTGATCAAGAAACCTTGTCCTGTCCTTTAACAAATGGCCTAGTTCACTAATGGAGTAGACCTTACAAATTAAGGTCTACCATCAAGTAAACCATTACATAGCAAAAGGCAAATAGAAACTAGGCCTAATTAACCAAAAATAAGGCCTAAAAAGGAAAATACTTTATTCAATAGCTAGGCCAAACTCACCAGGAGGTAGGCCTTATAAACAAACAAATAAATGAGTACGCAAAGACCCCAGTCAACAAGGGCAATAATCAACCAAACATCCTCAAAAAACCATAGAAATTGCCCAAGAAACGAATTGCACAACTTACAAATGACAACTTGCGCAACTTGCAAAGTGCAACTTACACAAACTTGCCAATGCAAGTTGCATGCATAGAGCACCCACTTGCCAACCAGCAGTTAAGATCACCAAAACAGACTGCATAATTGCAGTCACCCTATGATTTTTACTTAAGGTCATTCCCTTCCCTTCTTACACCATCTGGCTATTAATAATAAGAGCAAAGTGATATTGGCGGATAACGAGCAAAATTTCATGGCGGTTATGAACTCATTCATTGCGGATAATATTAATGTCTAGCGGATAATATTAAATTATAGGTGGATACAAGTGTCGCCCAATATGAATTTCTGACGGTTAAAAACTCATTCCCGGCGTATACAAGTGTCGCCATTCTGGAGTCTCGGCATTTATAAATCTATACCTAGCGTATTTATGTGTCGTCCGTTCTGAAGTCCTGGTGTTTAATAATTTGTAGACGGCGTATTTATGTGCCGCCTATTCTGAAGTCCCGACGTTTAACAATTTTTAGTTGACGTATATATGTGTCGCCCAATCAATTACTTTGTCAAATATAAGTGCCACGAAAAATTGTAATGTCATTTATATCCGCCACTATGTTATGCCACTTTTCCCGGTGGATATTATATCCGCCATTGCAACATTGGCCTGACGGATATAGTATTTTTTGCGATGGAAGTATGCTTTTAGTGTCATATACTTATCCGCCATAATTGCTTATTTTTGTAGCAGTGGCAATGCCCATGCTTTCTGGTTATTTAACCTGTTACTAAGCCTATCTTACAATCGCCATTTCCAGTGAGCCTGATCAATATTATTGCCATCAACTTTATCAAGGAATGTATCAAGTGCTTTTTGAGTTAAAAAAAAACGTGTATATAACTATATAAGGATAGTGATGTCCACCACATAATACATACCATGAAATTGGATGGTTAGAATTGTCCTTTGGGGGTCGGTCATGAAAGCACTTCCTCATTGTGAGAGGTTGATATAAAAACCTTCTGGAGCTTTGATGATTCATTGGCCGGTGACTATTATAATGATCGTTACCTACTTGTCATTAATTTATGAAAAGTTCTTCATTAGTTACATCATTTTTTTACATGTTTTCAATGGTAGGTTTTTTTTTTTTTTTTTTTTTTTCATATTCATAGAGACCATATAAAATTATAAATAGTGAATTAGATATTGAATCCTGAAATAACTGTTTAGAAATAAACAATTTACAACAAAAAACTTAAATCACTTCTTGTGGCCGGACAATCTAGTTTGAGTTATAGGTGTGTCGCAAACTATCTTCGCTAAACAACCATGTCAAAAATAGATTAACACGACTAGTCCAAGTAGAGGCAGCTAGTCAATTGTCATCGACATCTGTTACATTTATAATTTCTCACATTTATCATCCAAATCTGACCATTTAAATTGCCCCGGAGATAGCAACCTCACTCCCTTTCCCAAGTCAGCTAGAATTGGGGTTTTCACAAGGATCCAAACTAAAAGCCCTGCATTTTCAAAACCCAATTATAACAACATCCATGCCGACATATCAATCATGAAATGCTCTTGACATTCATGTTTTACATGAAGGTATTGTAAATAAAGTTAAGTAATTATGATTGATCATCCACTTGCCGACCTCACTCTCACGACCACAAACTAATTGCGATTTGACTTTGGGGATTCTAGGAAGATTTTATGACACGTGTGTACATAAAATTGAAAATGATTCTCAACAACAATTTTAGTCGGAATCGTTTGTCGGTCTCTTTTGAGCTTTTTATTGATTATTTTACACTTCTACCCCTTCTATAAATGGTGTTTGTGATTGTGTTTTAAAAAAAATAGGTAAAAATATTTTTAAAAAAAATGCTCAAAAGATATCAGCAAACAAGACTGACTAAACTTACTCTAATAGTTATTCACAATTGAAGGATCAAAATTAGTGATACATCACCATTGAGCTATATTCGAGTCATACGTAACCACAGGTTGAGGCCGTCCTAATGGCATCTTTTTATCTTCATTTCATGATTCCCCTCTTCAACTTGGTACCACTAATATCTTAACAAAACAAAACCAAAAACCTTGGTAGGACTAAGTAAATGGTAACTCGCTTCAAGCCACTTACCAACATGGCTTTAAAAAAAACTCGGTACTCATTAAATTTTATTCTTAGATGACCAAAATATAGTTATTAACCAATATTTTATAAAAAAAATATTAATATGATATATTTAAAAATTTTTAGCTCTAACCACTAATAAGTAATATGGGTGTTAACTTAAATGATAAGACTGATGATATCACCATTAAGAAATCTACCAACCTAAGATTCGACAATCAAACCATCCCAATTGACAATCAAACCATCCCAATTGACAAACATGGCTTTAAAAAAAACT
This sequence comes from Berberis vulgaris, assembly GCA_963556465.1. Lineage (NCBI taxonomy): Eukaryota > Viridiplantae > Streptophyta > Magnoliopsida > Ranunculales > Berberidaceae > Berberis > Berberis vulgaris. The sequence continues at coordinate 829,442 of OY747128.1, read as the reverse complement.
CGGTACTCATTAAATTTTATTCTTAGATGACCAAAATATAGTTATTAACCAATATTTTATAAAAAAAATATTAATATGATATATTTAAAAAAATTTAGCTCTAACCACTAATAAGTAATATGGGTGTTAACTTAAATGATAAGACTGATGATATCACCATTAAGAAATCTACCAACCTAAGATTCGACAATCAAACCATCCCAATTGACAATCAAACCATCCCAATTGACAAACATGGCTTTAAAAAAAACTCGGTACTCATTAAATTTTATTCTTAGATGACCAAAATATAGTTATTAACCAATATTTTATAAAAAAAATATTAATATGATATATTTAAAAAATTTTAGCTCTAACCACTAATAAGTAATATGGGTGTTAACTTAAATGATAAGACTGATGATATCACCATTAAGAAATCTACCAACCTAAGATTCGACAATCAAACCATCCCAATTGATAAAATAAAAAGTAATACAATCCAATAAATTAATCAATACGACTTTTTTTTTTTTTTTTTAAAAGCTTAAAACTAGACTTTTGTGATTTTAAAGTGCAGAGACCAAAAGATACCCTTTATTGTATCACTAAATCAGCATTGACGATCCTCCCCGCCTTTTGTTTTCACTCAAAACATAAACAGTCTGGATTCTTTTTTTCACCATGGAAAAAGCACCATACAATTTTTCCACGTTACTAGTGAAAGTCAATTACGGATTCAGTGAACACTCTACAACTACATTCGTGTCACTTCATTTTCTGTCTCTATCTCTTTGGCTCTTTGTGGAATATAGGGGAATGCTTCTTGTCCTTACTCTTAGCGTGATGATCGGGCGGATGCAAAATTTTCATTTTCAGTCTAGGTCGTCTGCACTCAGGTGAAGAGATTTGACTTATCAAATAACACACGAATGAATGTGTGATTAAAAACAGTTCTCATTGTATAAAATTGATTAAGACGCGCAATTCTTCAAAATTTTCCATTAACCTAAAAATGACTTTGTCGGAAGAAAAACAATTAAAATTGTTTAAGATGACAGATTTAAATGAAAGAAAAAAAAAATTTTAATTAAAAATACATAATAATAGTTGGATAGACAACAAAAATGAGTTTCCCACGTAATTAAGACATGTTAATCTTTTTGTTAATTTCCATCAACCAAAAGTACCAGTTATTCTTGCCTTTGCCCCCACCATAATGGGACGACTCAGTCTTCAAGACTCCTCACGATCACTGGCGTAGGCTTGGGGGTTGGGGGTGGGTGTTTATGGCATAAAAAGTAACCTGAATTTAGTTGGACCTCCCTCGCTCAAGGAATGCGTAAACTTCCATCGTGAGATTACCGGAGGTAGAGGGTATTATACGAGGCACTGCTACCGGAGGCAGAGGGGAATATACGAGGTATTTTGTGATGATCATCAAATTTTCATCCGCGCAAATCATCATAATTAGCAGCAAAAATTTAATCTTTGACAATCTAATCTTGTTTTACAGGTTAGATCTCTCTCTACGAGAACTAGAAGAACAAATTTGAATGCATCACTTTGCATTTTGCTCAAACATTTGCGTTTTTCTAAATGAAACAGTCAAAAAGTGTGGTACGTTTCATCGAACAATGGAGAGTAAATGCTTGCATCATATATCATTGATAGAGTGGTCCATTGTGAAATGATGTCATCCTATACATTAGCATGATGTATCAGCACGAAACATTGCATGATTTCACAATGAGGGTGGGTCACAAAACATTATTCTAGGGCGTACAACGTCTCTCTCATAAATTATTAATACCGCGTCAGTTTGAAATATTTCATGACAAAGAGACAGACTAAATAGACGCGTGATGACCCAACCAATATGATATTATCACACGGTTTTCCCCCGACAAGTTCAACGCGGTTATGGAGATTTGACATAATATATGGTTGGTTGGTTTGAGAAGGAAATAAAGTCATGGTTAGTGGGACCCTAATAAGGTGATAAGTACACATTTGCCTGTTTACCGCTCAAACTCTCTCTCTCTATTTATTTGAATGCCATGGAATGGAAGAGATGACGAATCACCCATACGTCATTGGAATGACGAACTTGTATTCCACCTTGACGTAACCTTCCATCTTGGGGTTGAGTAGGACTGTAGGAGTAACTTCTTACATAAATAACCAAACAAATAAATAAATATGATCAAAGTCTCAACACCTATAATTAAAGAGTACCTACCTAACAGGCCAACACATACAGATGGATGGAGGGATGTTAATGAAGATCGAGCGAGGGACTCTACATGTTCGTTCGCATTAGTTGTGAGACACTTATTAGTCAGGTCATTCTGTCTCTCACAACCAAGTTATACGACAATATTAATAATGCACTTATTCCTTCATTGTATCAAGACATTGACCCAGCAATCCCCCACAGAAACTAAGCAAATACCAAACAAACTCGTGCTAGTGCTAGGCATTCAAGACTTTTAGCACCCTGTTCAACACCAAACCACCTACACACACCACTCTGCAAATCATTATGTGTTTAAAAAAAGTCATAATCAGTGAAAGTGTGTGACTGCAGGCATTTTTCAGGCCATTCAACCAGAGATGCCAACATGATTTTTACTTAAGGTCATTTTCTACTATCTTGCAAGTGTTTTGAAACTAAGCAAATACCTAACAAACTCGTGCTAGGCATTCAAGACTTTTAGCAGCCTGTTCAACACCAAACCACCTATACAGAGCACTCTGCAAATCAATCTTGTGTGTTTTAACAAAAGTCATAATCAGCGTGTATGTGACTGGGCATTTTTCGGGCCATCTTATGAAATGTTTGGTTCAACCAGAGATGCCAACACGATTTTTACTTCCTAAAGGTCATTTTTTTCTACTATATTGCAAGTGTTTTGAAAATTCAATGTTAGCAAACAAAAACGAATATAATTCAGGAAGTCATCTTATGAAATGTTTGTCTCAACCAGAGATGCCAACGAGATTTTTACTTCCTGAAAGTCATTTTCTACTATCTTGCAAGTGCTTTGAAAACTCATCGTTAGCAAACAAAAATGAATATAATTCAGGATGTTGTACACGAGTCATCCTATGCATCATTCAGTTACTTTCTAATGATATCACCGACGCTATCAACAATACTTATATGCATGTTTATCTTTCGAAGAATCATATCTACATTATTGGATAACTGAACAACAATATAATAGTGGCCTCTAGACAAATATCTACGTCATATCGAGAAGCAATATATGGGGCAGGGGTGAGTGGGACTTGAATAGAGTTTTGAAGACCTAATAATAGCAAAGTGACACGCCAACTATAATAGAGTTTTGTCTTTGATAAAAAATATTTGGGGTGAACCTATTTTCCATAACATTTAAATTCTAAGAATATAGATTCAGCCAAGGTTTAAGAGTTGGAGATAAGCCTAACTTATGCTACCAGGAATTGACTTCGCTCTCTTGTACAAATAGCCACAAACGTCTTTATATTAGTGTTCTAAAAATCCTCCTAGTCGGCCACAAACGTCTTTATATTAGTGTACAAATAAGCCTATATTTTTTTAATACATTTTGCTGTATCTTGGCATTGAATTGGAAGTACTATTATGTTTAACTTTGCTTTATATATAAATATTTTTTTTTTCAATTTTCAAAACAACCAAGAGAAGAAATATATAAACTTGAAATTCAACCAGTAAATCCCTTTTAAAAACTAGACTAAATAAAAGAAGTACGATCTCTAGAACTATAAGGTAATATAGGTTGAATGACAGTCAAACAAGGTCAATAGATAGAAGTAGAAGTAAATATGAATACGCTATGAAAGTAAGACAAATATTTGTATATAGTGCACCAAAAATAAGACTAAAGATATGCAAACGTCTTTACATGTTGTAAAAGCCTTGCCTCATTTGTTTACTTGGACAAAGAAAAACATCTTCTACAAGAAATTCAAACCTCAACTCTACAGTCTAAGCAAAATTTTGACTGGAGAAATGATATATTTGTTGTATAAATACATAAAAACCACCACTGAGCATGTATCATGATGATGTCATCTACAGATGAGGATCTCCATTTTTTCTATGACCTTATCTTCCCTTTTTTTTAAATTCTACTTAGGCCGAAATAATTGACATAATTTTGGACTTTATAAGGCAAGTTGATCTCAGTAGTGGAAAAAAAAAGTTCAAGATAATAACAAAAACAGAAGAAAAAAGAAAACAATTTGTGATCTCTAGAAAAAATTAAATTAAAATGGTAAGTGTTTTAGCTTTTTGAACAATGTATATTTTCTTTTCGACGGCAACAGGTAGGATTATGTATTCATTCAAGAGTATGGTATATGCTTTTGTGCCTTTTGCATATATGATGTTTGATGGGTAGAGCTGTTAAAGATGGTTATCTCATCTGATAATAAAGGATTCAATATTTCAGATTTTTGTTTGGATTTTATTCAGAATTTTACATCCAAAGAATTATGATAGTTATCAGAGAATTACACTAAAATATAACAAACACATTCTCTAGTTCATAAAAAATTTCAATTTCAATTTCAATTGTAATGTTCTGTTGAATAAATTTGAGTTCGCTTTTGGTGTTGTGTGATCATTGTTCACTTGTTTGATACATTTGTCTGCTGACAGTGTACTCTTAAAGATTTTCTCTTATCACCATTTAAGTTTTTCGTTTGAAACCAATGTTACTTATTCCTTTGCACCTGTTACTTATGAAGTTTCTCTACTCATTCTACAAACTGGTGTGTTCCAGGCCCTGCTTGGTTCGTCGAAAGTGCAGGCTGCTAGATATGAGTGGACTATTCTTTTATTTTTATTTTTTATCCCTTTTTTTGTGTGTTGGCTGATGGCCAGATGAAGGCAAAATCATTGGACCCTCTTTCTATAACTCTCCCTCTTAACTGTTTATCAGCAATATATAAATACAGTTAAGGGTATATCATTACTATCAGTTCTCTCGCAAGGAAAAATATGTTGCAAATGCAAATAAGTAAGGGTTAATCGTACTGTCAGTTTTCTCACAAGGAAAAATATGTTGTAAATGCAAATAATTTCCCTAAAAACCTAATTTGGGGTGCTTGGGGTATTCATTAGCAATTATTCCATCGTATCTATTCCTGATTTATTTAGTTAGTTATCTTTTTTTTTTTTTAAAGAGATTCAAACTTCATTGAGAACTGGATTTCCTGATCATACTTGAGATTTGATTTGCTTTGTTTGATCAGTCATCACTATTATTGCATCTTAATGTAAATAAAATGTCTTCTCGACTACGAAAGATTTTGTCCCTTAATTGTTCAATGGAATACACCTAATGACATGAGGGACGTTAGATGAGTCGATGGACATGGAAGAACCAAGGAATACTGTGGAAAGTTTGCTTAGCTAACCCAAGGTTTACATAGCACAATGGGTACTGAGATAAAGGGTGGACAACAGTGAATACTTGGAGTTGCAGGAACCGTTCCTCTCAATTGAACACATGATGTGTGGCAAGAAAATTCTAGATGTTACAATGCACTTCAAATGCCACTCACCAACTTTTTGCCCTCCAAAAATTTGCTAGGTTGGATAAGTTGCTTTAAATTTGTGAATAATTTTCGAGTTAATGTTTTTATCAGAACTACATTTCCTTGTGTCCAAAGTTAGGGTTCTCAAGTTCAAAACTTGAAAATCTGAGAAAAGGACCAAGCAAGAGAGAAATAGAAAGCAAAAACTATGTATATGAAAAAGCTGGCATTCATTCTATTAGCACATAAATTTAATGCACAAAACTGCAGGCAAGAATAATACAGCATGATGGTTGTCTCTTCCTTTCCAAGGCACGCAATGGATAAAAATCATTGAATTTGTAATAGTACAGAGCTACAATAATCATACAGTTACCTAGCTTTCAGGTTGAAGTACAGGAGAGTCGATCTCAATGCCCATATTTGCAGCAGTTCCAGCAATGATTTTCATTGCAGAATCAATATTTGTGCAGTTCAAATCCGGAAGCTTTTCTGTTGCAATACCACGCAACTGGTCAATGGTGATCTTCCCCACTTTCTCTAACTTTGGATCCTTTGAACCTTTCTCCACTCCTAGAGCCATAGAAGAATAATTGAACTCAGCTATGTAGTTGAAAGCAGTTTTGTTGATCACATTCTTGGATCTTCATAAGCATGCAAATAAATGAAAAATATAACGAGATAGATGTGTCCTAACCAAACAACTTTGTGATGTGGCCTGTCCAACCCAAATGAACTTGTGTTGTGCATTAAGGAATACTTCTATTTCTAGCTTGTGGTTGGGAATGCAACTTCATCCCTTCTGTGGCCCTTTTCCAACTGATAAACACATGTCCACTACAAATAAAAGCTTGTGTCAAATTTTGGAGGGCAAAGAAGGACTGAAGCTACTCTCGGACCATTGATGAAAACGTGGCCAAACCCATTCCTGTCAAATGACTCAGCCTCCTCAAGAGGCAGACTTCTTGGCACTAGGTAGACTAAGGGGTCAATTCCTATGGTAAATGATGAAACTCTAGTTATTGAGACAACTAACCCTCTCAAACCCTTTGACAAAGGTCTTTCATCTCTCTTCTTCTACGATTTGATATCGTTGACGAAGTGAGAGATGTTTGCGTTCAAGGGTAACTACACGACCTTCTTGTGGGTGGTATTCTAACTTCACATATCAACACCTAATAGCCACCACCAAGCATTCAATGTCGGTACAACCAGCATGACAAGGTGTAGCACACAGGTTTGGGAACCTACTGCTTGAGGGAAATCACTCTCACAACCACATGCACAGGCCCCACATACGGATTTTGTTCTCAAGACGGCCTCTCCAAGAACATGTAATAGCATGGCATTGCCATAGTCATCCAGCCCAATCTTAGCATAGGGACCTCCACACTCATGTGGATGTTCAATCTATATCAGGGTGATTATCTCCACCAAACATGGGTGAAATGGAACATGAATTGAATTTTATGAGTCATTTGATTTCCATCAGAAATAGCCTGAATCAAAGAGAGCCTTTTTCCTGACACTTCTACCATGAGTGACCATATTTCTTTGCTTCACCTCAGTGACCCAGTGAGAGGCAAGATAAAGCGATCTCCAACATGGGCAAGAAAACATGCAGGGACAGAATCCCGTCAACCAAAAAATTCAGTAACCTCATTAACATGGGACCCCCTCATACATAATATGTGCAATATAGGAGCAACAAATTGATTTACAATTAGCAGAAAGACATGCAAAAATATGCATTTCACACCACTGAATATATGATACCTGCCGCCTTAAGTAGAAGAACTGAAGCAGGTGGAGTCTTCAGAATAAAAGTAAAGCTTTTATCCTGTGCATTAACAACAAAATTTAATCAAATCTTCCAATTAAACTATTATAGAACAATTAACATTCAGCTTTAACAACAAAAATATAAAACCACAGAGCAGAAAATGGTGCATTTACTCAAACATATCAGTTAGGTGTATGAAGTACTGTACTGGTATGAAAGTTGATTGTTAGTATACCATTTCAACTTGTTAGTTGACAAATTCTTAACTGCATGCAGGTTTGAACAGGCTTCGGTATTTCATGGACTTAAATTTCCATATCCACAACACAATTCTAGCTCATGAGAACTCTCATATTCCGTGTGAAACTAAAGGGGTTTTACAACAGGGTCATCCTTTCAAGAGATTCTTACTCATCAATATTCACAGGGTTTTCTTCATAATGAGTAGGCATGCTTTTAAAACAGGTGCAGTTCTGGAACTGTTTTACTTTTTTTCATTTTTCTCAAGGGAAATGAAGCAAATGCAGTTGCATGGGAGACAATAGAAAATAAAGAGGTTTTTTTCAATTAAATCCCCCATTATTACAGAGGATCAATGCTCAAAAGAAACTCATTTTAAGAATTGGCCTTGCTGAACTCCAGTACCACATAACCCTCATAGCTTCCATAACCACTTTCCTCTCTTCAAAAGCATGCATCCTTAAACACGGATACGAGGTGTCTGGACTCTGGACTCTGGACACATGGATAAAAAACAACATAGGAAACTAATTCTTCTTTGATGAATAAAACACTTTCATTATAAACGGGAGCAAACAAAGTGCAAGAGAGCGAGCTACTCAAAAGAAAGAAACGGAAAACAACAAAAAGAGAAAAAATTACAACTTGAAAAAATTATCATACAAAGAAAACGAGGGATCCTGAGGAGACATCCACAATCAATCACCGATGATGAGAGAATCTCACTTGAACAACAACTCAGAAACTGCCAGAGGAGGAGCCACATCCCAGGCAATGGCCCATTGAATAGACATAATCTTTATCTTCCAAAGGGTTGCTGAATCTAACTTATTGCCCCCTAAAACTCTGCTATTACACTATTTCCAGATCACCCAAATATGATTAGCAACAGTCTGTCTCAAGTCCATTGCTTATGAAAGGGAAGAAGTCTTGATTTCCATTGAATGAACCATTCCATAAGACTGTCGTTCGGGAGGAAAAGCCACTTTGATTCATTGGCTATGGCAGTCCAAATGGATTGGGACAAAGGGCAGTCAATGAACAGGTCGATTGACAAGAATATGAAGACGGTTTGAAGGATTGTCAATAGTAAGAATTTACCATGAGCGAGAGTCCAAAGGAAGAAGTTTTGCCTCTTCCTCCAGAAAAACCCATTAGAGAAAGGGATAGCGTGTTGGCTTTGATCAGCATGGTTGGAAAGGAGACTAGCTGAAACTAACTTCTTATGAAAGTCCTTAACAGAGAAAAATAATCAATTTTTTATCTCATAACCACTTGTCATTATCATCATTGGGGGCAAACAACTCAAGGAAGGCAAGCATCTATGAGGACACACTAAGGACATGCCTGTACATAGTATTATTTACTTTTTCAGCATATTAGTAGTCATATTCTTTCACTTATAGGTCAAAATGGCTACACAAGTACTACTAACTGCCATAATATGCTTGTAATATTTGTGAAACATTGAAACTTTTGAAAGATATGTGAAAAAAATTGATAATCCTTAAAGTAACTTATGGGAGTATCCGACCAGTGTCGATACATGTCCGAGGCATAATTATTATTTTTTTAAAATAAAGTGTCTGCATAGATGCAACAATTAAGTTGGATTTTTAACTGATTTATTATTTTTCAACAACTGGCTTTGGAGAACAAAACGATTAAGACTCATTCCCCCCCCCCCCCCTCCGGAACCACATGACAAAGGGCAGTTGGAACAACTTCCTTCGTGGCAGAAACGATTCCAGCAGAAGTCACCAACCCAGCAGGCCTTTTCCGCTTTGCAGGCCAACCAACATTGAATAAATCACTCACAACCTTACTTTTGGAAGGACTAGGACTCTAGGAGGCCTCAGAGCCCTGCTCTTCCTCGTGGTCAGATCTGCACTCTGACCACCAACGCTAGCAGAAGGACTAGCTTCACCAGTGACACCAGAGTCACGCGCATAAACAACCAATGATCGTTCCTGATTACCAAGGATGCACGGACATGCGTGTCGTGTCAGACACGGACACAAGACTCGACAATTTCCAAAAATTAGGACTCGACGACATAGTCAAACTTTACTTTTTATTAATTTTTATTTTTTTATAACTCATGTGAACATAAACAACAACCTAAAGCTTAAAGTTGTTTAAAATTTGTACTTTTGAAGCTGGAAAAGAAGAGCTTAATAAGAGAGATAGAAAAAATTTACAGAGATGCACAAATAGTCAAAATTTATTGAGTGTATCTAATTTACAAATTGTTTCAAAACAGTGTGTAATTGTGTATCTAAAAGCAAAATAGTTATCAAAAACAGAGAAATCAAATTACAGCGAAATTACATATCAAAATACCCTTTTTGTGTATTGTATTAACTTAGAGCGAGCGAAGTAACGACCTTGATGACGCCTGATATACCACCAAATGAAAATGTCAGTCAAGAACCCTCAGATTGAGTACGACGTGAAGAGGTGCTCTAATTGGAGCAACTCTCTCCGACTTAAGGAATCGAAGAATTGACAATTGCAATTGAGTGCAACAGAACTGGTGTTTCTTCAAAAACTACTTCTAAAAACCAACAGAGAAAAACAGGAAAAAACCAAGAAAAAAAAAAAAAACTAGCCGTGTCCTGTCCGTGTCAGTCTCAGTCAACATGTCTTGATCGTTGACCACATGTCGACGTGTCCGACACGTATCTGATTCTTGAAACGGGGATTTTTCGAAGGGTCTGCGCATCCTTGCTGATTATTAAGGCCGTAGAGGCCATTCTGGTCAACAACCTCCAACTAGAGCATGTCTTCAAGTGGCATCCAAGGAAGGAAAAGGAATCGAGCCTTCGTCGACTGTTCTTCTGCAGTCAGTTGCAATTCGTTCAAGTCCCCGGGGGGTCCTGAATGACCTGAGAATGAGACTACCGCAAAGATTGAAGTACCTACATTCCATGGAAGCATAAAACCAAGTCTCCTGCCAGGACTTGAAATCATCTTTCGGCTTGCCCACACAAGATGACGAGATCGAATAGCAGACAACATTCTGGTTGAACTTCAATGCTAGCAAAGAATGCAGCACATTCTCGTTCAGACGGATCTCGACCCACAGAGCCTTGACCAAGGTACCAACCAAGATCCTCCAGCCATTAAGACCCAATTGAACAAGAGAAATATCGTTCAAGTCCGAATAAGACCATATGATCTCCGAAACTGGGAAACAGAGGCCAACCCTAAACATTCCAAGATACAGGGCTACGTAACCAACCTATGGCTGGATAGGGCTATCACCATCTTCTGGCAGCACAAGATGCAAGTCGGACAGAAGAGAATATGCATGACTGAAGTCATCCAAGGCGGCCTGGGTTGTCAACATCAAATCAAAGCGTCACACGATTGACACTAAGAAATCTCTTGCAAATGGAAGAATGTGTAAAGAAGATAAGACACCTCTCTAACGTCCTTATATAGGATTAAACAACGAAAATACAACCAATGAAAGATCGTGTAGGAAATGATAGCTGCACAAAACCCTAAAATCACACCAAAATGAGTTGAATGGTGGCTTAGTTGAGTTGCAGTTAAATTGTGGTCGTTGACTCGACAGCCCCTCAATCCCAGTTATTAACAACATTAATGTTGTGCATAACATTGATGACGAACCTCAATAACCCACCGCCGCACAGTTAGTAGCCATGCAAGTGAGCCTACTAACTGGGGGGATTAGCTGATGATAAATCAAACAACCATTTGATCATGACCAAACACGTGACACAAATCATTTCTTATTAGGGACAATCGGTTCAAACCAAAAATCAGTAACTTAGGCCCAATGAATCTCTCCCCAGAGAACATAGACGATACGAAGAAGACAAGTCATGACGGGAATCTCTCCCCCAAGAACGTATCTCAATGAAAAAGGAGAGAAACGCTCGCCTTCATTGCGCCATGCATGCTTAAGTCGCGTACAAAATTAATTACTCTTATTATATAAGGTAAATGAGAGAAGAGGAAGCAGGGAAGAAAAATCCTACAAGTATACTATGTCCAAGTTCATATTCTTCCTTAGTTCACTGAGTTAAACATTGGAGTGCTTTCGGCCACCAACAAGGTGCTCTTTGGCAATCTAACCCTGTTTTGGAGGTCAAATATCGAAAACAAATTTACATATGATACAAAATGCCAACAGGAGTAATATTTCTTTGATGAACATTTATTCAGGGTAGAGCAACGACAATAGATAAGATCGTTAACGATGGGGTGATCTTGATCAAAGACGCCCGCTATGTCAGTCTCACTCAGAATCCATCATCAATCACGGTCACCTCTCTAAGCATAATGGGTGCAAGATGTTGGAAGAATTTGTGAGAACAATGATGGTAATCCAAACTATTAATGAACAATTTATCCAATGGCCAACCAAAGGAACAACTATTCAAAATTTATCAAGCATTGGAAGATGGATCTGGACTGTTTGGATCATTTAGAAAGTTGGGATGCTAGAGTGCCTCAAGTTCAATACAGCACAGTAGAGAATGTCATCACTATAATTAAAATTCTTTTGCACATGTGGGGAGCCAAGGGGAGTTCTAAATGACATTCCTTTCTCCTCGTGTGTGTTTCATTGGGAAAATATTGTAAAAAACAACACATGACGTATAATTTATTTAGAGATCAGTTACTGATCTCCCAATATGAAAGTGAGCTCTCTTAAGTATCTTAATGCAGGTTGAGGACAAGAACACTTGGAGTGAGAAATATTCTCCTTTAATGACTGTTACATTTATTTCTACCTTACCCTCTCTCTCATGTTATAGCTTATATTGCCTTGGAATTTCCATTTTGGAGATGAGAAATTGAGGGGGGAAATGATGCATATGATTTATTAAATTCAACGGGGCACAACTTATGCAGATAAAAAAGAACTTACATTCCACGCATAAAACAATCAAATGACATGTTCTTCATATAAATTAGAAAGTATAAAGAAATCAAGCCATTTTAGTAAGTATGAACTCACATCATAAACTGTAATTTCCACTGGAATCACATAGCCAGCTTTATCAGCAGTCCTTGCATTGTAATCTTTACAGAAAGCCATGATATTAACACCCTTGGATCCAAGAGCTGGTCCTACAGGTGGTGCAGGAGTAGCCTTCCCTGCCTCCAGAGCCAGCTTAATCATTCCAATTACTGCACAATTTACAACAAAGAAATATCAGAAACAAAGAAGTATCTAAACCTAATTTGTAAAACTAAATTGTTAGAGAGCTTGATAACTCCTCGACACTGAATATACAAAAAAAAATACAAAACTAAGAAACAAACATAACACTCATGCATTCAAACCTAATTACCTCTCAGCAAAACTGCTAAGTAAGAGAGAGAGGGGGGGGGGGGGGGGGGGGGGGGGGGGGGGCGGTGTAGTTGAAAAAATGATTGAAATATTTGCATGCTCACGAGTCAATTATGCATTTCGCATGGTGAAGACTTAGGAATTTCCCTGTGAAAATTTTCGCATAGCAAGTAAAAACAGCCTAAGGATATAGAATGCAAATGCATTCTTTTACATATAGCTCCTCAAAATTAGGTGCTTAGTACGATTTTACTTAAAACGATTATGGGATTACAATGCAAATCCTAAATGCAATTTTACTACCCATCAAAAAATTGGACCATTAAAATCCAAGATATCTTCAACAAATCTTCGGTGATCCAATTGACTCAAAAGACAAAAACCATTGCAATAAAAAAAACCAAGATGATTAAATTCAAAAAGAACAAATTTGAATAAAAAGGGAATAGCATATCAAGATACTCAAACAGCAGTCAGTTCAATGAACTCAAAACACACTCATTGAATTAAAGCAATAAAGAATTAGGACTCTTAAAGAAACAAAACAATCCAGGAGCTCTATTGTATTGAGGCTACAAAAAAGGAGAAAATTGTGACAGAACACTTTCCATGCACTTAAAACACAGAGGGAGCAAGCAAGAATTCTTTACTTAAATTACTGGAACATTCTTAAACTTCAACAATTTTTTATCAACAAAAAACCCATTCTAGAAAAAGACTACCTTCTCTGGTAATCTTCACAAATCCAATTGATCGAAATTTTTTTTAAAAAAAATGATAAAAAGAAAAAAATTCATGAAGGGAAAAAAAAAAACACGAAGCAAACATCCTTGACCCAGATCAAAATGCAACCAAAAATGATAAAAATTAACCCATTTTGTAATTTTTACAAAAAGTTAGCATTCCACTGGGATATTGTTGTCCATATTGTTGTCCATGGGAGTTTCTTGCACAACCTCGTCCCCTATTAGACTGGCCACCAAAGTGCCTTCCTCTGCCATGACTAAAACCTCGACCAAAAGACTGACCAAACTGTTGTCCACTACTATGTTTATGACTAGAACTAGCCAAATTTGCTGTAACAGGAGAAATACTATCCACAGAGCTTTGTTGCTCAAGTCGATTCTCAAAAGATAACAACATGCTATGTATAGATTCAAGTGAGATCTGATCATCCCGGACATTAATTGCTGTACCTAAACCATTTAAGAGATTCATTATATGATCTTGATCGGAGACTAACTCACCAATGGCAGCTAAATTGTCTGCTGCACTTTTGATTTTCATGATGTAGTCAATCATGGACAGTGAACCCTTCTTGGTAGACTATAAATCTAATCGTAGTTGCATAATCCTAGCTCTTGAAGAAGATGAAAATATTTGTTCTAAAGCTTTCCAAGCTGAAAAAGAGGTGTTGTGACCAATAATCTGAGCCATTATGGCTGGTGTAAGAGAAGCATAAATCCAACTTAGAATGGTACGATCTTGTCTTCTCCAAGCAACAAAGGCAGGATTGATGACTCCTGTACTTAATTATTTTGCTGGACAAACTGAAATTCCTTCAATAAAGTCTTCAAATCCATTTGCATATATCACATTCTCAATTTGTGATTTCCAAAGTATATAATTTGTTCTATCTAGTTTCACTGGCAGAGTATGATTCCACTTGATAAGAGGGAGCAGAAGACATAGAAGAAGTTTGACCTGTATTGAGAGAACCAGAAGATGATAGGACTGTGAAGGTTGAGTCGCCATTGATTCAAGAAGAGGCGCTCAAGAGCTCTGATACCAGGATAGAATTATATGAACAAACTGAATCTCTCTGCTTTTGCTTAACTAGCAATACAGAGTATATTGTATCTATTTATATTGATGTATCAGATTACATTCTTACAGCCTATCATAACAAACTACAGATTACAACAGATTACAACTAATACTAACAAACTACAGCTCATCATTACAGCCTATCATAATACACTAACAAACAACAGCTCATACTAACAAACTAGCTGGGATACTTTCTATCACACTGTCCCGAAGTAAAACCATAACTCATTTGAGCAAATTGAACATATGTTACTGGAACACACTGATGAATTTGACACCCCATTTAAAAAAAACTGTTCTAATACAGAAAAAAAAAAAATAATTCAAAGTTGTAACTTAGATAAGGTGAATGATGATCACAAAATAAGACATTTGAATGCAGTTAACCAGCAGCAAAATGAAGCAAGGAGTTTTAACTCAAATTTGAACAAAACATTGAGAGATTGAAACAACACATTGAGTAAGAAATTATACCCTTCTTTGATTTTCCAGAAGCTTTTGGAGGTGCCATGGCTTTCACGACTAGAGACCTTGTGGTTGAAGGAAGGGACGCATTTCTATTGAGAAATTGAATTGAAAAGTAGGTGTTGGAAGACAGACCCAGTGATGAAGAAGGAAGGAGAGAGGAAGAGAGCTTGGCGACATCGTGTGAAGAGTGTTGAGTGAGTGGGAGATGATAAGCAAAGAGGGAAGCCATTACAGAGAGAATGAGAGCAAAGTAGAGAAGAGATAACGCTTTCAACGATTAAGTGCAGAGGAGGGGTCTTTGTAATTGTATGGATCACCGGTGGGCCTCATCCCAACCCTAATGATGGGCTTCTTAACTGACCTTGGATCACGTGAGTGGGCTTGGTTGGGGTAAATTTTACCTCAAACCTCAAAGTAGGTTATGATTGATAGTGTAGGGATGGGCATGGGATGGAATGGATCTCATCTTGCCATAGACTCTCGCGTCCGCCGCCATCGGGTCGGGTCGGGTCATTTAGAGAGCAACCCATTCTTTTTGCTGAAAATTTATTTAAATAAAAAAAATTTGTATTACTGCAGAATCTAGCCGAGGTTTTGTTTTGTTAATGCACTTATCCAATTTTTCGTATTTGAACGAATCTGTATTCTCCCTATAAATACAACACAAAGTTAGAGTTTACAAATACAAGAAAAAAAAAAGTATTTTGCAAACAAGAGCATTTAGTTTTGCAATTAGAGAGAACAAGACTTTTCCCTTTTGCAATCAATTATTTCATTTAGTATTTCAATCAAAGAAGTGTTTTTCATTTTGTTAAATTGTATGCTTTGTATTCGTGATTCCGAGCAAATAAGAGATTAAGGGTGGATAGTATTCCGTTCATCAACAGTGCAATTGTTTGAACGAGACAGTGAAGATTCTGGGCTGTTTTATCCTGGGGACGACGAGGCTACTAGACTGCTTGCACAATTTTGGGCAGAGCCGCGAAACGTCTTAAAGAGAGCGACCTAGTCCGCGACTCAACCCAAGAACAATTGGTACCTTCGTTCCTATCTTTTAATTTGAATTTCTTACAGTTTTTACAACAATTTTAAGACGTTTTATTTCTGCCATGACAAATGCTTTCTTTCATAATTTTCTATAAGATCGAAAGAATGATCCCTTCAATGATATTTAGTATTCTCCATAATACAACTTATGGAAATAGGAAAGGACATGGAACAAGTAATGAGAATAATGGTAGAAATGATACAGCCTTTGTCAATTGCAGAACTTGACAGTGTTTTGATCCATTCTTATTCGAAGTTTGATTTGTGCAAGCTATCTTCACAGATTAGGTTGTAATGATACCCTTCGTCTCTAGGGAGATTTTGGTTTGATTACCTGTGTGTAAGTGTGATTATTTAATACTGTTGGGTTTTGTGAGGATTTATTGAATAAGAATCTTTGCAAGGACATAACCCATGCTAACATTTGGAAAGGTTGGAAAGATGGTTATATTTGTTTGGATTTATTGAATAAGATCCACATGATTTAGAGCTTTACAACTTCAGATACCTTTATCTATAATGGTGGTTTTCCATGTTGTGTAATTTTAATATTTGGCATGCTAAACTCTGTCATGTTAATAGTTTTGGATTTTGAAAGCCGATTGATCTTGTAACTATGCTCATAGTCCACACATCTTGAATCTCTAGCTCTGTCTCCATTCAGAACCTAAATTCGACAAGTTACTAGATATAATGGATTTAAACATGAGTTTTGTGGCCTTCAACATGATCTCTTTCTAGTTAGCTTCAGAAAATACTTGATGAATCATGCATCTGTTTTTATTTTTTCGTATCCACCGCGTTTGACTGGTTGTATAACATTTAGAAGCTTGGAAGCGCTTATGACGAGCCCTCCTAGATGTTGCCTCTCAGGTTTTGTATTGATGTTCTTGTGCAATCAGATAAGCTAGTCGTTCATAACATTTTGAATCTATTCAGGCTGCTTTAAATGCATAGTCAACTAAATCCCTGTCAGAAGTGAAATCAAATTAGTTATCATTATGATTAACGTAATTAGGGATTGACATACATGCACACTTGTTGACAATGAAAAATTTAGTTTAGACTCTAAACCCATGGAGGACTAACTAGAGGAGATTGTGTATGAGTAGAACACCTCTTTGTAATTTCAAACATTGGATAAATGGTTTTCATCCTTGTGTATGTGGTACTGAAGTCAAGAGAAGCCACACATGAGGGTTTATCATTAAACTCAAATGGATTTTTAGAGATTTTTCTTTCAGCGGTGGCAGCCCACTTGCACCTAAAAGCATACCCAATGAATGTGTTTAGGATTGAAGGGTCACCCACATCTGCATTGAGACATCTTCATATCTTCTTCACTTAGTATTCAATGTTTTACTTTTTGGTTGTGGATATTCTTCACAAATTTCAATTTTTAGGGGAGGAAAGAAAGGTATAAGCTTTATCATTTAACATTGAATCAGTAAACCTTGGTGCGCCATATAATCGACTTAAGTGAGTGTAAACTTCCCAATCCACTCTTGAAATCTTTAGTCGGATGGTTGCTTAAGCGTGTACTAGAAGCTAGAAAACTTTGGGTAGTTTAGCTTATGTTAGGATACCTGATCCTAAAAGGAATAAGCTTGCCAGTAGGGCATATGAATGTGTATTCATAGGATATAATAAATTTCCTTTTATTTCGAGGAATAGTGTGGGGTTATTTCGAGGAATAGTTGGGGTATATCCTCAAATAACGTGTCTTTGATCAGGATAAATGAAACTGATAAAGCCACATAATCTGAGCCTATGAGAAGTAAACGGAAACAAACTTCTAAAAACTTTTGCCCCGATTACTATGTCTTTTCATTCGAGGAGGATTCCTTTAGCTTTCAAGAAGCCTTATCCTCTATAGATGTCAAATTTTGGGAATAGGCTATTGATGATGAAACATACTCTCTTGAGTCTAATAGAACCTGGCATTTAGTTGACTTGCCACCAGGTTGCAAGACTATAGGATATAAATGGGTATTTAAGAAGAAATTGAAACCCGATGGTAATGTTGAAAAGTTTAAGGGTCGTCTTGTAGCCAAAGGGTATAGACAGAGAGAAAATGTTGACTTCTTTGACACATATTCTTCTGTTACCCGGATTACATTATCAGAAGTTTTTCGCTGTCCTTGAAGGATATAGCGATGCTGATTGGAACACCCTTTCAGATGACTCCAAAGCCACCAGTGGCTATATTTTCAGTATAGCTGGTAGAGTTGTTTCTTGGAAATCGAAGAAACAAACCATTCTGGCACAATCCACGAAGGGGTCAGAGATGATAGCACTAGCCACGGCTAGTGAAGAAGCAGGTTGGCTGAGAAACCTGCTAGCAGAAATCCCTTTATGGGAAAGACCGATTCCAGCTGTCTTGATCTATTGCGATAGTACCGTGGCTATTGCAAAAATACAGAACCGTTATTATAACGGCAAGAGACGACAAATACATCGTAAGCACAGTACAGTTAGAGAGTTTCTATCTACTGGTGCTGTGAGAGTGGATCATGTATGAACTGATGCGAACTTGGCTGGTCCTTTGACGAAAGGATTAGCTAGAGAGAAGGTTTTCAAAACCTCGAAAGGAATGAGACTAATGCCCTTAGATTGATGAGTTATTCATGATGGTAACCCAACCTATAGATTGGAGATCCCAAAAAATAGGTTCAATGGGAAATAACAAGTCGTGAATGATATGATGTGAATCATGCTGACAAAATAGCAATCTCATTCCTAGATTAAAGCATGAATTCCTGAAGCGATAGTAGGATGAGTTAAAAACTCTTAATGAGGTCTATACTCTATGTGGAGTGGAGTACCTAGCTACAAGAGTACTCTTGATAGACTCACCTAAGTGATTGTGGAAGTTTGGCCGCTTCCTATGGAATTTGTGGGCAAAATTCCTAGAGCCTTCACTATACTGGGATATACATGCATGGCCGTAAGGCACGGGCATTTTAGACTTCACCCTGGTAAGGTTGTGCGTGTAATGTCTGTTAGATATAGAGTTCAAAACTACGAGTTACTCTAGTATAATCTAAAGCATGAACACTACGCAAGAGTTCAAGTCGAAAGACACTTTTGTTTATACACAATCTTATATTTTTTTAGATTGCTCGATGAAATTTTTTTTTAAAAATCAAAGTGGGGGATTGTTGGAAATATGACTTTTTAAAATAAAAGAAAATGGATGTGTATCAGGTTTCGATCTCTGGATCTCTCTCTAATTTTAGTCCCGCATCTTCTATACAACTCATAGTGGAAGAGTTTATAAGGAGATTGTTTGGACTTGGGTTTGGACCCCTTGGGGGTACCACACTTTTGTGAGGAGGGGAGAGATAGACTCTCGCGCCCACCGTCGTCCATCGGGTCAGGTCATTTAGAGAGCAACCCATTCTTTTTACTAAAAATTTATTTAAAAAAAAAAAATTGTATTACTGCAGAATCTAGCCGAGGTTTTGTTTTGTCAATGCACTTATTCAATTTTTCGTATTTGAACGAATCTGTATTCTCCCTATAAATACAACACAAAGTTAGAGTTTACAAATACAAGAAAAAAAGAAAAAATATTTTGCAAACAAGAGCATTTCGTTTTGCAATTAGAGAGAACAAGACTTTTCCCTTTTGCAATCAGTTATTTCATTTAGTATTTCAATCAAAGAAGTGCTTTTCGTTTTGTTAAATTGTATGCTTTGTATTCGTGATTCCGAGTAAATAAGAGATTAAGGGTGGATAGTATTCCATTCATCAACAGTGCAATTGTTTGAACGAGAGAAAGAAGATTTTGGGCTGTTTTATCCTGAGGACGGCGAGGCTACTAGACTGCTTGCACAATTTTGGGCAGAGCCGCGAAACGTCTTAAAGATAGCGACCTAGTCCGCGACTCAACCCAAAAACAATTGGTACCTTCATTCCTATCTTTTAATTTGAATTTCTTACAGCATTTACAACAGATTTTCAGCTCCCGGTAGTTGTCAAAATGTCCTCTTTTCCTGAAACTCTTACATATCCGCATATGATTCATATTTTATAGCACGAACAGCTATAGGACTTATGACAAAATGTTCACCATCGGTCCAAGTCAGGCTTCCAAATGAATAATCTTCATGCACCTTCTGAGTAGAAGTAAACTTCAATTTGAAAGGAAGTATGGCAGTAGTTGAGTTGAAGGATAATGTCTGGGGTACGACTGTTGTTTCTATACCATGTGGAGATTGCACAATAGCTTTATACACAGAATTGGCAGGGCCTACATTGGTGACTGTTCTGATGAGCGAAATAGTCCTCTTAAGATTGGGGATGGAGATGGAGGGGAGATTTAGTTTCAAGCCAAAATGCCTTTTCTTCATGCAGGATGTTGCTGTCATTGTTAGATTTATAATAGCTGAAGTGCTATAGCCCATGGAGCAGAGGAACTGAACATAGTTCTCTGTGCTCATGTTGTAAATTAGCCCAGGGTTTGCTGCCCTACTGGGGTCGACATGCCCTCCACCAATGTCAAAAGGATCAGCTGGCTTGCGTGTAGCTCCCTCGGAAATTATATTTGCTCCATCTATCCTGGTTTGGGATGCTGCAATTTTACCATTGATGATCACAATTGTCGTAATTGATAATATTGTTTGTGTTTAATGAGCTTGACTCACCACTGGTAACGAGCGCTGATTTTATGGCTGCTGGGGACCAATCTGGGTGTAGGGATTTGATGAGCGCGGCTATTCCTGCCACATGAGGACAAGCCATTGAGGTTCCTGACATTAAAGCAAAGCCATTGCTACTTTCTGGATCAATTGATGGTGGATATGCTGCTAAGATGCTCACTCCTGGTGCAGCTATATCTGGCTGTCAAAATTAATCATACATCAAATGACCAATCAATTGTAAGAATTCTCATAAAGGATAAAATCTTTAGACTATAATGCATGCAGATTGACATATAAGCTAAGTCCCTTACTCTATTATTTCTTCCTATTTGCAGCTAATAGGATGCTGTTGAAATATGCCTATTTGATAGGAATTGATATCATTGTGCTTGGGCCTGTATTGATTTTTTAGTTTTTCTAGAATTCAGGTAGCTTAAGGTCTCTTAATTCTTATTTGAATAACACAGTTTACTTTTTAGGACTAGACTTAGTTCTATTACAAATAAGGGCTAAGTAGAAGTTTTGGTTCTAGTATTTTTTTTTTAACCTCTTTATTTAATTTTTTTAACACTTTCAAATCACATGATCCAGTGGTAAATGAACATATTTGATTAATCCTCCAATATAGAAGTTCTTATGACTGTTTCAGTATTAAATAGTCCACCCCGGTGCCATGGTTTGCTTGATCTCCTCACGAACACGTTTTACTAGAAAAAAACATGGATAATCCCGCTGATGAAAAGAACATATATACCTTCAATACAGCCGGTGATAAGGAATTTGGTCCTCTAGATGAAAAATACGCAACTCTTGGAGATGCCCATCTCCCAACAACAGTCCTAGGATCGCTCAGCTTTACAACTGGATACCTTTAGTAAAAGAAAATGAGTTAAACTCATCCTTCAATTGATGCTAACTTCCAGTTGTTGCTGTTTATTTATTTATTAGATTGCACTTATATCTCAGTTTTATCTGCTTACCTTTCTTTTCTGATATAGGAGAGTATTTCTGCTCCTACTTCATAATCTACTTTAATGCATGGGATTGAATTGCATGAAAGGAGGAGGCTATCGCGAATTTGAGCAAATATAACCCCAATTCCACCTGCTTCTGATACTGCCAAAGTCGCATCATCAATATCTGGCGCATCAGCTACTGAGAAACAAAGGACCACCTTTCCTGCTGCTAATGTCTCATTGAGACTTCCACGCTTACAAACTAGGCTGCATATGTCAATCAGACTCAAATGAGAAGATGCTATAAGGTTGTGAAACAGAAAAAGACTGCAGAAGAAAAGTCCACATGAGGGAAAAAAAAAAAGTTGAGAAAGATTCGATGTATTGCCCTGCATCATCAAAGGGGTTTATAGCTATGCGATCTGAGTATGCCAAACCAGTAAATCCTGCATGCTTTTGAGAATCCATGGACTGGCCCTGCAACAAGTAAGATCGAGATAGGGAAGTTAGCAGTTTGGTTTATCTGAAATGACAGGTAAAACCATCCAAATTACCAAAAGGGTACGGTTGTTTCCAAGTGTAATGGCAGTAGGGAACGCTCTATCTATGGTGGTTGCTGCAACAGTGATGAGCCAGGGTGCTGTATTCACAACTGTTTGAGAGAAGGGGCCTTCATTTCCTGCTGAACAAACCACAGTTATTCCCCTCGCTGTTGCATGAAAAGAACCTATGGAGATTGAGTCATGTTGATCAAGATAGGGGAACAGAGGAATTTGGATGCCTATTGATACAGAAAGAATGTCAACTCCATCATGAATGGCCTTGTCAAATGCTTTAAGGATATCTGCGTCAGAGCATCCTTCATTGGCCCAGCAAACCTTGTAAATTGCTAAGCGGGCAAGAGGAGCACCACCCCTGGCTACCCCTGAAGCCAGTCCTCTATAATTTGCTTTCCTCACAAAACGGCCTGCAGCTGTTGAAGCTGTGTGGGTGCCATGACCTATTCGATCACGGGGAGATAGAAACTCTCCTGTCTCAGTTATATTGATATGATGTCCAACTCCTTTTATGAACCAGCGGGCACCAATCAGTTTTTTGTTACAATTGGTGGAGTCAAAGTGTTCTCCATGTTGGCAAATTCCTTTCCAACGAGAGGGAATAGGACCCATATTGTTATCGTCAAAGCTTTCTAGCTCTGGCCAGACACCTGCACGATTCTCAAAATGAGCAAAGATATTTGAAGTAATCAACAACATTATCAAAGTAGCTTCTGACACTACATTTATAATGTATTACCTGAATCAATGAGACCTACTATTGTTTCTTCACCCATGTTGCTTTCTGATAACAGATTTCCTTGATTGTTTGCAGGAAGCCCGAGAAAATCCCAGCTTCTGGTAGTATGAAGCTTGTGCATGCGATTAGGAATCACATGGATAACACCAGGAAACTCTGTAGTTTGTTATGTATATTATGGATAACGTTAAAGATGTCTTACATGAAGAAAGATGTTACCACTTACCAGTATGCTATGTTATTTTCAAAGTTACCTGCAATTTTCTCCGCTTGGTATTCCGTCATTCTTGCTGCAAATCCGGAGAACCCGTGCTTGTAGCTATAGACCATGGAACTCTTGGCAGCTTCCTTGCTTCAATTCCAGTTCAAATAAACCTCTATCACTATGATGTAAAGCATAATGAACTCTACAATGTCAGCAGAAACTAGGAGGAAGATCATGAAATATTAACCTGCCAAGCAAAGTGCTTAACATATTATTGTGAGACTTTGTCGTAGTTGCTGGAGCTTCATGATGGTTGTCTCCCATGTATACTAGGTACACCGCCTGAAACATCTTTTTGAATTTAGTAGTCCCTCCAGTTAACATACTGAATTGAGATTCAAAAGAGTATAGACACTCACATTATTTGTTGATTTGGTCAATGATGTGGAAATCTGAAATTTGATTTGGAGTAAGAAGATTGTGAAGAGCGTAAGAGTTCTTCCGCCTCTCCATTTGTTCTCAAAGTTAACCATTGTTATGTCAGATGCAGATGTTGCAGAATTTTCTGTGCCTTAGTGCAAGAATGGATCGTTTAAGCTAAAGGGAAGAAGCAATTCTGATGTAACCCCACTTCAGGAAACCCTTGAATGTATTGAAATTTTATAGAAGCGAGAAAGGTGGAGCCTTCCCTTTGAAGACTTCCTTTAATTTTCAATCAATCTAGAGAATAGCAAGTCAAGCTATTTTATTTTTTATTTTTATTTTTATTTGTATTTATATATATATATATATATTTATTTTTTTTATTTTTTTTATCCCTGGCAGAGACAGTGTCTATCATTGTTGGCTCAATCTAAAGGGCATCAAAGCTTTAGAATGGTTAGGTACACCAATATTCTCAGTTTGAATCCATGGGATCGACAATATAATGCTTCAATTACTGAATAATCGAATTGTCTCGTTATTTGCAGTAATTTATGATCTTATGACTATGATTAGCATCAGGAGGCAGTATTGGCTTGATTGAGCGTCATTCCTGGAGCTTATACATATTAATGAAGATATGATCTATGTATGATGAATTTAAGTCCAAGAAATCCATAATTGTTAAGTGCACCTCCCAGTGATGATTAGCTCAACAATGAGATTAAATCAACTATTCTGGTCATGGAAGCTATGGTATCTTTACTTTCATTTCTTATTCATTCATCACTTTTCAGTTCTGCTATAATCTAAGTTCAGTGTTGTCTAGGCAGACATTCAACCGCACCCAATGAACCATCTTGGTATGATGATAATATGTATGCACAGTGATAGAATTGAGCTGGGATCACAACAGAAAGAAAAGGGGGAAAACTAAAAACAAATTAGTATTGGTTCCAATTACAGTGGTAGCCCATGTACTGAAGAGTGATGGGATATGTTTGGAGACTGACCATTGATAATGGAATGGAATTCTAGATGATGACTTTGACAACCAAAAAGTCATATGAGCCAATACCTCGAAGTATCATTGCAAGTGGGATATGTGTCACCGTGTAAGAACATATTCCTATCTGGCCATGGTCGCACATTTGCTTTTCTCAGTGCTCCCTTTGGGTGGGGTAGGAAAAATTAGTTGTTTTCATTAGGAGGTGAAGATAGCGGTAGTCTCTGAAGTCCTTCATCAAAATAAAGTACACTAATCGGCATCCAAGCTTGACTAACTAATAGGGTAAAGAGCCGGCAAGCGTTCACTGTGGCAATGCACAGCACCCGACATAGTCAGAGAGGTCTTTCAAGGGGATTGCATCTTTAACCCACACAGCCGATAATACATGGAAAGGTGATGCTGTAAAAAGATGAATTGGACATGATGATCTTCTTTGATGATTAACCCATAAACAAATCTTAGATGCTAGCATGGGGAAAGGGTGTTACATAACACATGAGCTTATTCACTAAGGTCTAGAATATGATGAACCAATTAAGTTGGTATAATTGTTGAAAGTTGTTCTGCAATACATGGTACTGAGCTATGTAGATGAATATAGAGTTAACTATGAGCAAGCCAAAGTTTCTAAGCTGTGCTGGACACTGGCTGGTTTCAGGCTTGATAATCACTCCTCTGGAGCTCTTCCCACTTAATGGTGCAGACTCTGCAGAGCATTGTAATAAGTATCTGTGGGCAGAACTGATTTCAGCCGCTTATAAATGTAAAATTCTCATTCATTGTTCCATTTATTCTTTTGGCTTTGAAACAAATAGATTTGAGTCCTTTCTTGGGGGTACCCAAGAGGTATACTCTTCGAACATTATATTGCTAATCGATCAAAATATCATAATCAGGATGAAAGTTGTTGAACTAGAAAACTATTTTAGCATTTACTGTACACAACATCAACCTTAATTTCTTCCTTTTGTTTATAATAATCAGAATATTTACAAATTCTGTAACTTACGCCAAAAAAGTTTACATATCTCACTATTTTTGAAGTAGAACTGTATAATGATATACATTCAGTGATAATTGAGATTTGATTTCTTTATCTAATATTTCATATTACTTGATCAGATAAAGTAATATAAGATCTACCTAAGGATAAAAAAATTGATTATACATCAGGCAAACACAATCAAGATCATATATTGTTGGTATGAACAATTGATTCAAGGAGACAAAAAATCAGATTCAAAGACCAAATCAATATTTGACATGGAAATGGAATAAATTGTACTGAAGAAAAATGGATTCGACTACGCGTTAAAATTTTCATCTTTTATTTTGAGACACCAGTTTTGGTTCTTTAGTTGGTAAATGAAACCTCATTGAGCTTGTACTCTTGCTATTTGTCTGTTTACTTTCTAGCATCACATTTTTTTGCTCTTCTTGATAATTGATCTTACTTGATTTTTCTTTACAGCTAGGTTATCAAACCATGGGTTTCTTTGATAGGAATGGCTTTGAGTCCAGAGATCGAAGTGCAAATCTAACAAGGTATCTACAACTTCTATTATTCTTTCATATAGATTTTGAACTATCTTGATGGACCTGGACCAATGCTGCTCCTTTAAGGCTGTGGCTGTTGTTCTCTCCTGATGTGCAAAGTGGATTTTCTCTTTACTGGAATAGCCCTTCTAGCCGTCGAGGAAAGGGGCGAGGGGGTGGGTAGTATTACCACTCATCCCCTTCAAGATTCGCGAAGCTGTGCATCTTGAGGGTACAAGCGCACATCTCGAGGGAGATGAGCGGTTACACTCACCCCTCGCCCGTTTCCTCACCATTTAGAATTTTCCTTACCAGGAAAGGTTATTTTCTACTTTATGTAGACATGATATAGTGAACGCTATACTATTTTGTGTGTAATTGTTTTTTACATTGTTTCGATTGAATGGCCAATAAATTTATACCTCCCAAAATTACGTTCTATATTCGTCAAATGATTTGTGAGTATTTGCAAAGCAATAACCTCCAAATAGGTAACACATGCTTAGCCAGAGGAAGAAAATGTTTCGAGGAAGGAATCAACTTCAGAGTCCCTGTTGCATGTTTGATGGAGGAGAAGGAAACTGAATTCTTTGTGCTATTTTATATTATTATTAAGCCCAACCCCCACACCCTACTTGCATGTCCCGCTATTTTAGTAGCATACAACTTAATACCCTGCTTTGTAATTTGTAGTATAGAATAAGTAGGGATCGTTCTAGACCGGAGATTAGAGGGCTTGTTAATTACACTAATAATAATTAAAAGACAACTAACAACCTAATTAATTAAATAAAAGGGGATTGAATTTTCTAAATTAAATTATGAAAATAACTACGAAAATTAATGCAAAGATAATAAACTAAGGAGATGGCAAAGATGAGAAATTAGCTAAGGGTTTATCTCCACACCAAACATATGCTTATAAATTAATCTTCAATAATCACTTGCTAACTCGTGAGAGACAATGCTCAAGACTAACCGTGACCGCACTGCATTAATCTTATTATTTTCCCAAGTTCGTTGAATTAAACTAAGCGTCGCTTTCAAACTATTATTATCATGCTATCTAAACAGGAATCGCAAGTTAGACAACAATCTAAGATCATTAAGTTTTGTGGAAAATATGAACACTGACTAGGCAATCACAAGTATGATCAGCATCTTGTTCTTGCCTAGGTTTTGACTTAACCTTACCAACGTTCCTTGGTATTTACTACTTGTGAGTACAAAATTATAACAATTAGGTGAAACTCTCCTATACTCTAGCCCCAAATCCTAGCATGCCCCAAATCCTAGCATGCTTACTAAGTTGGCCACCTTAACAAACATACAAAGAAAAGTTCTCTATAAAGCAGTTAAGCAAAATACAATCACTAATAGCAAGGAAGATTAAATTCAATTAATTTATAAAGCACATGTTCGGGGCTTCGAATCCACCCCTAACTAAGATGAGTTTAGCTAGACATATTAATTATGTTCAAACAGTAATCTATAATCAATAATCAAACTAAAATACGAAAAAGAGATGTTTAGAGATGAAAACAAAACACTAATCCGTGGTGGTACTGAGTAGAACTGGGGTGCGAATAGCGCGAAATCGCCTCCTTCACCTTCCTCACGCGAACTGCTCCTTCGCTGTCTGCTTCACCTCTCTTCCTTCTTGATCTTTGCTTGTGAAACAGAGTGAGAGAGATAAGGGGATGACGAGGGACAGCGAGAAAGAGAGGGAGATCAGGCGATCGGTTGGCTCTGGCTGAGAACGGAAAGAAGGGACGAAGAGGGAAGGACGACGGACAGCGACGGTGGCTACGGTGAAGGAGGACGGTGATGATGGGTTCAGGGCGATGGACTTGCTGCGGCGGTGGATTAGGAGGTTGTGGATGGGATGGCTTGCGTTCAGGACGATGGAGATGGATGGTGGGTGACGGCGGCTAGGGTTTGTGCGAGGATGATCAGGGAGGAAAAAGGAGATGATGGAGGCGGTGGATGAATGCTATTGCTCGATGGGTGGTTGATCTCTCAAAGCCAGGTATGTACCTTTTTATTCTTGTTTTCTTCTTTCTGTGGTTTCCTCGCTTGTTGGTGTGGTTTCCTCGCTTGTGTGAATTCCTTGTGCAATTAGTATTCATAAATTGCCAATTTGCTTCTATTTTAAAGTATTGTAATTGGAAACCTACACAAACATGAAAATAGCAATTAGTACCATAATTAACAAGTAATAACTAATAATACATATGGAAATATGGTACTAAAAATAGCCTAATTATGCCCCTATCATTGATCTTATTTATTTATTTATTAATTCATATCCGAAGGCTACATGATTGACCCCCGAAGGTTACAAAATCACTTAACATCCTCGCAATTTACTTTCGCTTCACTCTGGTCTGGTCCATTTAAGCAACTACATTCATTACCCGAAGCCTGATAATGGCGGAGCACACATGTTTTTAATAACGAGTGAAAGCACACAAATCCTAAATGGTGAGTCTCAAACTCACGACTTCTTACAAGGAGAGTGGATGTCCGACTAACTGAGCTACAATTATTAGAATTTTTCGTTTGAGTAATACAACTTAAAATCTTCTTGAAAACAACATAAAAACCATAATTTGAACTCTTCTTCAACACTTACTGAACTCTTCGTTAACTCTGCTTCATTCTCTTCGTAACAACATCATGCAAGGTATCATCTTCTTCATCATGTTAGTTGAGCACTAAAAAATTATCAATAAGTAGGGGTTAAGTTGCATACTGCCTATTTTGTTTTGAAGGGGTATATCTAATTTTGAACATGACAAACTCACCTTATGTGTTCACAGTTACCATGTCACATGTTTTCTCTTATAGACCACTCAGTTGATGATTGTTTCCGAGTATATAGTAGGTGTCCAAAGCCCAGTTACAATGGCATTTGCTTGTGCCTCACCTCAAACTCTGATAAGAACCTGGGTATGGCCTACTTTGTTTGTCAATGAGTGCAAGAGCTTCCAATAGCTGAATGATGCCATAATTGTTGCAATGGATAGAGGTGCAAGTGTGGATGTGATGAAGGAATGTCCATGAAAGATTTTTAGTGTGATGGCTGTTATGTAGAGAGAAAACTTGTTACATTATATAGTATAGTAGGTGTCTAAAGCTGAATTACAATGGGATTCTTAACATGAATACTATGTTCTATGCATTTGGTGATCCTAGATGTACCCATATCAATGAAAGGGGTGACTTATTATTTCGATGAATCAATAACCAAAAAATTTATAAATATCTCGATATGTCTAGACATTTCAAATCATGGTTAAGAGGATTGGCTTTGTCTGTCGACTTTTTTTTTGTTAAAAAACCATTTTCTTTCTTAGTCTTGACCTCAGTCGTCTCCACTTGGGTTTTATTGTCTAGCTATGGTCTATGTAGCACTATTGCTTCCACATATGCCATGTTCAATACCACTGCATTTGTCTCTGGCTTCTCCATCATTTTTTTTACAAAAATTCTTAATGGCATGGGAAAATCGGCCTGGTTGATTGTCTGGGGGGGGGGCTAAAATTACATTTTTGTTAGAGAGAGGGGGGCAAAAATGTAATTTCGCCCCCCAGGCAGTCAACCAGGCTGGAGCTAGAATTACTCTTTTTTTTATTAGGGTCACCTAACCCTAGTCTAGGTAGTTAGAAAATACAATCATTTTTTTTGGTTAGGTTTTGGCTTTTTTATAGTTTATCCTTTTTCTTTAAAACACAATCACAAACATCATTTATAGGAGTAAAAGTGTAAAAAGCTTAAAACTTTGGCAAAAAAAATGGTTGTGTTTCCTATCTACTTAGAATTGAGGCCCTTACATATCTTAGTTTTGTGACCACACTTTTTGAATCTTTACATCTCCTTTGTTGCCTGGTATGATGATATTTCTCATCTTCATCTCTCCTCCCAAGAGTCTTTGGTCTCCTTATTGTGAGGCTCGTATCTAGGGGTGGGCATCTCATCCCGCGATCCCGTTTCGTCTCGCCCCGATTTTTTCGAGTCTTAATGGAATTGAATAATTTCATCCTGATATCGTTCCGACCTGATCTAGAATGGGATGGGATGGGATGAAGATTTTCAATCCCGCCAATCTCGTCCCGTCCCGTCCCGAGCTAATTTTTCAATATTTATTATTAACATTTTTATTTATTTATTTATTTATTTTAGGATTGCAATATTTGGATGCCCATATAAGTTCATTGATGTATATAACATTTTAGCATCTCAATTTGTCTTTCACATACACATCTCTAGATTAATCAATTGGTTTCAATAATACTTCTGGCATTGCTCTCACAAGTTATAACACCAGATTTAATTAATTAGTAAAAAAAAAAAAAACATAAAATCAGAGAGAAAGTGGCATTCAATAGTCAGTATCGGTTGTCAAATATAGCTGCTTAGATTTGAAGTTGTGATTTATGTGTAATGCATGTGCACCTGCATCAATCTAAGAAGAAGAATATGTGGAGACGCACATGATTGATGATGAATTATGTTTGAGTTGCTTTTTAAGAGGATAAAAACAAGGAGTTTTTCTAACAAGAAAAAGTCAACTTTACTTGGTTAATGAACCCATGTCCCAGCACCAATGTGTTGGATTGCATTAATTAATGCATTAACATTGACCGAAGATAGGCCGATTTGTATTAACAATCAACTTTTGAGGTAGGGGGGATTACTAGCAAATTCATTACTTACTTATTGTCCCGTCTTGAACCCGTTTATAGTTTTATACCTATTAGATTATCAAAAATCTTGATCAACAAATAGACCACGCTGATCCCGTCCCGAACTCGTTTGGGATGGGACGAGGTCGGGATGGGGTCTATCCTATCTCGTCCCGTCCTAATCCCGTATGAATGGGATGAGTCTATCTCGTCCCATCTCGTATCGTGCCCACCCCTACTCGTATCTAATGTGGTTATTATGGAATTAAAAATATGTACAACATGTAATATGTTCACCTCCAACTGATCCTTGGAGCTTGGAATGGTCCTAATGTCCATGCAATATGCCATCACGCAGGTGTGTAGTTGTTTGTTAAGACTTGTGCCAATCTCCTTAAGAAAATCAGGCTTTTACATTGGGGTCCAAAATCACCCAAATATGATTAGCAACAGTCTGTCTCAAGTCCATTGCTTATGAAAGGGAAGAAGTCTTGATTTCCATTGAATGAACGACCATTCCATAAGACTGTCGTTCGGGAGGAAAAGCCACTTTGATTCATTGGCTATGGCAGTTCAAATGGATTGGGACAAAGGGCAGTCAATGAACAGGTCGATTGACAAGAATATGAACACGGTTTGAAGGATTGTCAATAGTAAGAATTTACCATGAGCGAGAGCCGAGAGTCCAAAGGAAGAACTTTTGCCTCTTCCTCCAGAAAAACCCATTAGAGAAAGGGATAGCGTGTTGGCTTTGATCAGCATGGTTGGAAAGGAAACTAGCTGAAACTAACTTCTTATGAAAGTCCTTAACAGAGAAAAACAATCAATTTTTTATCTCATAACCACTTGTCATTATCATCATTGGGGGCAAACAACTCAAGGAAGGCAAGCATCTATGAGGACACACTAAGGACATGCCTGTACATAGTATTATTTACTTTTTCAGCATATTAGTAGTCATATTATTTCACTTATAGGTCAAAATGGCTACACAAGTACTACTAACTGCCATAATATGCTTCTAATATTTGTGAAACATTGAAACTTTTGAAAGATATGTGAAAAAAATTGATAATCCATAAAGTAACTTATGGGAGTATCCGACCAGTGTCGATACATGTCCAAGGCATAATTATTATTTTTTAAAAATAAAGTGTCTGCATAGATGCAACAATTAAGTTGGATTTTTAATTGATTTATTATTTTTCAATAACTGGCTTTGGAGAACAAAACGATTAAGACTCATTTCCCCCCCTCCGGAACCACATGACAAAGGGCAGTTGGAACAACTTCCTTCGTGGCAGAAACGATTCCAGCAGAAGTCACCAACCCAGTAGGCCTTTTCCGCTTTGCAGGCCAACCAACATTGAACAAATCACTCATAACCTTACTTTTGGAAGGACTAGGACTCTAGGAGGCCTCAGAGCCCTGCTCTTCCTCGTGGTCAGATCTGCACTCTGACCACCAACGCGCATAAACAACCAATGATCGTTCCTGATTACCAAGGATGCACGGACACGCGTGTCGTGTCAGACACGAACACGACACGATGACTCGACAATTTCCAAAAAATTAGGACTCGATGACATAGTCAAACTTTACTTTTTATTAATTTTTTTTTATAACTCATGTGAACATAAACAACAACCTAAAGCTTAAAATTGTTTAAAATTTGTACTTTTGAAGCTGGAAAAGAAGAGCTTAATAAGAGAGATAGAAAAAATTTACAGAGATGCACAAATAGTCAAAATTTACTGAGTGTATCTAATTTACAAATTGTTTCAAAACAGTGTCTAATTGTGTATCTAAAAGCAAAATAGTCATCAGAAACAGAGAAATCAAATTACAGCGAAATTACACATCAAAATACCCTTTTTGTGTATTGTATTAACTTAGAGCGAGCGAAGTAACGACCTTGATGACGTCTGATATACCACCAAATGAAAATGTCAGTCAAGAACCCTCAGATTGAGTACGGCGTGAAGAGGTGCTCTAATTGAAGCAACTCTCTCCGATTGAAGGAATCGAAGAATTGACAATTGCAATTGAGTGCAACAGAACTGGTGTTTCTTCAAAAACTACTTCTAAAAATCAGCAGAGAAAAACAGGAAAAAACCAAGAAAAAAAGAAAAAAACTGGCCGTGTCGGACCCGTGCCCTGTCTGTGTCGGTCTCAGTCAACATGTCTTGACCGTTGACCGCGTGTCGGACACGAGTACATGTCCGACACGTATCTGATTCTCGAAACGGGGATTTTTCGAAGAGTTCGTGCATCCTTGCTGATTATTAAGGCCGTAGAGGCCATTCTGGTCAACAACCTCCAACTAGAGCACGTCTTCAAGTGGCATCCAAGGAAGGGAAAGGAATCGAGCCTTCGTCGACTGTTCTTCTGCAGTCAGTTGCAATTCGTTCAAGTTCTCGGGGCGTCCTGAATGACCTGAGAATGAGACTACCGCAAAGATTGAAGTACCTACATTCCATGGAAGCATAGAACCAAGTCTCCTGCCAGGACTTGAAATCATCTTTCGGCTTGCCCACACAAGCAGACGAGATCGAATAGCAGACAACATTCTGGTTGAACTTCAATGCTAGCAAAGAATGCAACACATTCTTGTTCAAACGGATCTCGACCCACAGAGCCTTGACCAAGGTACCAACCAAGATCCTCCAGCCATTAAGACCCAATTGAACAAGAGAAATATCGGTCAAGTCCGAATAAGACCATATGATCTCCGAAACTGGGAAATGGAGGCCAACCCTAAACATTCCAAGATACAGGGCTACGTAACCAGCCTTTGGCTGGATAGGGCTATCACCATCTTCTGGCAGCACAAGATGCAAGTCGGACAGAAGAGAATATGCATGACGGAGGTCATCCAAGGCGGCCTGGGTTGTCAACATCGAGCGTCACTCGATTGACACTAAGAGATTTCTTGCAAATGGAAGAATGTGTAAAGAAGATAAGACACCTCTCTAACGTCCTTATATAGGATTAAACAACGAAAATACAACCAATGAAAGATCGTGTAGGAAATGATAGCTGCACAAAACCCTAAAATCACACCAAAATGAGTTGAATGGTGGCTTAGTTGAGTTGCAGTTAAATTGTGGTCGTTGACTCGACAGCCCCTCCATCCCAGTTATTAAAAACATTAATGTTGCGCATAACATTGATGACGAACCTCAATAACCCACCGCCGCACAGTTAGTATCCATGCAAGTGAGCCTACTAACTGGGGGGATTAACTGATGATACATCAAACAACCATTTGATCATGACCAAACACGTGACACAAATCATTTCTTATTAGGGACAATCAGTTCAAACCAAAAATCAGTAACTTAAGCCCAATGAATCTCTCCCCAGAGAACATAGACGATACGAAGAAGACAAGTCATGACGGGAATCTCTCCCCCAAGAACGTATCTCAATGAAAAAGGAGACCGTTATGAGAAACGCTCGCCTTCATTGCGCCATGCATGCATAAGTCACGTACAAAATTAATTACTTTTATTATATAAGGTAAATGAGAGAAGAAGAAGCAGGGAAGAAAAATCCTACAAGTATACTATGTCTAAGTTCATATTCTTCCTTAGTTCACTGAGTTAAGCATCGGAGTGCTTTCGGCCACCAACAAGGTGCTCTTTGGCAATCTAACCCTGTTTTGGAGGTCAAATATCGAAAACAAATTTACATATGATACAAAATGCCAACAGGAGTAATATTTCTTTGATGAACATTTATTCAGGGTAGAGCAACGACAATAGATAAGATTGTTAACGATGGGGTGATCCTGATCAAAGACGCCCGCTATGTCAGTCTCACTCAGAATCCATCATCAATCACGGTCACCTCTCTAAGCATAATGGGTGCAAGATGTTGGAAGAATTTGTGAGAACAATGATGGTAATCCAAACTATTAATGAACAATTTATCCAATGGCCAACCAAAGGAACAACTATTCAAAATTTATCAAGCATTGGAAGATGGATCTGGACCAGATATTCATGATACTGTTTGGATCATTTAGAAAGTTGGGATGCTAGAGTGCCTCAAGTTTAATACAGCACAGTAGAGGATGTCATCACTATAATTAAAATTCTTTTGCACATGTGGAGAGCCAAGGGGAGTTCTAAATGACATTCCTTTTTCCTCGTGTGTGTTTCATTGGGAAAATATTGTAAAAAACAACACATGACGTATAATGTATTTAGAGATCAGTTACTGATCTCCCAATATGAAAGTGAGCTCTCTTTAAGTATCTTAATGCAGATTGAGGACAAGAACACTTGGAGTGAGAAATATTCTCCTTTAATGACTGTTACATTTACTTCTACCTTACCCTCTCTCTCATGTTATAGCTTATATTGCCTTGGAATTTCCATTTTGGAGATGTGAAATTGAGGGGGGAAATGATGCATATGATTTATTAAATTCAACGGGGCACAACTTATGCAGATAAAAAAGAACTTACATTCCACGCATAAAACAATCAAATGACATGTTCTTCATATAAATTAGAAAGTATAAAGAAATCAAGCCATTTTAGTAAGTATGAACTCACATCATAAACTGTAATTTCCACTGGAATCACATAGCCAGCTTTATGAGCAGTCCTTGCATTGTAATCTTTACAGAAAGCCATGATATTAACACCCTTGGATCCAAGAGCTGGTCCTACAGGTGGTGCAGGAGTAGCCTTCCCTGCCTCCAGAGCCAGCTTAATCATTCCAATTACTGCACAATTTACAACAAAGAAATATCAGAAACAAAAAAGTATCTAAACCTAATTTGTAAAACTAAATTGTTAGAGAGCTTGATAACTCCTCGACACTGAATATACAAAAAAAAAATACAAAACTAAGAAACAAACATAACACTCATGCATTCAAACCTAATTACCTCTCAGCAAAACTGCTAAGTAAGAGAGAGAGAGGGGGGGGGGGGGGGGGGGGTGGGGGGGGGGGGGGGGGTGGTAGTTGAAAAAATGATTGAAATATTTGCATGCTCACGAGTCAATTATGCATTTTGCATGGTGAAGACTTAGGAATTTCCCTGTGAAAATTTTCGCATAGCAAGGAAAAACAGCCTAAGGATATAGAATGCAAATGCATTCTTTTACATATAGCTCCTCAAAATTAGGTGCTTAGTACGATTTTACTTAAAACGATTATGTGATTACAATGCAAATCCTAAATGCAATTTTACTACCCATCAAAAAAGTTGGACCATTAAAATCCAAGATATCTTCAACAAATCTTCGGTGATCCAATTGACTCAAAAGACAAAAACCATTGCAATAAAAAAAAACCAAGATGATTAAATTCAAAAAGAACAAATTTGAATAAAAGGGAATAGCATATCACGATACTCAAACAGCAGTCAGTTCAATGAACTCAAAACACACTCATTGAATTAAAGCAATAAAGAATTAGGACTCTTAAAGAAACAAAACAATCCAGGAGCTCTATTGTATTGAGGCTACAAAAAAGGAGAAAATTGTGACGGAACACTTTCCATGCACTTAAAACACAGAGGGAGCAAACAAGAATTCTTTACTTAAATTACTGGAACATTCTTAAACTTCAACAATTTTTTATCAACAAAACAACAACCCATTCTAGAAAAAGACTACTTTCTCTGGTAATCTTCACAAATCCAATTGATCGAAATTTTTTTTTTTTAAAAAATGATAAAAATTAACCCATTTTGTAATTTTTACAAAAAGTTAGCATTCCACTGTCCCGAAGTAAAACCATAACTCATTTGAGCAAATTGAACATATGTTACTGGAACACACTGATGAATTGAAAAGTGGGTGTTGGAAGACAGACCCAGGGATGAAGAAGGAAGGAGAGAGGAAGAGAGCTTGGCGACATCGTGTGAAGAGTGTTGAGTGAGTGGGAGATGATAAGCGGAGAGGGAAGCCATTACAGAGAGAATGAGAGCAAAGTAGAGAAGAGATAACGCTTTCAACGATTAAGTGCAGAGGAGGGGTCTTTGTAATTGTATGGATCACCGGTGGGCCTCATCCTATCACGTGAATGGGCTTGGTTGGGGTAAATTTTACCTCAAACCTCAAAGTAGGTTATGCTTGATAGTGTAGGGGTAGGCATGGGATGGGATGGATCTCATCCTATTGTTTTATCTTTCAGACAGAATCGGGATATGGGGTATACCTCATCCCTTCTCAAACGAGATCAGACGGGATGAGCATGGTTCAAATACAATAAAAAAAAAAAAAAAAATCATTCCTCAACCCTTGATGATGATGAATAATGTTATTATCAGTTATCACGGATGTGCCTCATCCCAAAGACAATAACGTGTTTGGGCTTTATAATTCTCAGTTTGAACATCATTAAGCTTGATTGAGACGAATAATGGTAAGGAAAATTTGTCTCATATTCATTTCATTCCTCAACCCTCTGATGCTCACCTACATCTACCTAAAATATCCTTGGCAGGTTTCCACTAGCACGCCTCCTTAATCGTGGAGAGTAAAATACTTGCTCAATGTATAAATGTGAATCATTTCTTGGATTCCTGACTAAATTTGTGGAGATGGGATAACAACATGAAAATAGGAAATTTTGGGGAAATAGGTAAACACTAGCATACTTTACTGCTTGTTTCATTCATTAACTGATCCAATAGATGCATTTTCTAATGCTATTTGTATGAGATTGTTTACATATCCGCATATGATTCATATTTTATAGCACGAACAGCTATAGGACTTCTGACAAAATGTTCGCCATCGGTCCAAGTCAGGCTTCCAAATGAATAATCTTCATGCACCTTCTGAGTAGAAGTAAACTTCAATTTGAAAGGAAGTATGGCAGTAGTTGAGTTGAAGGATAATGTCTGGGGTACGACTGTTGTTTCTATACCATGTGGAGATTGCACAATAGCTTTATACACAGAATTGGCAGGGCCTACATTGGTGACTGTTCTGATGAGCGAAATAGTCCTCTTAAGATTGGGGATGGAGATGGAGGGGAGATTTAGTTTCAAGCCAAAATGCCTTTTCTTCATGCAGGATGTTGCTGTCATTGTTAGATTTATAATAGCTGAAGTGCTATAGCCCATGGAGCAGAGGAACTGAACATAGTTCTCTGTGCTCATGT
The DNA here is from genome assembly GCA_963556465.1 of Berberis vulgaris. Lineage (NCBI taxonomy): Eukaryota > Viridiplantae > Streptophyta > Magnoliopsida > Ranunculales > Berberidaceae > Berberis > Berberis vulgaris. The sequence goes on along the minus strand of OY747128.1, from coordinate 791,321 downwards.
TGTAAATTAGCCCAGGATTTGCTGCCCTACTGGGGTCGACATGCCCTCCACCAATGTCAAAAGGATCAGCTGGCTTGCGTGTAGCTCCCTCGGAAATTATATTTGCTCCATCTATCCTGGTTTGGGATGCTGCAATTTTACCATTGATGATCACAATTGTCGTAATTGATAATATTGTTTGTGTTTAATGAGCTTGACTCACCACTGGTAACGAGCGCTGATTTTATGGCTGCTGGGGACCAATCTGGGTGTAGGGATTTGATGAGCGCGGCTATTCCTGCCACATGAGGACAAGCCATTGAGGTTCCTGACATTAAAGCAAAGCCATTGCTACTTTCTGGATCAATTGATGGTGGATATGCTGCTAAGATGCTCACTCCTGGTGCAGCTATATCTGGCTGTCAAAATTAATCATACATCAAATGACCAATCAATTGTAAGAATTCTCATAAAGGATAAAATCTTTAGACTATAATGCATGCAGATTGACATATAAGCTAAGTCCCTTACTCTATTATTTCTTCCTATTTGCAGCTAATAGGATGTTGTTGAAATATGCCCATTTGATAGGAATTGATATCATTGTGCTTGGGCCTGTATTGATTTTTTAGTTTTTCTAGAATTCAGGTAGTTTAAGGTCTCTTAATTCTTATTTGAATAACACATAGTTTACTTTTTAGGACTAGACTTAGTTCTATTACAAATAAGGGCTAAGTTGAAGTTTTGGTTCTAGTATTTTTTTTTTTAACCTCTTTATTTAATTTTTTTAACACTTTCAAATCACATGATCCAGTGGTAAATGAACATATTTGATTAATCCTCCAATTTAGAAGTTCTTATGACTGTTTCAGTATTAAATAGTCCATCCCGGTGCCATGGTTTGCTTGATCTCCTCACGAACACGTTTTACTAGAAAAAAACATGGATAATCCCGCTGATGAAAAGAACATATATACCTTCAATACAGCCGGTGATAAGGAATTTGGTCCTCTAGATGAAAAATACGCAACTCTTGGAGATGCCCATCTCCCAACAACAGTCCTAGGATCGCTCAGCTTTACAACTGGATACCTTTAGTAAAAGAAAATGAGTTAAGCTCATCCTTCAATTGATGCTAACTTCCAGTTGTTGCTGTTTATTTATTTATTTATTAGATTGTACTTATATCTCAGTTTTATCTGCTTAGCTTTCTTTTCTGATATAGGAGAGTATTTCTGCTCCTACTTCATAATCTACTTTAATGCATGGGATTGAATTGCATGAACGGAGGAGGCTATCGCGAATTTGAGCAAATATAACCCCAATTCCACCTGCTTCTGATACTGCCAAAGCCGCATCATCAATATCTGGCGCATGAGCTACTGAGAAACAAAGGACCACCTTTCCTGCTGCTAATGTCTCATTGAGACTTCCACGCTTACAAACTAGGCTGCATATGTCAATCAGACTCAAATGAGAAGATGCTATAAGGTTGTGAAACAGAAAAAGACTGCAGAAGAAAAGTCCACATGAGGGAAAAAAAAAAAAAAAGTTGAGAAAGATTCGATGTATTGCCCTGCATCATCAAAGGGGTTTATAGCTATGCGATCTGAGTATGCCAAACCAGTAAATCCTGCATGCTTTTGAGAATCCTTGGACTGGCCCTGCAACAAGTAAGATCGAGATAGGGAAGTTAGCAGTTTGGTTTATCTGAAATGACAGGTAAAACCATCCAAATTACCAAAAGGGTACGGTTGTTTCCAAGTGTAATGGCAGTAGGGAAGGCTCTATCTATGGTGGTTGCTGCAACAGTGATGAGCCAGGGTGCTGTATTCCCAACTGTTTGAGAGAAGGGGCCATGATTTCCTGCTGAACAAACCACAGTTATTCCCCTCGCTGTTGCATGAAAAGAACCTATGGAGATTGAGTCATGTTGATCACGATAGAGGAACAGAGGAATTTGGATGCCTATTGACACAGAAAGAATGTCAACTCCATCATGAATGGCCTTGTCAAATGCTTTAAGGATATCTGCATCAGAGCATCCTTCATTGGCCCAGCAAACCTTGTAAATTGCTAAGCGGGCAAGAGGAGCACCACCCCTGGCTACCCCTGAAGCCAGTCCTCTATAATTTGCTTTCCTCACAAAACGGCCTGCAGCTGTTGAAGCTGTGTGGGTGCCATGACCTATTCGATCACGGGGAGATAGAAACTCTCCTGTCTCAGTTATATTGATATGATGTCCAACTCCTTTTATGAACCAGCGGGCACCAATCAGTTTTTTGTTACAATTGGTGGAGTCAAAGTGTTCTCCATGTTGGCAAATTCCTTTCCAACGAGAGGGAATAGGACCCATATTGTTATCGTCAAAGCTTTCTAGCTCTGGCCAGACACCTGCACGATTCTCAAAATGAGCAAAGATATTTGAAGTAATCAACAACATTATCAAAGTAGATTCTGACACTACATTTATAATGTATTACCTGAATCAATGAGACCTACTATTGTTTCTTCACCCATGTTGCTTTCTGATAACAGATTTCCTTGATTGTTTGCAGGAAGCCCGAGAAAATCCCAGCTTCTGGTAGTATGAAGCTTGTGCATGCGATTAGGAATCACATGGATAACACCAGGAAAATCTGTAGTTTGTTATGTATATTATGGATAACGTTAAAGATGTCTTACATGAAGAAAGATGTTACCACTTACCAGTATGCTATATTATTTTCAAAGTTACCTGCAATTTTCTCCGCTTGGTATTCCGTCATTCTTGCTGCAAATCCGGAGAACCCGTGCTTGTAGCTATAGACCATGGAACTCTGGGCAGCTTCCTTGCGTCAATTCCAGTTCAAATAAACCTCTATCACTATGATGTAAAGCATAATGAACTCTACAATGTCAGCAGAAACTAGAAGGAAGATCATGAAATATTAACCTGCCAAGCAAAGTGCTTAACATATTATTGTGAGACTTTGTCGTAGTTGCTGGAGCTTCATGATGGTTGCCTCCCATGTATACTAGGTACACCGCCTGAAACATCTTTTTGAATTTAGTAGTCCCTCCAGTTAACATACTGAATTGAGATTCAAAAGAGTATAGACACTCACGTTATTTGTTGATTTGGTCAATGATGTGGAAATCTGAAATTTGATTTGGAGTAAGAAGATTGTGAAGAGCGTAAGAGTTCTTCCGCCTCTCCATTTGTTCTCAAAGTTAACCATTGTTATGTCAGATGCAGATGTTGCAGAATTTTTTGTGCCTTAGTGCAAGAATGGATCGTTTAAGCTAAAGGGAAGAAGCAATTCTGATGTAACCCCACTTCAGGAAACCCTTGAATGTATTGAAATTTTATAGAAGCGAGAAAGGTGAAGCCTTCCCTTTGAAGACTTCCTTTAATTTTCAATCAATCTAGAGAATTGCAAGTCAAGCTATTTTATTTTTTTATTTTTATTTGTAAATATATATATATTTTTTTATTTTTTTTTATTTTTATTTTTTTATCCCTGGCAGAGACAGTGTCTATCATTGTTGGCTCAATCTAAAGGGCATCAAAGCTTTAGAATGGTTAGGTACACCAATATTCTCAGTTTGAATCCATGGGATCGACAATATAATGCTTCAATTACTGAACAATCGAATTGTCTCCTTATTTGCAGTAACTATATGAATACACCTTGATTTATGCTCTTATGACTATGATTAGCATCAGGAGGCGGTATTGGCTTGATTGAGCGTCATTCCTGGAGCTTATACATATTAATGAAGATATGATCTATGTATGATGAATTTAAGTCCAAGAAATCCAAAATTTTTAAGTGCACCTCCCAGTGATCTTAGCTCAACAATGAGATTAAATCAACTATTCTGGTCATGGAAGCTATGGTATCTTTACTTTCATTTCTTATTCATTCATCACGTTTCAGTTCTGCTATAATCTAAGTTCAGTGTTGTCTAGGCAGCCATTCAACCGCACCCAATGAACCATCTTGGTATGATGATAATATGTATGCACAGTGATAGAATTGAGCTGGGATCACAACAGAAAGAAAAGGGGGAAAACTAAAAACAAATTAGTATTGGTTCCAATTACAGTGGTAGCCCATGTACTGAAGAGTGATGGGATATGTTTGGAGACTGACCATTGATAATGGAATGGAATTCTAGATGATGACTTTGACAACCAAAAAGTCATATGAGCCAATACCTCGAAGTATCATTGCAAGTGGGATACAAGTATCATTCCTATCTGGCCATGGTCGCACATTTGCTTTTCTCAGTGCTCCCTTTGGGTGGGGTAGGAAAAATTAGTTGTTTTCCTTAGGAGGTGAAGACAGCGGTAGTCTCCGAAGTCCTTCATCAAAATAAAGTACACTAATCGGCATCCAAGCTTGACTAACTAATAGGGTGAAGAGCCGGCAAGCGTTCACTGTGCAATGCACAGCACCCGACATAGTCAGAGAGGCTTTTGAGGGGATTGCATCTTTAACCCACACAGCCGATAATACATGGAAAGGTGATGCTGTAAAAAGATGAATTGGACAGGATGATCTTCTTTGATGATCAACCCATAAACAAATCTTAGATGCTAGCATGGGGAAAGGGTGTTACATGACACATGAGCTTATTCACTAAGGTCTAGAATATGATGAACCAATTAAGTTGGTATAATTGTTGAAAGTTGTTCTGCAATACATGGTACTGAGCTATGTAGATGAATATAGAGCTAACTATGAGCAAGCCAAAGTTTCTAAGCTGTGCTGGACACTGGCTGGTTTCAGGCTTACTCCTCTGGAGCTCTTCCCACTTAATGGTGCAGACTCTGCAGAGCATTGTAATAAGTATCTGTGGGCAGAACTGATTTCAGCCGCTTATAAATGTAAAATTCTCATTCATTGTTCCATTTATTCTTTTGGCTTTGAAACAAATAGATTTGAGTCCTTTCTTGGGGGTAAAATAACCCAAGAGGTGGATTCCTGCGCCGTTTTGAGGATTCCTGCGCCGTTTTGGGCAAACCCTAGCCGCTGCAACCCGATACGGCTTCTTGCCGGTATCTCGCCACTTGGGTTTTCTTCCGATACGGCTCGACCTTTCATCCGCCTGTTGGTTCAGGCAGTGACACGATTTTGGAGATCAGATCGGTGCTCTGTGCCATTGTTTATACGCCGAAATCGATCTGTTCAGCCCTACTGTCTGTTACGACCCTGTGGCTGTTACGTGCCGTTCCGGTCGGTTACGTCTTACGGTCTGTTACGCCCCTGGGGTTGTTTCATGCCGCCGTTCTGATCCGGTAATTGTTACGACATATTCACTGTTCCGTTCCAGTCCCTGTTTTCTTTGGGCTTGATACCACACTATTTCTGGATGTGATGACAGCGCAAGCCGCCAGTCCCACACCCACTGGTCCTGGTCATGGGGGAACCACGGCCGGAACTCCAAAGCCTTCTTTCGCCCAGATTCTGGGCAAGATTTTGGTTGATGACATTGTCGAAACTCAGGTCGAAGGAACCCGATTCCGTAAGGAGGGGGCTCCAGCTATTGGAATCACGGCATCCGATGTGGTCCGTGGGGAAGCTTTCATGGAAAAACATGTCATTGTTCTCAAATTCTCTAGCTACCGACCGACTTTGACAGATATTCGCGATTCAATTCACAGGACTTGGGGAATTTTGGGAGACTTCTCATTGGGTTTGTTGAATCAAAGACATGTGCTAGTACGACTTCAGTCGGAGGTAGAAGCAAAGAAAGTTCTGTCGCGGGACTCATTCCTGATTCAAGGAGTTCGGTTTAAAGCTTTCCATTGGCACGATGGTTTCAGCTTGAAGGAGGATCCAATTTCGGTGCCCCTATGGGTAGAGTTACCTAACCTTCCTTTGCATTTATTTCATCCCCCTATTTTAAAGGCTATTGTCAACTCTTTTGGTGGTTATTTGAGGATGGATGACCATACTCGTTGTCTCACTCGGCCGGGTTTTGCCCGTGTATGTGTGGAGATGTCTTTAGCGGAAACATTACCAAATAGAGTTTGGATTGACAGGGCCAATAACAGGGGTTTCTGGCAGAAAATCGAATATCCAGGTTTCAAATATTGCGACTTTTGTTCTTTGATAGGCCATCAAGAGGCTTTCTGCAGGAAAAAATTTGGTCTCAAGGCCAGTGGGGGAGTTCCCGAATTCGGTAAAGCCGCCTGTTGAGAACAAAACTTTTAAACAACAATATGTACCCGTTCTCAAACAAGATAAAATTGCTCGACCAGCGGTCGGCCCGAGTGGAGTTAAGAACAGTTGGGGGGAAGATTTGGTTGAGGATATTGGGGAGACAAGGCCGGTGGCCATGGTTCCGGTAAAGATGGAGTTGTCAAATAAATTTGATTCGCTTAATGATAACATTGCTGGTGATGAGAGTGAACCAATGGTTCATGTTAGTGGTGAGAAGGTTACAGAAAATACGGAAGAGTGCCTACTAGAGGCGGGGTACACCACCTCGGAGATTGCTAATATTATTGGACTTCAAGCTCAGCCACATCAGTCCACGGTAGACTTACAATTAGGGGCCAAGGGTGGTAAAGTCGATGCCATATCCACTGACCACGTTGAGGAGAGGACGCATGATGACACTGCACTCAATCAGTTGGGGAATCCAGAATTACTACGATTTGATTTTCAGCCAGCTCACAGCACCATTCAGGTTGCAAGCTGCCCAGGCACCATTACGTCTGCAAGCAGTCCCGGGGTTGCGATCAGCCCAGCGATCACATTCAGTCCATACCCTGCTGGTCCTGCTCCCGTAATCAACACCAGTCCATGTCTTAATACAGCGACCAACACAGATTTGTGCAAAGTTCCAGTGATAGAATCCAGTCCAGGCACTGGTCCAGGTCGTGCACTTGCTCCTTGCCCTGCGCTCACCAGCCCTGCGCCCTCCAACAACACTTAGCCTGCTCCAGGTTCAGGTCTCAGCCAGCCCGCGCACCTCGAACCTCCTCGGGTCCAGCCTAATCATGGCCCCGATTCGTCCAGCCTGAACAAGGAATGCCCCGTGCAGTCCAGCTCGCCTATTCAGCACTCAGCATGCCTATGGCCTGTCAGCCCTCGTCCGCAGGCATCGACCAGTCCTAGGCCCCAATCTCTTAACGGTCTGAACCCAGGGGACGTGGGATCTCAGGAAGTTGGGAATGACATAGCGAAGCCAACAGTGATGACACAGTTGATAGAAATTATGGCCAAGCGCGCTCATTCCATGGCAACGGGTAATGTCTCTATGCCTACGGTGGTCAGGAATGATGTGGATGGGAGTTTGTATGAAGTCTTCATTCAGCTGGTTGAGGAGAACCGTGTTTTGCAAAGTAAGAAACATTCAAATTCCATTAATACAATGGTTCACGCCAAACATTCAAATTCCATTAATACAATGGTTCACGCCACAGATGATAGTGACGAAGCGGTGTCAGAATCGGAGTTGGGACTGGAACCACAAGCTATTAAGGATTTAAATTTGGGGGCTCTCTCGGATAAGGATCAACAGAACATAGTCCAACAGGCGGCCCTCCCGGGCAAACGTCGCAAGACTAAGAAGGGTAAATCTTCTCACCGTGTTTAAGATGATGGAAAACTTTTTGTTTTGGAATGCTCGTGGGGTCGGTAATCAGGCCACGAAGCGGAGATTGAAAAAATATGGTGTTGGAGCATAAAGTCAGAATTCTTATGATTGCGGAGCCTATGATTCCTGCTAGTAGATCAATGGAGATTGGCAACAAACTCCAACTGGGTGGATTTGCCTCGAATGACACGGTTGGCGGAAAGATTTGGATTTTTTGGGATTCTTCCCTCGCTCTTTCGATGGTGGATATGTCGGACCAGATCATTCATTGTCAGGTAACGGATTCTGATTCAAGAATATTTTTAATTTCTTTTGTTTATGCTAAATGTTCTGTGGATGGGAGAAAGGACCTATGGTTGAATATGACAAATTTTGCTGCAACCCATGACATTCCTTGGATGGTCGGAGGAGATTTTAACACTTACCTACACTCTGGAGAGAAAGTAGGGGGGTGGAACCGTCCATGGCAAGTATGTCTCATTTCTCTGACTGCATTGACAACAGTGGTCTCATTGATTGTGGCTTCTCTGGTCCTCGTCTCACCTGGTGCAATAACAGGCGGGGCAGTGAGCGCATTTGGGCCAGATTGGATATGATCTTTACTAATTCAGTTTGGTTGACAGATTTCGGTAGTCCAAAAGTGGAACATCTTAGCAGAACTTTCTCAGATCACTCCCCGTTGTTGGCCTCCATGCCAACTCATTCTAAAGTCGGTTATGTTCCTTTTCGGTTCCTTAATATGTGGACGACACATCCTGAGTTTTTGGACTTGGTCAAGGACACATGGTTGACAGGCATGGGTACTATGAGACCTATTGATAGAGTGGTTGCCAAACTTAAAATGACACGACGAGTTCTGATACAGTGGAATAGGACGGTCTTTGGTAATGTGTTCAGCAGAATTCGTGCCTTAGAAGATGAAATGCAGCAGTGGGAAACAATACTTTTGGCGGGTTTTGCGAATCACAGTAATACTGGGCTAAATATTAATGCTAATTGGGATGTTCAGGCTTGTTGCAATTTACACTGTTGTTAGGCAGAGTACAGATTGGCTCTCAAACAGGAGGAGCTTTACTGGATTCAAAAATCAGGTGAAAAAGAATTCAAGGAGGGGGATGCTTGCACTAAGTATTTTTTTGCTTCCACCAAATCCAAACAAAAGAGACGCGCTATCACTCAGATCACTTTACCGGGCGGTAGAACTATTTCGGATCCTGGTGAGATTCTTGACGAAGCCAATGAGTTTTTTTTTCTAATTTGTTGTCTTCTCAAGGTGCGGTTAGGGAAGATGTAGATTTGCTTAAATGTATCCCGACTTTGTTGGACCCTAGTCATTGTGAGATTCTGGTTAAACGCCCTTCCCTAAAGGAAGTCAGAGATGCTGTCTTTGACATACGCAAAAATAGTGCGCCTGGACCGGATGGATTTACTGCTGACTTTTATCAGTTTTGCTGGGAGGTTTTGAGTATGGATATATGGGAGGCAACTATACAGTTTTTGTAAGGGGATGCAATGTCGGCGTCTTTCTCGGCGAATTTCTTGGCGTTGATTCCCAAAATTGCTAATCCAGGTTCTTTTTCTGATTTTCGTCCAATCAGTTTGTGTAATGTGATTTATAAGATTTTTAGCAAAATTCTGTGCAATAGGGTGGTAGATATCTTGCCACGGTTGATTTCTCAGGAGCAGGGAGCATTTGTTAAAGGCAGGTTCATTGGGGAAAATATTGGACTGGCGCAGGAAATGATCAGAGACATTAATAGGAAGGTCTTTGGAGATAATGTGGTGCTGAAAATTGATATGGAGAAAGCATATGATAGGTTGGAATGAAGCTTTTTGCTTAAAGTGCTTTGAAAATTTGGCTTTACGGGTCGAATCTGTCACATCATTTCTAACTGTATTACTTTTTGTGGATTCTCGATTCTGCTTCAAGGAGTATATAAAGGTTATTTTCAATCCACTAGGGGACTTCGGCAAGGAGATCCCTTATCCCCTTTTCTTTTCATTATTGCTTCCGAAGTTTTAAGTAGAGGTTTGAAGTCAGCTTTTGAGACTGGCAAAATTGGGTACTATTATACTCCTAGGAATTGCAACCCTATTTCCCATCTTCTATATGCAAACGATACTCTTATCTTTTTAAATGGTAGAAAATCCTCAGTTTTGGGATGTATGGAGTTCCTGCGACGTTATTGCAAGGCCTCGGGACAGAAAATAAATGAAGGAAAAAGCTCTTTTACTCTGGATGAACAGAGCACAGCGGAGCGTATCGTAGCTTTAAGAAGTGGCACAGATTTCCAATTTCACACTGCTCCATTGAAGTATTTGGGTAGGCCAGTTTTTCAAGGGAGAGTTAAAATTTCATATTTTGAAGACTTAATTTCTAAGATTCAGGGTCGTATTCAAGGATGGAAGGCAAAATTATTATCCCCAGGAGGTCGTCTAATCTTGATAAAACATGTTCTTAGCTCCATTCCGATTTATATTCTTAGCACCATGTGTGTACCAAGGACAGTCATAGCACAGATTAATAGATTGTTGGCGGATTTCTTTTGGGGGGATTGTGAAGGCAGACTTAAGAAAAAATGGGTGTCATGGGAAAAAATTTGTTTTCCATTGACGAAAGACGGTTTGGGAGTTAGAGACTTGACGGTTGTGATGAAGGCTTTTCGAATCAAGGCTCTATGGAGGTTACTTACTTCAGACTCTTTATGGGCTACTTTCATGAGGATTAAATACTGGTTACAAGGTGTTGGATTGAATTGTCAACCTGTGAAAGGTGGGTCGTCTCCGTTTTTTAAAGAGATCATGCTTGGGAAAAACTTTTTTTTGAGCAACTTGTTTTGGCGTATTGGCATTGGGGATATCGGTTTCTTTGAGGAGAATTGGAACATGGTGGCTTCTTTCAAGAGATCGGCAACATTGGTTGACCAAGATTTATGGCCTTTAATCTGCGCGGTGTCCTCTACGAATTTTGATTTGGTTCACCGTGATCCCAGAAATTTAGCGTGTGAACTTTATGCAGATAGACTACGTGATGAGACCCATGAGAAGGACACGTGTGTGTGGGCTCCAAATTCGAATGGGCTTTTTTCACTTCAGTCGGCGTATGAACTGTTACGGAAACATGGGAAGTTTAATGCATTAAGTCAAACACTTTGGCACGACATTTTGCCGTCCAGAATCTCAGTTTTTGTTTGGAAATTACTTCGTCGTGGCATACCAGTGGACGGTGAACTATATAGATGTGGTTTGAGCTTAGCATCTAGATGCCATTGTTGCATATCGCCAAAGCAAGAATCTTTGAACCATCTCTTTCTTGACGAAGAATTGGCAAGGCAGGTGTGGAATCATTTTGACAGGATTTTTGACGTTCATATACGACGCCCAGCAGAAATCTCTACGGTTCTCGCAATATGGTTTAAGAAAGCTAAACGCACTACGCAAACAGGTGTGTTATTCTTTCTTACTCCTATGTTCATTCTATGGGAAATTTGGAAACAAAGGTGCAAATGCTTTTTTGAAAATGTCCCCCCCAATTCGGCCTTTGTGATTTTGCATATTCGGCGTCAGTTGCAAATAGCAAATAATTTTATTATCCCCAAGCAAGGTAGCAGTAATAAGGCCCCCTTACAGACTTTGGGGTTGGATGTGCTCCCTGTTAGAAGGAAGTCCGTTCGACTTGTTTATTGGCACCCTCCCCCCAAAGATTTTGTGGCGCTTAATGTTGTTGGTTCCTCTCGAAAGGATATGGCAGCCGGTGGTGTGGTTATCCGTGACTCTCGAGGCTTAGGTGTTGTGGGAAAATATACTTTTTTCGGAGCAGGATCACAAAGCGGAATTTTTGGCTCTCTTAGAGGGTCTCCGCCTATGTCTCGATTGGGGTTTCAAAAAGGTGGTTATTCAAACAGACTCTGAATTGGTTTGTGGCTGGTTTAAGGATAGTTTAAAAACCTCGTGGCATTTGGAGAATATTTTGAAAGAAATCAAGCTGTTGACAACGACGATGACATTATACTGTCAACATATCTATAGGGAGGCAAATGCGGTGGCAGATGCACTAGCCGTTAGAGCTTTTCATGATCTTGGGACAGGCTCTTTCAATGGGAATGATTTTCCCAGGCGAATAGCTGGCTTGATTGTGCTTGATAGATCACAAACGGCGTACCTTCGCCACGGGGAAGATTAGAGGAAGATTAGGGATAGATTTCTTCATGTCAAGTTGCTTCGTTTCTGGCTTGCAGGTTTGCGCGATGCGCCATCGATTGTTAAGTGAATATACAGGTGTTTCATTTGGAGGGCATGACATGGTACAATTTGTTTGCCATCACGGAGATGACCAGCAACGTGGCGAGCGTTGTGACGCTGGGTGCACGCGTTGGGGTGCTATAGTCTGCTCTGCTGGATATAGGGGACAGCAAGGTGAGCTCTGCTGCTCTGCGTTTACGTGCCATAGCCTGCTCTGCTGCTCTGTGTTGATGCGTTGCTGCGGCTCTGCTGCTCTGCGTTTGTGTTGCTGCTCTGTTTTGATGCGGCACGTGTTGGGATGAAGTTGGCTTGAATAGTCCCACATCAAGTAAGGTGGAGTTGTCACTAAGGTTTATAAGGAGATGGTCTACTCCCTAATAGTAACGAGGCCTTTTAAGGGAAAACCCCACACCACCTAGGCCCAGATGGAAGGCCCGACCCGATAGGTGGTGTTTAAGTTGGGAACAATATCGTTGCTATGTATAGTGGACCAAGGGGTGCGCGCAAGTGCACGTGCGCGACGCCCCAACAATTGATATCAGAGCACTAAGGGAAATTGATCTTGAATTGTTCTACTCAAGATTGTGAATATTCAAAAGTGCTAGGATTTGTTTGTGCACAAGTTGTTTGAAAAAAAAAAAATAAATAAAAAATCTTAGTGAAACTTCTTGTCTAGAAAGTCACAGGTTTTGTTTGCAATGGCATCCAAGGTGAGCAAGGCACATGTGGGGAAATATGAAATCGAGAAATTTAATGGTAAGAACGATTTCGGATATTGGAGAATACAAATGAGGAATTTGCTTATTTCTCAGAAATTACACAAGGCATTACTAGGGAAGGATAAAAAGGCAGAAACCATGTCAGATGATGAATGGGAAGAATTGGATTTGGAGGCGCGTGCTGCTATTTGCTTGTGTCTGGATAGAAACATAATTTTTTTAGTTAATGAAGAGACTACGGCAGCTGATGTTTGGTTGAAGCTTGAGTCACAGTTTATGACTAAGGCATTATCAAACAGGTTATACTTGAAAACCCAATTGTACAGACTAGCAATGGATGAGGGCACTCCAATTGGTGATCATATCGCCAAGTTTACACGGATTATCTCAAATTTGAGAGATGTGGATGTGCAGATTGAGGATGAAGACCAAGCAATTATATTGCTTTACTCCTTGCCGCAGTCATATGAAAATCTTGTACAAACAATTTTGTTTGGGAAAGATGAACTTACATTTGATGAAACTACCGGTGCACTCTTGTCCAATGAGATTCGGAAGAAAACTTCATCAAATGGTAATGGGAAAGATCAAGCTGAAGGGTTGGTTGTTAGAGGAAGGTCTTAAGTGAAATCATCTTCAAATAGTGGAAAATCTAGATCAAAGTCTAGAGGTCCACAATGTCACAAATGTAGAGAGTGGGGGCATATTAGGAAAAATTGTCCAAATCAAGGTAAGAGTAATCATGATAACAGTTGGAAGGGCAAGAAAAAGCAAGATAAGGGTGATACTAGTGAAGCAAGTTATGCATCTAGTATGGAAAAGGATGAAGAATGTTATTCAGTTGCGGGTGAAAACACAAAAATCTCTGGGAGATGGCTCCTTGACTCTGGGTGTTCTTACCATATGTGCCCAAACAGGGAGTGGTTCACTACCTATGAGCACATTGATGGTGGTACTGTTCTAATGGGTAATGATTACGCTTGCAAGACAGTTGGAATTGGAACAATGAGGATTAAGATGTATGATGGTGTTGTGAGAACCTTAACTGATGTGCGGCATGTCCCAGCCTTGAAAAAGAATCTTATCTCGCTTGGTGTTTTAGACTCCAATGGTTGTAAGTTTACAGCGGTAGGTGGAGTTTTAAAGGTTGTCCGTGGGTCTTTGGTTGTCATGAAAGGGATCAAACAAGGTAACTTGTACACCTTGATGGGTAACACGGTAACAGGAAATGTGGCAGTGGGAACTTCTTCATCGGAAAGCACTAGGTTATGGCACATGCGACTTGGGCATATGACAGAAAAAAGATTGTCTCTACTGAGCAAGCAAGGGTTACTGAAGGGTATGCAGAAACCGACTATGGAGTTTTGCGAGCATTGTGTATATGGAAAACAATGCAGGGTAAAATTCAGTACAAGCAAGCACAGGAGCAGAGGTATTCTAGACTATGTGCATACAGATGTGTGGGGACCAGCGAAGGTCGCCTCTAAGGGAGGTTCCAGGTACTTTGTCTCCTTCATTGATGATTATTCCCGTTACACATGGGTATATTTTTTGAAGTCCAAGAATGAAGTATTTGAGACATTTAAAAGGTGGAGAGCAATGGTTGAGAATAGAACTGGAAGAAAGGTGAAGACTTTGAGGTCTGATAATGGTACCGAGTATACTGAGGGTACTTTCAAACAGTTTTGTGATCAGGAAGGAATTGTTCGACATTGGACTGTTAGAAACACGCCACAACAAAATGGAGTTGCTGAGAGATTGAACCGTACTATGCTTGAAAGAGCTAGGTGTATGCGCTCCAATGCTTGTCTTGGCAAAGAATGGTGGGCTGAATCAATAGCCACTGCGTGTTTCTTGATTAATAGATCGCCGCATTCTACATTAGACTGCAAAACACCTTATGAGGTGTGGTCAGGTGAACATGTTGATTACAGTGTACTGAAAGTTTTCGGTTGTATTGCCTACTACCATGTGAAAGAAAATAAGCTTGATGCTAGGGCTAAGAAGGCCATTTTCTTGGGGTATGCAAAAGGCGTGAAGGGTTATCGTCTATGGTGTTTAGAGGATAATAAATTTGTGATCAGTCGAGATGTTACATTTGATGAGAATTCCTTGTTAGCTTGTACTAAAGCTAAGGAGTTGGTTGATAGTGGTGGTGAATCTAGTAACACTCAGAAAGTGGAAGTTGAAGCGTCTGTGGATGCAGCAGATGAACAAGTGGTTGAAGCAGGCACACATGATCTGAATTATGAGCCTGAAGACCATGAGGAACAACAACCAGTTGAAGATAATCAATCCCAGCAGCAACCTTTGGCCTTAACTAGGTCAAAACGATCGGTTAAGCAAGTTCAAAAATTTGGCTTTGACGAACCATTGAAGCACTATGGTCAGTTGAATACAGTTGATTTGGTTGCATATGCACTCTCTGTGGAAGATGATGAGCCAACTACTTACAAGCAGGCTGCGCGTCATTCAGATAGTCAGAGTTGGTTAGTAGCTATGCAGGGTGAGATGGAGTCTCTCCAGAAGAACCATACTTGGGATCTAGTGTCGTTGCTTAATGGAAGGAAAGCAATTGGCTGCAAGTGGGTGTTTAAGAAGAAACAGACTACTCTAGAGTCTGGTACTCAGTTCAAGACAAGATTAGTAGCTAAGGGTTTTGCTCAGAGGGAAGGCGTTGACTACAATGAGATATTTTCGCCTGTGGTAAAACACACTTCTATTCGTGTGTTGTTGAGCTTGGTAGCTCATGGTGACCTTGAGCTTGAACAACTTGATGTGAAAACAACTTTCTTGCATGGAGACTTAGAGGAGGAAATTTATATGCATCAGCCGGAAGGTTTTAAGGTTGTTGGAAAAGAAGACCATGTTTGTCGTTTGAGGAGATCACTTTATGGGTTAAAGCAGTCACCTAGGCAGTGGTACAAACGGTTTGAAACTTTTATGTTGAAACATGGGTTCACACGAAGTAAGTATGATTGTTGTGTTTACTTGAAAAAACTTCGTAGTGGCGATTTTATTTATCTTTTGTTCTATGTTGATGATATGCTCATTGCCTGTAAGAGTATGGTGGAGATAAATAAATTGAAGTCTCAACTTGCTTCTGAGTTTGAGATGAAGGATATGGGTGCTGCAAGGAAGATACTTGGTATGGAGATAAGAAGAGAAAGGGAGAATAAAAAATTATTTCTTTCACAGAAGGGGTACCTTGAGAAGGTTATATCACGGTTTGGCATGGAAAACGCAAAGCCGGTTATTACTCCTTTGACTTCACATTTTAGACTTTCTCGAAAGTTATCTCCAGTCACAGTGGAAGAAAAGGAATACATGTCGCATGTTCCTTATGCTAGTGCAGTTGGCAGTTTAATGTATGCTATGGTGTGTACACGCCCTGACATTTCACAGGCTGTTAGTGTTGTGAGCAGGTATATGGAAAACCCTGGGAATAAACATTGGGAGGCAGTGAAATGGATGCTTAGGTACTTAAAAGGTACCTTGGATGTGGGTTTGGACTTCGGTGGAGATTCATGTCAGGTTCGTGGGTTTGTTGATTCTGATTATGCTGGTGATCTAGATAGACGAAGATCTACTACTGGTTACGTATTTCAGATATACAGTGCTCCGGTTAGTTGGAGATCTATGCTTCAGGATACAGTGGCTCTCTCTACTACAGAGACAGAGTATATGGCATTGACAGAAGGTGTAAAAGAAGCATTGTGGCTTCAAGGTCTTGTAAATGACTTGGGTGTGGAACAAGATAGTGTTGAGGTTCTCTGTGACAGTCAGAGTGCCATCCACTTGGCTAAAAATCAGGTTCATCACACAAGGACTAAGCATATTGACGCCCGATATCACTTTGTTCGAGATGTAATTGAGGATGGTGATGTGTCTTTGGTGAAAGTACACACAAAAGACAACCCTGCTGATATGTTGACAAAGGTTGTTCCTGGAGTTAAGTTCCAACATTATTTAGACTTACTCCACATTGACTCATGTTGATTGAGGGCCCTTTGGGGGGTTTCGTGAGGTGACAAAGCTATGATGGAGTGTTGATCAGTTTATTCTCATGCCTTGTTTCGGCTCAATTTTTCCTTATAAAAATTCGCCGAGGTGGAGAATTGTGAAACAGGAAACGTGTTTGAAACAGGAAAGTGTTTGGACTCCTGTTTGAAACAGGAAACTATTTGGACTTCTGGAAATTGTTTTTGAACAGGAAATAAATTCTAGGAAATAGGAAACTGTTGTGAAACAGGAAACTACTGTGAAACAGGAAACTGCTGCCAAACAGAAAACTGTTGTCCCTATATATACTAGGAACTATAGGTGTTTTTATTAAGATGATTCCATGTAGAAAAATTGTGAAGCACAGGGAATAGAGAAAGATAATTCCTTGAATTGTTTCATCTCTTGTTGAGAGATTGTGTGGAGAAAGATAATTCCCCCTTGAATTGTTTCATCTCTTGTTGAGAGATTGTGTGGAGAAAGATAATTCCTTGAATTGTTTCATATCTTGTTGAGAGATTGTGTGAGAATTGTCATCTTCTTGTACCTTGTTCTTGAATATAGTGGAATCACCTCACCGTGGACGTAGGCAATTTGCTGAACCACGTAAACCTTGTGTCTCTTGTGGTATGTTCTTAATTTTCTCTAATTTCTTTCATTGCTAGTTGCTCTATTTAATTGATTGGATCCTTGTGGTACTTGTGTGCAATTGTTGGTGTCTACTCGCTTCCGCAATAAGACGTGATATTCACATAATTATTACAGAATATATCCCTTAATTTGTACATGTTAGTGTTTCGATTATTATATTTTATAGTAATTATTTCGTTTTAATATCTTTGCAGGAATTTGAGCTTAAACGATGAATCCATATTAAGCAGTCACAAACGACAATTAGGCAATTTCAATGGTGGTATAAAACAAATCACAAACCTAAATCCAACACCTAGCTCACAACCTAAAATCCACAAACCTACACCCACACCTAGCTCTTAACCTAAAACCCACAAACCTAAACCCGAAACCTAATTCATAACCTAAACCCCATCCATAATCTAATCCATAACCTAAAACCAAACCCAATCCTACCCTCATTGATGAATCTTCCCCTCATCTCATCCTTATTCATCATGGCTATTTTCTATAAATAGAGGATAATGGGGGTGAGAAAAGGGGAAGAAAAGAGAAGGGAAAAGAAGCAAATTAGGAAAAATCCAATCCTCTTTCTCTCAAATTCACCAAAACCCTCACCACCACCACCTATCCCTCTTCCACTCACTCAGCACTCACCTCTCCCACTCACTCACAGTCCCCTCGCCATCGCACCACCGTCACCACCGTGAAACAGGGGTGTGACAACCCTGTTTCACGTCCAATTTTTACTCCACCACCACTCTCTGCTCCTCTCCCCTGTCCACACAACCGCCACCACCTCCGCACGATTCCCACCACCACAACAGACCACGAAAATCCGCGACAGAACCACCGCAACCACGCCGCGAAACAGAGCCGCACCGCGACTCTGTTTCGCCTCGCGACAGAGCCCGTTCCCCTCATTTCTCGGCCTCTCTTCGTCTCGAGCTTCTTCCTGACTCCCTCTCTCGCGACCACCGTCACGACCAGGCCAATCATCACCGCCACTACCTCGCGAAACAGCATTCACCACCGTGAAACAGGGAGCTCCCTGTCCTCATTTTCCTTCTCTATTTTGACGGTTTTATAGCTGTTTCCTCACCCTCTATTTCTCTTTTTCAGGTTCTGGAGATGATTTGAGGTCGAGGACGGCCGCGAGGAGCGAGAACGAGGCCGCGAGAGCCGCTGTCGCGCTGGAGAAGAAGGTGGAGCAGCGCGGTACTGTAGCAGTACTGTAGTAGTACTGTAGAGTACTGTAGCAGAGACGGGAATCAGTTAATTCGGTTATTTGGCTATTCACACCCCAGCTATCTGTAAGAGCCACCACAGAGTGTTTTGGACCAATTTTCTCGGGATTCGTGTCGGACCACTTGCTGACCTGCTGAGTGCCACCACATCGAGTTTGTGACGAACTAAATGGGTTGTATAAATTAATTTGATTCATTTTACTGAATTGTGTACTTAATTGTTAATTGCAATTTATTTCTGAATTTTTGATAAATTGCTTTCACCTTGCATGTTCGAGTAATTAAACTTGATATGCTTGGTAGTTAGAATTACCCTTTATCAATATTCAAAGCATGTGCTAAAAATATTAAGCTTAAACTTTGATTAAGTGTGCCCTAAAAAGACACTTAATACTTGGTAAAAGCGTATTTGCTTGAAATACTTTGTTAAGGTTTAAAAGAACATGATATAATTTAAATTGGATTTTAACGATCACATATTCGGTGTAAGCAAGGGATTTTCATCCCTAAAGCTTCTCGTAAATTCAGTAATTTAGATTAAATAATTTTGCTAACTCATTGGTGAGTCCAAGCCCACCAAACCCATCTCATTTCATCTATCTTTTATTTTTCCTATTTTTAATTTATTTTTAGTTTAGTTTTAAAAATGCTGTAACCCCATTTTCCATTTAAATTAGTTTAATTAAATTCTAAAATTTCAATTGCATCCACCTTCTTCGTGGGATCGACCCGTACTTGCCGTTGTCTACCAGTTAGGCACCGTGCACTTGCGGTTATTACAAGTGGGCTGAATTAACTTATTAATTTAGGTTAGTTAAACTCGCATCAAGACGCAACAGCACGTCATGGAGGACACATATGGTGCTGCGGGGGGTTGCGACCAGCAGTACCTCGGCTGCGCTTTGGAGCAGGTTAGGATGCTACATGTTTGGGTGCTGTGGTATGCACTGCTGGAAGGGGATGGCAAGGTGGGTGCGGTTTTTTTTTGGTTGGGCTCTCTGTTGCCAAACAGAGAGCACTCTGTTTCTGTTGGGTTTTGATTTGGTGATGCTACATACGGCTTGTTATGCGTTTTCGTTGAGAAGGTGCGTTGTATTCCGGATTTTTATTGAGTGTTCTATTAGCGGGTGTGAGCTGGATGTCTATGATGTTTCGCGTGCTTTATATTTTTTGGCTTCAGTTCTTAGAGGTTTTTTATTGTTTTGTTATTTCTTTTTGGATAATTGCTAGCAAGATGTATCCGTTATTTTGGGTTGTTGGCTAAATGCGGGTAACGTCGTAATGTACCCCCTCATCGATTGTAAGATTTTTTTGGCTTAATAATAAAGGTCTGGCATTCCATAGTTGCCCCTCCCCACTGGAGGTTAATTTAAAAAAAAAAAAAAAACCCAAGAGGTATACTCTTCGAAAATGATATTGCTAATCGATCAAAATATCATAATCAGGATGAAAGTTGTGGAACTAGAAAACTATTTTAGCATTTACTGTACACAACATCAACCTTAATTTCTTCCTTTTGTTTTTATAATAATCAGAATATTTACAAATTCTGCAACTTAAGCCAAAAAAAGTTTACATATCTCACTATTTTTGAAGTAGAACTGTATAATGATATACATTCAGTGATAATTGAGATTTGATTTCTTTATCTAATATTTCATATTACTTGATCAGATAAAGTAATATAAGATCTACCTAATTAAGGATAAAAAAAATTGATTATACATCAGGCAAACACAATCAAGATCATATATTGTTGGTATGAACAATTGATTCAAGGAGACAAAAAATCAGATTCAAAGACCAAATCAATATTTGACATGGAAATGGAATAAATTGTACTGAAGAAAAATGGATTCGACTACGCGTTAAAATTTTCATCTTTTATTTTGAGACACCAGTTTTGGTTCTTTAGTTGGTAAATGAAACCTCATTGAGCTTGTACTCTTGCTATTTGTCTGTTTACTTTCTAGCATCACATTTTTTTGCTCTTCTTGATAATTGATCTTACTTGATTTTTCTTTACAGCTAGGTTATCAAACCATGGGTTTCTTTGATAGGAATGGCTTTGAGTCCAGAGATCGAAGTGCAAATCTAACAAGGTATCTCCAACCTCTATTATTCTTTCATATAGATTTTGAACTATCTTGATGGACCTGGACCAATACTGCTCCTTTAAGTCTGTGGCTGTTGTTCTCTCCTGATGTGCAAAGTGGATTTTCTCTTTACAGGAATAGCCCTTCTAGCCGTCGAGGAAACGGGCGAGGGGG
This sequence comes from Berberis vulgaris, assembly GCA_963556465.1. NCBI lineage: Eukaryota > Viridiplantae > Streptophyta > Magnoliopsida > Ranunculales > Berberidaceae > Berberis > Berberis vulgaris. The sequence continues at coordinate 770,633 of OY747128.1, read as the reverse complement.
TGGATATTACCACTCATCCTCCTCAAGATTCGCAAAGCTGTGCATCTCAAGGGCATAAACGTGCATCTCGAGAGAGATGAGCGGTCACACTCACCCCTCGCCCGTTTCCTCGCCATTTAGAATTTTCCTTACAGGAAAGGTTATTTTCTACTTTATGTAGACATGATATAGCGAACGCTATACTATTTTGTGTGAAATTGTTTTTTACATTGTTTCGATTGAATGGCCAATAAATTTATACCTCCCAAAATTACGTTCTATATTCGTCAAATGATTTGTGAGTATTTGCAAAGCAATAACCTCCAAATAGGTAACACATGCTTAGCCAGAGGAAGAAAATGTTTCGAGGAAGGAATCAACTTCAGAGTCCCTGTTGCAAGTTTGATGGAGAGGGAAACTGAATTCTTTGTAATTGTATGGATCACCGGTGGGCCTCATCCCAACCCTAATGATGGGCTTCTTAACTGACATTGGATCACGTGAGTTGGGGTAAATTTTACCTCAAACCTCAAAGTAGGTTATGCTTGATAGTGTAGGGGTGGGCATGGGATGGGATGGATCTCATCTTGATCTCATCCTATTGTTTTATCTTTCAGACAGAATCGGGATATGGGGTATACCTCATCCCTTCTCAAACGAGATCAGACGGGATGAGCATGGTTCAAATACAATAAAAAAAAAAAAAAAAAAAAAAATCATTCCTCAACCCTTGATGATGATGAATAATGTTATTATCAGTTATCACGGATGTGCCTCATCCCAAAGACAATAACGTGTTTGGGCTTTATAATTCTCAGTTTGAACATCATTAAGCTTGATTGAGACGAATAGTGGTAAGGAAATTTTGTCTCATATTTATTTCATTCCTCAACCCTCTGATGCTCACCTACATCTACCTAAAATATCCTTGGCAGGTTTCCACTAGCACGCCTCCTTAATCGTGGAGAGTAAAATACTTGCTCAATGTATAAATGTGAATCATTTCTTGGATTCCTGACTAAATTTGTGGAGATGGGATAACAACATGAAAATAGGAAATTTTGGGGAAATAGGTAAACACTAGCATACTTTACTGCTTGTTTCATTCATTAACTGATCAAATACGTGCATTTTCCAATGCTATTTGTATGAGATTGTTTACATATCCGCATATGATTCATATTTTATAGCACGAACAGCTATAGGACTTCTGACAAAATGTTCGCCATCGGTCCAAGTCAGGCTTCCAAATGAATAATCTTCATGCACCTTCTGAGTAGAAGTAAACTTCAATTTGAAAGGAAGTATGGCAGTAGTTGAGTTGAAGGATAATGTCTGGGGTACGACTGTTGTTTCTATACCATGTGGAGATTGCACAATAGCTTTATACACAGAATTGGCAGGGCCTACATTGGTGACTGTTCTGATGAGCGAAATAGTCCTCTTAAGATTGGGGATGGAGATGGAGGGGAGATTTAGTTTCAAGCCAAAATGCCTTTTCTTCATGCAGGATGTTGCTGTCATTGTTAGATTTATAATAGCTGAAGTGCTATAGCCCATGGAGCAGAGGAACTGAACATAGTTCTCTGTGCTCATGTTGTAAATTAGCCCAGGATTTGCTGCCCTACTGGGGTCGACATGCCCTCCACCAATGTCAAAAGGATCAGCTGGCTTGCGTGTAGCTCCCTCGGAAATTATATTTGCTCCATCTATCCTGGTTTGGGATGCTGCAATTTTACCATTGATGATCACAATTGTCGTAATTGATAATATTGTTTGTGTTTAATGAGCTTGACTCACCACTGGTAACGAGCGCTGATTTTATGGCTGCTGGGGACCAATCTGGGTGTAGGGATTTGATGAGCGCGGCTATTCCTGCCACATGAGGACAAGCCATTGAGGTTCCTGACATTAAAGCAAAGCCATTGCTACTTTCTGGATGAATTGATGGTGGATATGCTGCTAAGATGCTCACTCCTGGTGCAGCTATATCTGGCTGTCAAAATTAATCATACATCAAATGACCAATCAATTGTAAGAATTCTCATAAAGGATAAAATCTTTAGACTATAATGCATGCAGATTGACATATAAGCTGAGTCCCTTACTCTATTATTTCTTCCTATTTGCAGCTAATAGGATGCTGTTGAAATATGCCTATTTGATAGGAATAGATATCATTGTGCTTGGGCCTGTATTGATTTTTTAGTTTTTCTAGAATTCAGGTAGTTTAAGGTCTCTTAATTCTTATTTGAATAACACATAGTTTACTTTTTAGGACTAGACTTAGTTCTATTACAAATAAGGGCTAAGTTGAAGTTTTGGTTCTAGTATTTTTTTTTTTAACCTCTTTATTTAATTTTTTTAACACTTTCAAATCACATGATCCAGTGGTAAATGAACATATTTGATTAATCCTCCAATTTAGAAGTTCTTATGACTGTTTCAGTATTAAATAGTCCATCCCGGTGCCATGGTTTGCTTGATCTCCTCACGAACACGTTTTACTAGAAAAAAACATGGATAATCCCGCTGATGAAAAGAACATATATACCTTCAATACAGCCGGTGATAAGGAATTTGGTCCTCTAGATGAAAAATACGCCACTCTTGGAGATGCCCATCTCCCAACAACAGTCCTAGGATCGCTCAGCTTTACAACTGGATACCTTTAGTAAAAGAAAATGAGTTAAGCTCATCCTTCAATTGATGCTAACTTCCAGTTGTTGCTGTTTATTTTTTTATTTATTAGATTGTACTTATATCTCAGTTTTATCTGCTTACCTTTCTTTTCTGATATAGGAGAGTATTTCTGCTCCTACTTCATAATCTACTTTAATGCATGGGATTGAATTGCATGAACGGAGGAGGCTATCGCGAATTTGAGCAAATATAACCCCAATTCCACCTGCTTCTGATACTGCCAAAGTCGCATCATCAATATCTGGCGCATCAGCTACTGAGAAACAAAGGACCACCTTTCCTGCTGCTAATGTCTCATTGAGACTTCCACGCTTACAAACTAGGCTGCATATGTCAATCAGACTCAAATGAGAAGATGCTATAAGGTTGTGAAACAGAAAAAGACTGCAGAAGAAAAGTCCACATGAGGGAAAAAAAAAAAAAAGTTGAGAAAGATTCGATGTATTGCCCTGCATCATCAAAGGGGTTTATAGCTATGCGATCTGAGTATGCCAAACCAGTAAATCCTGCATGCTTTTGAGAATCCTTGGACTGGCCCTGCAACAAGTAAGATCGAGATAGGGAAGTTAGCAGTTTGGTTTATCTGAAATGACAGGTAAAACCATCCAAATTACCAAAAGGGTACGGTTGTTTCCAAGTGTAATGGCAGTAGGGAAGGCTCTATCTATGGTGGTTGCTGCAACAGTGATGAGCCAGGGTGCTGTATTCCCAACTGTTTGAGAGAAGGGGCCATGATTTCCTGCTGAACAAACCACAGTTATTCCCCTCGCTGTTGCATGAAAAGAACCTATGGAGATTGAGTCATGTTGATCACGATAGAGGAACAGAGGAATTTGGATGCCTATTGACACAGAAAGAATGTCAACTCCATCATGAATGGCCTTGTCAAATGCTTTAAGGATATCTGCATCAGAGCATCCTTCATTGGCCCAGCAAACCTTGTAAATTGCTAAGCGGGCAAGAGGAGCACCACCCCTGGCTACCCCTGAAGCCAGTCCTCTATAATTTGCTTTCCTCACAAAACGGCCTGCAGCTGTTGAAGCTGTGTGGGTGCCATGACCTATTCGATCACGGGGAGATAGAAACTCTCCTGTCTCAGTTATATTGATATGATGTCCAACTCCTTTTATGAACCAGCGGGCACCAATCAGTTTTTTGTTACAATTGGTGGAGTCAAAGTGTTCTCCATGTTGGCAAATTCCTTTCCAACGAGAGGGAATAGGACCCATATTGTTATCGTCAAAGCTTTCTAGCTCTGGCCAGACACCTGCACGATTCTCAAAATGAGCAAAGATATTTGAAGTAATCAACAACATTATCAAAGTAGCTTCTGACACTACATTTATAATGTATTACCTGAATCAATGAGACCTACTATTGTTTCTTCACCCATGTTGCTTTCTGATAACAGATTTCCTTGATTGTTTGCAGGAAGCCCGAGAAAATCCCAGCTTCTGGTAGTATGAAGCTTGTGCATGCGATTAGGAATCACATGGATAACACCAGGAAACTCTGTAATTTGTTATGTATATTATGGATAACGTTAAAGATGTCTTACATGAAGAAAGATGTTACCACTTACCAGTATGCTATGTTATTTTCAAAGTTACCTGCAATTTTCTCCGCTTGGTATTCCGTCATTCTTGCTGCAAATCCGGAGAACCCGTGCTTGTAGCTATAGACAATGGAACTCTTGGCAGCTTCCTTGCTTCAATTCCAGTTCAAATAAACCTCTATCACTATGATGTAAAGCATAATGAACTCTACAATGTCAGCAGAAACTAGGAGGAAGATCATGAAATATTAACCTGCCAAGCAAAGTGCTTAACATATTATGGTGAGACTTTGTCGTAGTTGCGGGAGCTTCATGATGGTTGTCTCCCATGTATACTAGGTACACCGCCTGAAACATCTTTTTGAATTTAGTAGTCCCTCCAGTTAACATACTGAATTGAGATTCAAAAGAGTATAGACACTCACATTATTTGTTGATTTGGTCAATGATGTGGAAATCTGAAATTTGATTTGGAGTAAGAAGATTGTGAAGAGCGTAAGAGTTCTTCCGCCTCTCCATTTGTTCTCAAAGTTAACCATTGTTATGTCAGATGCAGATGTTGCAGAATTTTCTGCGCCTTAAGCTAAAGGGAAGAAGCAATTCTGATGTAACCCCACTTCAGGAAACCCTTGAATGTATTGAAATTTTATAGAAGCGAGAAAGGTGGAGCCTTCCCTTTGAAGACTTCCTTTAATTTTCAATCAATCTAGAGAATAGCAAGTCAAGCTATTTTACTTTTTATTTTTATTTGTATTTATATATATATATATATATATTTTTTTTTAATCCCTGGCAGAGACAGTGTCTATCATTGTTGGCTCAATCTAAAGGGCATCAAAGCTTTAGAATGGTTAGGTAAACCAATATTCTCAGTTTGAATCCATGGGATCGACAATATAATGCTTCAATTACTGAACAATCGAATTGTCTCATTATGTGCAGTAATTTATGATCTTATGACTATGATTAGCATCAGGAGGCAGTATTGGCTTGATTGAGCGTCATTCCTGGAGCTTATACATATTAATGAAGATATGATCTATGTATGATGAATTTAAGTCCAAGAAATCCATAATTGTTAAGTGCACCTCCCAGTGATGATTAGCTCAACAATGAGATTAATCAACTATTCTGGTCATGGAAGCTATGGTATCTTTACTTTCATTTCTTATTCATTCATCACGTTTCAGTTCTGCTATAATCTAAGTTCAGTGTTGTCTAGGCAGCCATTCAACCGCACCCAATGAACCATCTTGGTATGATGATAATATGTATGCACAGTGATAGAATTGAGCTGGGATCACAACAGAAAGAAAAGGGGGAAAACTAAAAACAAATTAGTATTGGTTCCAATTACAGTGGTAGCCCATGTACTGAAGAGTGATGGGATATGTTTGGAGACTGACCATTGATAATGGAATGGAATTTCTTCCTTTTGTTTTTATAATAATCAGAATATTTACAAATTCTGTAACTTAAGCCAAAAAAAGTTTACATATCTCACTATTTTTGAAGTAGAACTGTATAATGATATACATTCAGTGATAATTGAGATTTGATTTCTTTATCTAATATTTCATATTACTTGATCAGATAAAGTAACATAAAATCTACCTAAGGATAAAAAAATTGATTATACATCAGGCAAACACAATCAAGATCATATATTGTTGGTATGAACAACTGATTCAAGGAGACAAAAAATCAGATTCAAAGACCAAATCAATATTTGACATGGAAATGGAATAAATTGTACTGAAGAAAAATGGATTCGACTACGCGTTAAAATTTTCATCTTTTATTTTGAGACACCAGTTTTGGTTCTTTAGTTGGTAAATGAAACCTCATTGAGCTTGTACTCTTGCTATTTGTCTGTTTACTTTCTAGCATCACATTTTTTTGCTCTTCTTGATAATTGATCTTACTTGATTTTTCTTTACAGCTAGGTTATCAAACCATGGGTTTCTTTGATAGGAATGGCTTTGAGTCCAGAGATCGAAGTGCAAATCTAACAAGGTATCTCCAACCTCTATTATTCTTTCATATAGATTTTGAACTATCTTGATGGACCTGGACCAATGCTGCTCCTTTAAGTCTGTGGCTGTTGTTCTCTCCTGATGTGCAAAGTGGATTTTCTCTTTACAGGAATAGCCCTTCTAGCCGTCGAGGAAACGGGCGAGGGGTGGGTATTACCACTCATCCCCTCGAGATTCATGAAGCTGTGCATCTTGAGGGCACAAGTGTGCATCTTGAGGGAGATGAGCGGTCACACTCACCCCTCGCCCGTTCCTCGCCATTTAGAATTTTCCTTACAGGAAGGGTTATTTTCTACTTTATGTAGACATGATATAGCCAACGCTATACTATTTTGTGTGAAATTGTATTTTACATTGTTTCGATTGAATGGCCAATAAATTTATACCTCCCAAAATTACGTTCTATATTCGTCAAATGATTTGTGAGTATTTGCAAAGCAATAACCTCCAAATAGGTAACACATGCTTAGCCAGAGGAAGAAAATATTTCGAGGAAGGAATCAACTTCAGAGTCCCTGTTGCATGTTTGATGGAGGAGAGGGAAACTGAATTCTTTGTGCTATTTTATATTATTATTAAGCCCAACCCCCGCACCCTACGTGCATGTCCCGTTATTAGCCGTTTTCAGGATGGAATCTAGGGTTTAACTAACTGTTGGGGGGTTTTTTTTTTTTTTTTTTAAAAACATCCAATTTATTCAAATAAAAAACCACGCCCGAAGGCTACATGACTGACCCCATAGGGATAAATAAAAAGCCGAAACAAAGCCTTACAAAACCAATACAAGCCTAGGCAAGATCAGTCTTTGTACCTTTTGGTTACTGTCCTAGCCCTATTGGATTTTCGGGGACAAATGCTGATATCTTTGGTGTGGCGCCTCTTATTCATCTTTCCGTCTGACATAGCCCCTAAAGCCAAATCACTGATCGCTACCTGTGGATCAAGCTCAGGTTCTGAGTTGACGTCATCACTATCCTCACTAGAACTTTCGAGTGTACTGAGGTCAAATGTCGGCGGTCGAAGTAACCTATTTTCTCTGAACAAAGATATAGCCTGATTCAAATTTTCTCCGACTCGTTTATAATCCGGGGAAGTTGTGATAGCATATTTGTCAAAATGTCCCTTTAACCTGAGCAAAGACTGCAAATCATCAGCCGAGAATTCCTGCACTTGCTGACTCTGTATAGCATCCCCTAGCTCTGTGCTAGTAACACCGATAAATGGGTTGCAGGGCGCTGGCTGAGGCGAAGCCTCGACCCCTGTCTTGGTACAGGGCGTATGCTGGGGCGAGGCCACTTCCACTGCCTTGTTGTGGGGCGCTGGCTGAGGCGAGACTCTGTTCTCTGGTGTGGTGCATGGCGCGGCAATGGCGCAGGCCACGTCCACAGCCTTGGTGCATGGCGCTGGCTTGGGCGAGACCATGGCCTCTGGCTTGAGGCAGATCGGTGGCTGAGGAGAAATCACGGCCCCTCTTGAAGGGTAGAGCACTGGCTTCTGCGACTCTGAAACAGTCTGCCCAATCTGAGTTTCACATGTGAAATCATTCGTCACAGTTGGCGACGCTGCACTTTGAATAGAAGGATTGTCCTTTGTTTCCGAAATTATCTCATCTTCGTGTAGGGGTAACTTTTGTTGTTGTCCAAGAACATTATCAATTTCTGAAGTTGTATACCCCGCCTCTAGTAGGCATTCCTCCGTAGACTCATGCTGGACCCCGGTTTTAGCATGCTCTAATTTGTGACTCGCTATTTGTAATTCCGCTGTAGGACCTTCATCTTGCTCAATATTCTCCATCAATGCCTCAAAAGTGTTGGACAAACCCATCTTAACCGGGTCAATGGCCACCTGCTTTCTATCCCCGACTCCGTCCGAAATCTCCTCGCCTTTGCTATTTTTTGTTCCACTCACACCCACTTCCGAGGTCGAAGAATTTCCTTTTCTGATCACCGGAACATATTGTTGCCTGGTATTGATACTTTCGGTCTTTGATTTGGCTACCTTCTCAACATTACCTAGTTCTGAAACCCGGCCACCGCCCTTAATGCCTAGCTTCTTGCGACAAACACTTTCCTGATGCCCGAGCAAGGAACAAAAGTCACAATATTTGAAACCTGGGTACTCAATCTTCTGCCAGAAACCTCTATTATTGGCCCTATCAATCCATACTTTGTTTGGTAATTTGTCCGCCAAAGTCATCTCAACACACACGCGGGCAAAGCCCGGGCGCGATAAACATCTAGTATGATCATCCATTCTCAAAAAAACACCAAAAGAATTGACAATAGCTTTTAAAATAGGGGGATGAAAAAGATGTAAAGGTAAGTTAGGCAACTCTACCCACAGTGGCACCGATATCGGATCCTCCTTCAGACTAAAGCCATCATGCCAACAAAATGCTTTGAAACGAACGCCACGAATCAAAATGGAATCCCGCGACAAAACTTTCTTTGCTTCCTCCTCCGATTGAAGACGAACTAAAACATGTCGTTGATTGAGTAAGCCGAGCGAAAAATCTCCCAGAATTCCCCAACTTCTGTGAATCGAATCTCGGATGTCTTCCAATGTTGGGCGGTAACTAGAGAATTTTAAAACGATCACATGTTTTTCCATAAACGCCTCCCCACGGAACTCATCTGTTGCCGTAATGCCAATTGCGGGAGCTCCCTCTTTACGGAATCTAGTGCCTTCAATCGGAATCTAGTGCCGTAATGCCAATTGCCTTTAAAACGATCACATGTTTTAAATTGGGTCGTTGACCTTATTTATTTATTTATTAATTCATATCCAAATGCTACATGATTGACACCCGAAGGTTACAAAACCACTTAACATCCTTGTCGCTTCCATCTCGCAATTTACTTTCGCTTCACTCTGGTCTGGTCCATTTAAGCAATTACATTTATTACCCGAAGCCTGATAATGGCGGAGCACACATGCTTTTAATAATGGGCGAAAGCACACAAATCCTAAATGGTGAGTCTCAAACTCACGACTTCTTACAAGAAGAGTGGATGTCCGACTAACTGAGCTACAATTATTGGACTTTTTCGTCTGTGAAATACAACTTAAAATCTTCTTGAAAACAACCTAAAAACCATAATTTGAACTCTTCTTCAACACTTATTGAACTCTTCATCAACTCTGCTTCATTCTCTTCGTAACAACATCATGCAAGGTATCATCTTCTTCATCATGTTAGTTGAGCACTAAAAAAATTATCAATAAGTAGGGGTTAAGTTGCATGCTGCCTATTTTGTTTTGAAGGGGTATATCTAATTTTGAACATGACAAACTCACCTTATGTGTTCACAGTTACCATGTCACATGTTTTCTCTTATAGACCACTCAGTTGATGATTGTTTCCGAGTATATAGTAGGTGTCCAAAGCCCAGTTACAATGGCATTTGCTTGTGCCTCACCTCAAACTCTGATAAGAACCTGGGTATGGCCTACTTTGTTTGTCAATGAGTGCAAGAGCTTCCAATAGCTGAATGATGCCATAATTGTTGCAATGGATAGAGGTGCATGTGTGGATGTGATGAAGGAATGTCCATGAAAGATTTTTAGTGTGATGGCTGTTATGCAGAGAGAAAACTTGTTACATTATATAGTATAGTAGGTGTCTAAAGCTGAATTACAATGGGATTCTTAACATGAATACTATGTTCTATGTATTTGGTGATCCTAGATGTACCCATATCAATGAAAGGGGTGACTTATTATTTCGATGAATCAATAACCAAAAAATTTATAAATATCTCGATATGTCTAGACATTTCAAATCATGGTTAAGAGGATTGGCTTTGTCTGTCGACTTTTTTTTTGTTAAAAAACCATTTTCTTTCTTAGTCTTGACCTCAGTCGTCTCCACTTGGGTTTTATTGTCTAGCTATGGTCTATATGTAGCACTATTGCTTCCACATATGCCATGTTCAATACCACTGCATTTGTCTCTGGCTTCTCCATCATTTTTTTTACAAAAATTCTTAATGGCATGGGAAAATCGGCCTGGTTGATTGTCTGGGGGGGGGGCTAAAATTACATTTTTGTTAGAGAGAGGGGGGCAAAAATGTAATTTCGCCCCCCAGGCAGTCAACCAGGCTGGAGCTAGAATTACTCTTTTTTTTATTAGGGTCACCTAACCCTAGTCTAGGTAGTTAGAAAATACAGTCATTTTTTTTGGTTAGGTTTTGGCTTTTTTATAGTTTATCCTTTTTCTTTAAAACACAATCACAAACATCATTTATAGGAGTAAAAGTGTAAAAAGCTTAAAACTTTGGCAAAAAAAAATGGTTGTGTTCCCTATCTACTTAGAATTGAGGCCCTTACATATCTTAGTTTTGTGACCACACTTTTTGAATCTTTACATCTCCTTTGTTGCCTGGTATGATGATATTTCTCATCTTCATCTCTCCTCCCAAGAGTCTTTGGTCTCCTTATTGTGAGGCTCGTATCTAGGGGTGGGCATCTCATCCCGCGATCCCGTTTCGTCTCACCCCGATTTTTTCGAGTCTTAATGGAATTGAATAATTTCATCCTGATATCGTTCCGACCTGATCTAGAATGGGATGGGATGGGATGAAGATTTTCAATCCCGTCAATCTCGTCCCGTCCCGAGCTAATTTTTCAATATTTATTATTAATATTTTTATTTATTTATTTATTTTAGGATTGCAATATTTGGATGCCCATATAAGTTCATTGATGTATATAACATTTTAGCATCTCAATTTGTCTTTCACATACACATCTCTAGATTAATCAATTGGTTTCAATAATACTTCTGGCATTGCTCTCACAAGTTATAACACCAGATTTAATTAATTAGTAAAAAAAAAAAAACATAAAATCAGAGAGAAAGTGGCATTCAATAGTCAGTATTGGTTGTCAAATATAGCTGCTTAGATTTGAAGTTGTGATTTATGTGTAATGCATGTGCACCTGCATCAATCTAAGAAGAAGAATATGTGGAGACGCACATGATTGATGATGAATTATGTTTGAGTTGCTTTTTAAGAGGATAAAAACAAGGAGTTTTTCTAACAAGAAAAAGTCAACTTTACTTGGTTAATGAACCCATGTCCCAGCACCAATGTGTTGGATTGCATTAATTAATGCATTAACATTGACCGAAGATAGGCCGATTTGTATTAACAATCAACTTTTGAGGTGGGGGGGATTACTAGCAAATTCATTACTTACTTATTGTCCCGTCTTCAACCCGTTTATAGTTTTATACCTATTAGATTATCAAAAATCTTGATCAACAAATAGACCACGCTGATCCCGTCCCGAACTCGTTTGGGATGGGACGAGGTCGGAATGGGGTCTATCCTATCTCGTCCCGTCCTAATCCCGTATGAATGGGATGAGTCTATCTCGTCCCATCTCGTATCGTGCCCACCCCTACTAGTATCTAATGTGGTTATTATGGAATTAAAAATATGTACAACATGTAATATGTTCACCTCCAACTGATCCTTGGAGCTTGGAATGGTCCTAATGTCCATGCAATATGCCATCACGCAGGTGTGTAGTTGTTTGTTAAGACTTGTGCCAATCTCCTTAAGAAAATCAGGCTTTTACATTGGGGTCCAAAATCACCCAAATATGATTAGCAACAGTCTGTCTCAAGTCCATTGCTTATGAAAGGGAAGAAGTCTTGATTTCCATTGAATGAACCATTCCATAAGACTGTCGTTCGGGAGGAAAAGCCACTTTGATTCATTGGCTATGGCAGTTCAAATGGATTGGGACAAAGGGCAGTCAATGAACAGGTCGATTGACAAGAATATGAACACGGTTTGAAGGATTGTCAATAGTAAGAATTTACCATGAGCGAGAGCCGAGAGTCCAAAGGAAGAACTTTTGCCTCTTCCTCCAGAAAAACCCATTAGAGAAAGGGATAGCGTGTTGGCTTTGATCAGCATGGTTGGAAAGGAAACTAGCTGAAACTAACTTCTTATGAAAGTCCTTAACAGAGAAAAACAATCAATTTTTTATCTCATAACCACTTGTCATTATCATCATTGGGGGCAAACAACTCAAGGAAGGCAAGCATCTATGAGGACACACTAAGGACATGCCTGTACATAGTATTATTTACTTTTTCAGCATATTAGTAGTCATATTATTTCACTTATAGGTCAAAATGGCTACACAAGTACTACTAACTGCCATAATATGCTTCTAATATTTGTGAAACATTGAAACTTTTGAAAAATATGTGAAAAAAATTGATAATCCATAAAGTAACTTATGGGAGTATCCGACCAGTGTCGATACATGTCCAAGGAATAATTATTATTTTTTAAAAATAAAGTGTCTGCATAGATGCAACAATTAAGTTGGATTTTTAATTGATTTATTATTTTTCAATAACTGGCTTTGGAGAACAAAACGATTAAGACTCATTTCCCCCCCTCCGGAACCACATGACAAAGGGCAGTTGGAACAACTTCCTTCGTGGCAGAAACGATTCCAGCAGAAGTCACCAACCCAGTAGGCCTTTTCCGCTTTGCAGGCCAACCAACATTGAACAAATCACTCATAACCTTACTTTTGGAAGGACTAGGACTCTAGGAGGCCTCAGAGCCCTGCTCTTCCTCGTGGTCAGATCTGCACTCTGACCACCAACACGCATAAACAACCAATGATCGTTCCTGATTACCAAGGATGCACGGACACGCGTGTCGTGTCAGACACGAACACGACACGATGACTCGACAATTTCCAAAAAATTAGGACTCGATGACATAGTCAAACTTTACTTTTTATTAATTTTTTTTTATAACTCATGTGAACATAAACAACAACCTAAAGCTTAAAATTGTTTAAAATTTGTACTTTTGAAGCTGGAAAAGAAGAGCTTAATAAGAGAGATAGAAAAAATTTACAGAGATGCACAAATAGTCAAAATTTACTGAGTGTATCTAATTTACAAATTGTTTCAAAACAGTGTCTAATTGTGTATCTAAAAGCAAAATAGTCATCAGAAACAGAGAAATCAAATTACAGCGAAATTACACATCAAAATACCCTTTTTGTGTATTGTATTAACTTAGAGCGAGCGAAGTAACGACCTTGATGACGTCTGATATACCACCAAATGAAAATGTCAGTCAAGAACCCTCAGATTGAGTACGGCGTGAAGAGGTGCTCTAATTGAAGCAACTCTCTCCGATTGAAGGAATCGAAGAATTGACAATTGCAATTGAGTGCAACAGAACTGGTGTTTCTTCAAAAACTACTTCTAAAAATCAGCAGAGAAAAACAGGAAAAAACCAAGAAAAAAAGAAAAAAACTGGCCGTGTCGGACCCGTGCCCTGTCTGTGTCGGTCTCAGTCAACATGTCTTGACCGTTGACAGCGTGTCGGACACGAGTACATGTCCGACACGTATCTGATTCTCGAAACGGGGATTTTTCGAAGAGTCCGTGCATCCTTGCTGATTATTAAGGCCGTAGAGGCCATTCTGGTCAACAACCTCCAACTAGAGCACGTCTTCAAGTGGCATCCAAGGAAGGGAAAGGAATCGAGCCTTCGTCGACTGTTCTTCTGCAGTCAGTTGCAATTCGTTCAAGTTCTCGGGGCGTCCTGAATGACCTGAGAATGAGACTACCGCAAAGATTGAAGTACCTACATTCCATGGAAGCATAGAACCAAGTCTCCTGCCAGGACTTGAAATCATCTTTCGGCTTGCCCACACAAGCAGACGAGATCAAATAGCAGACAACATTCTGGTTGAACTTCAATGCTAGCAAAGAATGCAGCACATTCTTGTTCAAACGGATCTCGACCCACAGAGCCTTGACCAAGGTACCAACCAAGATCCTCCAGCCATTAAGACCCAATTGAACAAGAGAAATATCGGTCAAGTCCGAATAAGACCATATGATCTCCGAAACTGGGAAATGGAGGCCAACCCTAAACATTCCAAGATACAGGGCTACGTAACCAGCCTTTGGCTGGATAGGGCTATCACCATCTTCTGGCAGCACAAGATGCAAGTCGGACAGAAGAGAATATGCATGACGGAGGTCATCCAAGGCGGCCTGGGTTGTCAACATCGAGCGTCACTCGATTGACACTAAGAGATTTCTTGCAAATGGAAGAATGTGTAAAGAAGATAAGACACCTCTCTAACGTCCTTATATAGGATTAAACAACGAAAATACAACCAATGAAAGATCGTGTAGGAAATGATAGCTGCACAAAACCCTAAAATCACACCAAAATGAGTTGAATGGTGGCTTAGTTGAGTTGCAGTTAAATTGTGGTCGTTGACTCGACAGCCCCTCCATCCCAGTTATTAAAAACATTAATGTTGCGCATAACATTGATGACGAACCTCAATAACCCACTGCCGCACAGTTAGTATCCATGCAAGTGAGCCTACTAACTGGGGGGATTAGCTGATAATACATCAAACAACCATTTGATCATGACCAAACACGTGACACAAATCATTTCTTATTAGGGACAATCAGTTCAAACCAAAAATCAGTAACTTAGGCCCAATGAATCTCTCCCCAGAGAACATAGACGATACGAAGAAGACAAGTCATGACGGGAATCTCTCCCCCAAGAACGTATCTCAATGAAAAAGGAGACCGTTATGAGAAACGCTCGCCTTCATTGCGCCATGCATGCATAAGTCACGTACAAAATTAATTACTCTTATTATATAAGGTAAATGAGAGAAGAAGAAGCAGGGAAGAAAAATCCTACAAGTATACTATGTCTAAGTTCATATTCTTCCTTAGTTCACTGAGTTAAGCATCGGAGTGCTTTCGGCCACCAACAAGGTGCTCTTTGGCAATCTAACCCTGTTTTGAAGGTCAAATATCGAAAACAAATTTACATATGATACAAAATGCCAACAGGAGTAATATTTCTTTGATGAACATTTATTCAGGGTAGAGCAACGACAATAGATAAGATTGTTAACGATGGGGTGATCCTGATCAAAGACACCCGCTATGTCAGTCTCACTCAGAATCCATCATCAATCACGGTCACCTCTCTAAGCATAATGGGTGCAAGATGTTGGAAGAATTTGTGAGAACAATGATGGTAATCCAAACTATTAATGAACAATTTATCCAATGGCCAACCAAAGGAACAACTATTCAAAATTTATCAAGCATTGGAAGATGGATCTGGACCAGATATTCATGATACTGTTTGGATCATTTAGAAAGTTGGGATGCTAGAGTGCCTCAAGTTCAATACAGCACAGTAGAGGATGTCATCACTATAATTAAAATTCTTTTGCACATGTGGGGAGCCAAGGGGAGTTCTAAATGACATTCCTTTTTCCTCGTGTGTGTTTCATTGGGAAAATATTGTAAAAAACAACACATGACGTATAATGTATTTAGAGATCAGTTACTGATCTCCCAATATGAAAGTGAGCTCTCTTTAAGTATCTTAATGCAGATTGAGGACAAGAACACTTGGAGTGAGAAATATTCTCCTTTAATGACTGTTACATTTACTTCTACCTTACCCTCTCTCTCATGTTATAGCTTATATTGCCTTGGAATTTCCATTTTGGAGATGTGAAATTGAGGGGGGAAATGATGCATATGATTTATTAAATTCAACGGGGCACAACTTATGCAGATAAAAAAGAACTTACATTCCACGCATAAAACAATCAAATGACATGTTCTTCATATAAATTAGAAAGTATAAAGAAATCAAGCCATTTTAGTAAGTATGAACTCACATCATAAACTGTAATTTCCACTGGAATCACATAGCCAGCTTTATCAGCAGTCCTTGCATTGTAATCTTTACAGAAAGCCATGATATTAACACCCTTGGATCCAAGAGCTGGTCCTACAGGTGGTGCAGGAGTAGCCTTCCCTGCCTCCAGAGCCAGCTTAATCATTCCAATTACTGCACAATTTACAACAAAGAAATATCAGAAACAAAAAAGTATCTAAACCTAATTTGTAAAACTAAATTGTTAGAGAGCTTGATAACTCCTCGACACTGAATATACAAAAAAAAAATACAAAACTAAGAAACAAACATAACACTCATGCATTCAAACCTAATTACCTCTCAGCAAAACTGCTAAGTAAGAGAGAGGGAGGGGGGGTAGTTGAAAAAATGATTGAAATATTTGCATGCTCACGAGTCAATTATGCATTTTGCATGGTGAAGACTTAGGAATTTCCCTGTGAAAATTTTCGCATAGCAAGGAAAAACAGCCTAAGGATATAGAATGCAAATGCATTCTTTTACATATAGCTCCTCAAAATTAGGTGCTTAGTACGATTTTACTTAAAACGATTATGGGATTACAATGCAAATCCTAAATGCAATTTTACTACCCATCAAAAAAGTTGGACCATTAAAAAATCCAAGATATCTTCAACAAATCTTCGGTGATCCAATTGACTCAAAAGACAAAAACCATTGCAATAAAAAAAAAACCAAGATGATTAAATTCAAAAAGAACAAATTTGAATAAAAGGGAATAGCATATCACGATACTCAAACAGCAGTCAGTTCAATGAACTCAAAACACACTCATTGAATTAAAGCAATAAAGAATTAGGACTCTTAAAGAAACAAAACAATCCAGGAGCTCTATTGTATTGAGGCTACAAAAAAGGAGAAAATTGTGACGGAACACTTTCCATGCACTTAAAACACAGAGGGAGCAAGCAAGAATTCTTTACTTAAATTACTGGAACATTCTTAAACTTCAACAATTTTGTATCAACAAAACAACAACCCATTCTAGAAAAAGACTACTTTCTCTGGTAATCTTCACAAATCCAATTGATCGAAATTTTTTTTTTTTTTAAAATGATAAAAATTAACCCATTTTGTAATTTTTACAAAAAGTTAGCATTCCACTGTCCCGAAGTAAAACCATAACTCATTTGAGCAAATTGAACATATGTTACTGGAACACACTGATGAATTGAAAAGTGGGTGTTGGAAGACAGACCCAGGGATGAAGAAGGAAGGAGAGAGGAAGAGAGCTTGGCGACATCGTGTGAAGAGTGTTGAGTGAGTGGGAGATGATAAGCGGAGAGGGAAGCCATTACAGAGAGAATGAGAGCAAAGTAGAGAAGAGATAACGCTTTCAACGATTAAGTGCAGAGGAGGGGTCTTTGTAATTGTATGGATCACCGGTGGGCCTCATCCCAACCCTAATGATGGGCTTCTTAACTGACCTTGGATCACGTGAGTGGGCTTGGTTGGGGTAAATTTTACCTCAAACCTCAAAGTAGGTTATGCTTGATAGTGTAGGGGTAGGCATGGGATGGGATGGATCTCATCCTATTGTTTTATCTTTCAGACAGAATCGGGATATGGGGTATACCTCATCCCTTCTCAAACGAGATCAGACGGGATGAGCATGGTTCAAATACAATAAAAAAAAAAAAAAAAAAAAAATCATTCCTCAACCCTTGATGATGATGAATAATGTTATTATCAGTTATCACGGATGTGCCTCATCCCAAAGACAATAACGTGTTTGGGCTTTATAATTCTCAGTTTGAACATCATTAAGCTTGATTGAGACGAATAATGGTAAGGAAATTTTGTCTCATATTTATTTCATTCCTCAACCCTCTGATGCTCACCTACATCTACCTAAAATATCCTTGGCAGGTTTCCACTAGCACGCCTCCTTAATCGTGGAGAGTAAAATACTTGCTCAATGTATAAATGTGAATCATTTCTTGGATTCCTGACTAAATTTGTGGAGATGGGATAACAACATGAAAATAGGAAATTTTGGGGAAATAGGTAAACACTAGCATACTTTACTGCTTGTTTCATTCATTAACTGATCAAATACGTGCATTTTCCAATGCTATTTGTATGAGATTGTTTACATATCCGCATATGATTCATATTTTATAGCACGAACAGCTATAGGACTTCTGACAAAATGTTCGCCATCGGTCCAAGTCAGGCTTCCAAATGAATAATCTTCATGCACCTTCTGAGTAGAAGTAAACTTCAATTTGAAAGGAAGTATGGCAGTAGTTGAGTTGAAGGATAATGTCTGGGGTACGACTGTTGTTTCTATACCATGTGGAGATTGCACAATAGCTTTATACACAGAATTGGCAGGGCCTACATTGGTGACTGTTCTGATGAGCGAAATAGTCCTCTTAAGATTGGGGATGGAGATGGAGGGGAGATTTAGTTTCAAGCCAAAATGCCTTTTCTTCATGCAGGATGTTGCTGTCATTGTTAGATTTATAATAGCTGAAGTGCTATAGCCCATGGAGCAGAGGAACTGAACATAGTTCTCTGTGCTCATGTTGTAAATTAGCCCAGGATTTGCTGCCCTACTGGGGTCGACATGCCCTCCACCAATGTCAAAAGGATCAGCTGGCTTGCGTGTAGCTCCCTCGGAAATTATATTTGCTCCATCTATCCTGGTTTGGGATGCTGCAATTTTACCATTGATGATCACAATTGTCGTAATTGATAATATTGTTTGTGTTTAATGAGCTTGACTCACCACTGGTAACGAGCGCTGATTTTATGGCTGCTGGGGACCAATCTGGGTGTAGGGATTTGATGAGCGCGGCTATTCCTGCCACATGAGGACAAGCCATTGAGGTTCCTGACATTAAAGCAAAGCCATTGCTACTTTCTGGATGAATTGATGGTGGATATGCTGCTAAGATGCTCACTCCTGGTGCAGCTATATCTGGCTGTCAAAATTAATCATACATCAAATGACCAATCAATTGTAAGAATTCTCATAAAGGATAAAATCTTTAGACTATAATGCATGCAGATTGACATATAAGCTGAGTCCCTTACTCTATTATTTCTTCCTATTTGCAGCTAATAGGATGCTGTTGAAATATGCCTATTTGATAGGAATAGATATCATTGTGCTTGGGCCTGTATTGATTTTTTAGTTTTTCTAGAATTCAGGTAGTTTAAGGTCTCTTAATTCTTATTTGAATAACACATAGTTTACTTTTTAGGACTAGACTTAGTTCTATTACAAATAAGGGCTAAGTTGAAGTTTTGGTTCTAGTATTTTTTTTTTTAACCTCTTTATTTAATTTTTTTAACACTTTCAAATCACATGATCCAGTGGTAAATGAACATATTTGATTAATCCTCCAATTTAGAAGTTCTTATGACTGTTTCAGTATTAAATAGTCCATCCCGGTGCCATGGTTTGCTTGATCTCCTCACGAACACGTTTTACTAGAAAAAAACATGGATAATCCCGCTGATGAAAAGAACATATATACCTTCAATACAGCCGGTGATAAGGAATTTGGTCCTCTAGATGAAAAATACGCCACTCTTGGAGATGCCCATCTCCCAACAACAGTCCTAGGATCGCTCAGCTTTACAACTGGATACCTTTAGTAAAAGAAAATGAGTTAAGCTCATCCTTCAATTGATGCTAACTTCCAGTTGTTGCTGTTTATTTATTTATTTATTAGATTGTACTTATATCTCAGTTTTATCTGCTTACCTTTCTTTTCTGATATAGGAGAGTATTTCTGCTCCTACTTCATAATCTACTTTAATGCATGGGATTGAATTGCATGAACGGAGGAGGCTATCGCGAATTTGAGCAAATATAACCCCAATTCCACCTGCTTCTGATACTGCCAAAGCCGCATCATCAATATCTGGCGCAATATCTGGCGCATGAGCTACTGAGAAACAAAGGACCACCTTTCCTGCTGCTAATGTCTCATTGAGACTTCCACGCTTACAAACTAGGCTGCATATGTCAATCAGACTCAAATGAGAAGATGCTATAAGGTTGTGAAACAGAAAAAGACTGCAGAAGAAAAGTCCACATGAGGGAAAAAAAAAGTTGAGAAAGATTCGATGTATTGCCCTGCATCATCAAAGGGGTTTATAGCTATGCGATCTGAGTATGCCAAACCAGTAAATCCTGCATGCTTTTGAGAATCCTTGGACTGGCCCTGCAACAAGTAAGATCGAGATAGGGAAGTTAGCAGTTTGGTTTATCTGAAATGACAGGTAAAACCATCCAAATTACCAAAAGGGTACGGTTGTTTCCAAGTGTAATGGCAGTAGGGAAGGCTCTATCTATGGTGGTTGCTGCAACAGTGATGAGCCAGGGTGCTGTATTCCCAACTGTCTGAGAGAAGGGGCCATTATTTCCTGCTGAACAAACCACAGTTATTCCCCTCGCTGTTGCATGAAAAGAACCTATGGAGATTGAGTCATGTTGATCAAGATAGAGGAACAGAGGAATTTGGATGATGCCTATTGACACAGAAAGAATGTCAACTCCATCATGAATGGCCTTGTCAAATGCTTTAAGGATATCTGCATCAGAGCATCCTTCATTGGCCCAGCAAACCTTGTAAATTGCTAAGCGGGCAAGAGGAGCACCACCCCTGGCTACCCCTGAAGCCAGTCCTCTATAATTTGCTTTCCTCACAAAACGGCCTGCAGCTGTTGAAGCTGTGTGGGTGCCATGACCTATTCGATCACGGGGAGATAGAAACTCTCCTGTCTCAGTTATATTGATATGATGTCCAACTCCTTTTATGAACCAGCGGGCACCAATCAGTTTTTTGTTACAATTGGTGGAGTCAAAGTGTTCTCCATGTTGGCAAATTCCTTTCCAACGAGAGGGAATAGGACCCATATTGTTATCGTCAAAGCTTTCTAGCTCTGGCCAGACACCTGCACGATTCTCAAAATGAGCAAAGATATTTGAAGTAATCAACAACATTATCAAAGTAGCTTCTGACACTACATTTATAATGTATTACCTGAATCAATGAGACCTACTATTGTTTCTTCACCCATGTTGCTTTCTGATAACAGATTTCCTTGATTGTTTGCAGGAAGCCCGAGAAAATCCCAGCTTCTGGTAGTATGAAGCTTGTGCATGCGATTAGGAATCACATGGATAACACCAGGAAACTCTGTAATTTGTTATGTATATTATGGATAACGTTAAAGATGTCTTACATGAAGAAAGATGTTACCACTTACCAGTATGCTATGTTATTTTCAAAGTTACCTGCAATTTTCTCCGCTTGGTATTCCGTCATTCTTGCTGCAAATCCGGAGAACCCGTGCTTGTAGCTATAGACCATGGAACTCTTGGCAGCTTCCTTGCTTCAATTCCAGTTCAAATAAACCTCTATCACTATGATGTAAAGCATAATGAACTCTACAATGTCAGCAGAAACTAGGAGGAAGATCATGAAATATTAACCTGCCAAGCAAAGTGCTTAACATATTATGGTGAGACTTTGTCGTAGTTGCGGGAGCTTCATGATGGTTGTCTCCCATGTATACTAGGTACACCGCCTGAAACATCTTTTTGAATTTAGTAGTCCCTCCAGTTAACATACTGAATTGAGATTCAAAAGAGTATAGACACTCACATTATTTGTTGATTTGGTCAATGATGTGGAAATCTGAAATTTGATTTGGAGTAAGAAGATTGTGAAGAGCGTAAGAGTTCTTCCGCCTCTCCATTTGTTCTCAAAGTTAACCATTGTTATGTCAGATGCAGATGTTGCAGAATTTTCTGCGCCTTAAGCTAAAGGGAAGAAGCAATTCTGATGTAACCCCACTTCAGGAAACCCTTGAATGTATTGAAATTTTATAGAAGCGAGAAAGGTGGAGCCTTCCCTTTGAAGACTTCCTTTAATTTTCAATCAATCTAGAGAATAGCAAGTCAAGCTATTTTACTTTTTATTTTTATTTGTATTTATATATATATATATATATATTTTTTTTTAATCCCTGGCAGAGACAGTGTCTATCATTGTTGGCTCAATCTAAAGGGCATCAAAGCTTTAGAATGGTTAGGTAAACCAATATTCTCAGTTTGAATCCATGGGATCGACAATATAATGCTTCAATTACTGAACAATCGAATTGTCTCATTATGTGCAGTAATTTATGATCTTATGACTATGATTAGCATCAGGAGGCAGTATTGGCTTGATTGAGCGTCATTCCTGGAGCTTATACATATTAATGAAGATATGATCTATGTATGATGAATTTAAGTCCAAGAAATCCATAATTGTTAAGTGCACCTCCCAGTGATGATTAGCTCAACAATGAGATTAATCAACTATTCTGGTCATGGAAGCTATGGTATCTTTACTTTCATTTCTTATTCATTCATCACGTTTCAGTTCTGCTATAATCTAAGTTCAGTGTTGTCTAGGCAGCCATTCAACCGCACCCAATGAACCATCTTGGTATGATGATAATATGTATGCACAGTGATAGAATTGAGCTGGGATCACAACAGAAAGAAAAGGGGGAAAACTAAAAACAAATTAGTATTGGTTCCAATTACAGTGGTAGCCCATGTACTGAAGAGTGATGGGATATGTTTGGAGACTGACCATTGATAATGGAATGGAATTTCTTCCTTTTGTTTTTATAATAATCAGAATATTTACAAATTCTGTAACTTAAGCCAAAAAAAGTTTACATATCTCACTATTTTTGAAGTAGAACTGTATAATGATATACATTCAGTGATAATTGAGATTTGATTTCTTTATCTAATATTTCATATTACTTGATCAGATAAAGTAACATAAAATCTACCTAAGGATAAAAAAATTGATTATACATCAGGCAAACACAATCAAGATCATATATTGTTGGTATGAACAACTGATTCAAGGAGACAAAAAATCAGATTCAAAGACCAAATCAATATTTGACATGGAAATGGAATAAATTGTACTGAAGAAAAATGGATTCGACTACGCGTTAAAATTTTCATCTTTTATTTTGAGACACCAGTTTTGGTTCTTTAGTTGGTAAATGAAACCTCATTGAGCTTGTACTCTTGCTATTTGTCTGTTTACTTTCTAGCATCACATTTTTTTGCTCTTCTTGATAATTGATCTTACTTGATTTTTCTTTACAGCTAGGTTATCAAACCATGGGTTTCTTTGATAGGAATGGCTTTGAGTCCAGAGATCGAAGTGCAAATCTAACAAGGTATCTCCAACCTCTATTATTCTTTCATATAGATTTTGAACTATCTTGATGGACCTGGACCAATGCTGCTCCTTTAAGTCTGTGGCTGTTGTTCTCTCCTGATGTGCAAAGTGGATTTTCTCTTTACAGGAATAGCCCTTCTAGCCGTCGAGGAAACGGGCGAGGGGTGGGTATTACCACTCATCCCCTCGAGATTCATGAAGCTGTGCATCTTGAGGGCACAAGTGTGCATCTTGAGGGAGATGAGCGGTCACACTCACCCCTCGCCCGTTCCTCGCCATTTAGAATTTTCCTTACAGGAAGGGTTATTTTCTACTTTATGTAGACATGATATAGCCAACGCTATACTATTTTGTGTGAAATTGTATTTTACATTGTTTCGATTGAATGGCCAATAAATTTATACCTCCCAAAATTACGTTCTATATTCGTCAAATGATTTGTGAGTATTTGCAAAGCAATAACCTCCAAATAGGTAACACATGCTTAGCCAGAGGAAGAAAATATTTCGAGGAAGGAATCAACTTCAGAGTCCCTGTTGCATGTTTGATGGAGGAGAGGGAAACTGAATTCTTTGTGCTATTTTATATTATTATTAAGCCCAACCCCCGCACCCTACGTGCATGTCCCGTTATTAGCCGTTTTCAGGATGGAATCTAGGGTTTAACTAACTGTTGGGGGGTTTTTTTTTTTTTTTTTTAAAAACATCCAATTTATTCAAATAAAAAACCACGCCCGAAGGCTACATGACTGACCCCATAGGGATAAATAAAAAGCCGAAACAAAGCCTTACAAAACCAATACAAGCCTAGGCAAGATCAGTCTTTGTACCTTTTGGTTACTGTCCTAGCCCTATTGGATTTTCGGGGACAAATGCTGATATCTTTGGTGTGGCGCCTCTTATTCATCTTTCCGTCTGACATAGCCCCTAAAGCCAAATCACTGATCGCTACCTGTGGATCAAGCTCAGGTTCTGAGTTGACGTCATCACTATCCTCACTAGAACTTTCGAGTGTACTGAGGTCAAATGTCGGCGGTCGAAGTAACCTATTTTCTCTGAACAAAGATATAGCCTGATTCAAATTTTCTCCGACTCGTTTATAATCCGGGGAAGTTGTGATAGCATATTTGTCAAAATGTCCCTTTAACCTGAGCAAAGACTGCAAATCATCAGCCGAGAATTCCTGCACTTGCTGACTCTGTATAGCATCCCCTAGCTCTGTGCTAGTAACACCGATAAATGGGTTGCAGGGCGCTGGCTGAGGCGAAGCCTCGACCCCTGTCTTGGTACAGGGCGTATGCTGGGGCGAGGCCACTTCCACTGCCTTGTTGTGGGGCGCTGGCTGAGGCGAGACTCTGTTCTCTGGTGTGGTGCATGGCGCGGCAATGGCGCAGGCCACGTCCACAGCCTTGGTGCATGGCGCTGGCTTGGGCGAGACCATGGCCTCTGGCTTGAGGCAGATCGGTGGCTGAGGAGAAATCACGGCCCCTCTTGAAGGGTAGAGCACTGGCTTCTGCGACTCTGAAACAGTCTGCCCAATCTGAGTTTCACATGTGAAATCATTCGTCACAGTTGGCGACGCTGCACTTTGAATAGAAGGATTGTCCTTTGTTTCCGAAATTATCTCATCTTCGTGTAGGGGTAACTTTTGTTGTTGTCCAAGAACATTATCAATTTCTGAAGTTGTATACCCCGCCTCTAGTAGGCATTCCTCCGTAGACTCATGCTGGACCCCGGTTTTAGCATGCTCTAATTTGTGACTCGCTATTTGTAATTCCGCTGTAGGACCTTCATCTTGCTCAATATTCTCCATCAATGCCTCAAAAGTGTTGGACAAACCCATCTTAACCGGGTCAATGGCCACCTGCTTTCTATCCCCGACTCCGTCCGAAATCTCCTCGCCTTTGCTATTTTTTGTTCCACTCACACCCACTTCCGAGGTCGAAGAATTTCCTTTTCTGATCACCGGAACATATTGTTGCCTGGTATTGATACTTTCGGTCTTTGATTTGGCTACCTTCTCAACATTACCTAGTTCTGAAACCCGGCCACCGCCCTTAATGCCTAGCTTCTTGCGACAAACACTTTCCTGATGCCCGAGCAAGGAACAAAAGTCACAATATTTGAAACCTGGGTACTCAATCTTCTGCCAGAAACCTCTATTATTGGCCCTATCAATCCATACTTTGTTTGGTAATTTGTCCGCCAAAGTCATCTCAACACACACGCGGGCAAAGCCCGGGCGCGATAAACATCTAGTATGATCATCCATTCTCAAAAAAACACCAAAAGAATTGACAATAGCTTTTAAAATAGGGGGATGAAAAAGATGTAAAGGTAAGTTAGGCAACTCTACCCACAGTGGCACCGATATCGGATCCTCCTTCAGACTAAAGCCATCATGCCAACAAAATGCTTTGAAACGAACGCCACGAATCAAAATGGAATCCCGCGACAAAACTTTCTTTGCTTCCTCCTCCGATTGAAGACGAACTAAAACATGTCGTTGATTGAGTAAGCCGAGCGAAAAATCTCCCAGAATTCCCCAACTTCTGTGAATCGAATCTCGGATGTCTTCCAATGTTGGGCGGTAACTAGAGAATTTTAAAACGATCACATGTTTTTCCATAAACGCCTCCCCACGGAACTCATCTGTTGCCGTAATGCCAATTGCGGGAGCTCCCTCTTTACGGAATCTAGTGCCTTCAATCGGAATCTAGTGCCGTAATGCCAATTGCCTTTAAAACGATCACATGTTTTAAATTGGGTCGTTGACCTTATTTATTTATTTATTAATTCATATCCAAATGCTACATGATTGACACCCGAAGGTTACAAAACCACTTAACATCCTTGTCGCTTCCATCTCGCAATTTACTTTCGCTTCACTCTGGTCTGGTCCATTTAAGCAATTACATTTATTACCCGAAGCCTGATAATGGCGGAGCACACATGCTTTTAATAATGGGCGAAAGCACACAAATCCTAAATGGTGAGTCTCAAACTCACGACTTCTTACAAGAAGAGTGGATGTCCGACTAACTGAGCTACAATTATTGGACTTTTTCGTCTGTGAAATACAACTTAAAATCTTCTTGAAAACAACCTAAAAACCATAATTTGAACTCTTCTTCAACACTTATTGAACTCTTCATCAACTCTGCTTCATTCTCTTCGTAACAACATCATGCAAGGTATCATCTTCTTCATCATGTTAGTTGAGCACTAAAAAAATTATCAATAAGTAGGGGTTAAGTTGCATGCTGCCTATTTTGTTTTGAAGGGGTATATCTAATTTTGAACATGACAAACTCACCTTATGTGTTCACAGTTACCATGTCACATGTTTTCTCTTATAGACCACTCAGTTGATGATTGTTTCCGAGTATATAGTAGGTGTCCAAAGCCCAGTTACAATGGCATTTGCTTGTGCCTCACCTCAAACTCTGATAAGAACCTGGGTATGGCCTACTTTGTTTGTCAATGAGTGCAAGAGCTTCCAATAGCTGAATGATGCCATAATTGTTGCAATGGATAGAGGTGCATGTGTGGATGTGATGAAGGAATGTCCATGAAAGATTTTTAGTGTGATGGCTGTTATGCAGAGAGAAAACTTGTTACATTATATAGTATAGTAGGTGTCTAAAGCTGAATTACAATGGGATTCTTAACATGAATACTATGTTCTATGTATTTGGTGATCCTAGATGTACCCATATCAATGAAAGGGGTGACTTATTATTTCGATGAATCAATAACCAAAAAATTTATAAATATCTCGATATGTCTAGACATTTCAAATCATGGTTAAGAGGATTGGCTTTGTCTGTCGACTTTTTTTTTGTTAAAAAACCATTTTCTTTCTTAGTCTTGACCTCAGTCGTCTCCACTTGGGTTTTATTGTCTAGCTATGGTCTATATGTAGCACTATTGCTTCCACATATGCCATGTTCAATACCACTGCATTTGTCTCTGGCTTCTCCATCATTTTTTTTACAAAAATTCTTAATGGCATGGGAAAATCGGCCTGGTTGATTGTCTGGGGGGGCTAAAATTACATTTTTGTTAGAGAGAGGGGGGCAAAAATGTAATTTCGCCCCCCAGGCAGTCAACCAGGCTGGAGCTAGAATTACTCTTTTTTTTATTAGGGTCACCTAACCCTAGTCTAGGTAGTTAGAAAATACAGTCATTTTTTTTGGTTAGGTTTTGGCTTTTTATAGTTTATCCTTTTTCTTTAAAACACAATCACAAACATCATTTATAGGAGTAAAAGTGTAAAAAGCTTAAAACTTTGGCAAAAAAAATGGTTGTGTTCCCTATCTACTTAGAATTGAGGCCCTTACATATCTTAGTTTTGTGACCACACTTTTTGAATCTTTACATCTCCTTTGTTGCCTGGTATGATGATATTTCTCATCTTCATCTCTCCTCCCAAGAGTCTTTGGTCTCCTTATTGTGAGGCTCGTATCTAGGGGTGGGCATCTCATCCCGCGATCCCGTTTCGTCTCGCCCCGATTTTTTCGAGTCTTAATGGAATTGAATAATTTCATCCTGATATCGTTCCGACCTGATCTAGAATGGGATGGGATGGGATGAAGATTTTCAATCCCGCCAATCTCGTCCCGTCCCGAGCTAATTTTTCAATATTTATTATTAATATTTTTATTTATTTATTTATTTTAGGATTGCAATATTTGGATGCCCATATAAGTTCATTGATGTATATAACATTTTAGCATCTCAATTTGTCTTTCACATACACATCTCTAGATTAATCAATTGGTTTCAATAATACTTCTGGCATTGCTCTCACAAGTTATAACACCAGATTTAATTAATTAGTAAAAAAAAAAAAACATAAAATCAGAGAGAAAGTGGCATTCAATAGTCAGTATTGGTTGTCAAATATAGCTGCTTAGATTTGAAGTTGTGATTTATGTGTAATGCATGTGCACCTGCATCAATCTAAGAAGAAGAATATGTGGAGACGCACATGATTGATGATGAATTATGTTTGAGTTGCTTTTTAAGAGGATAAAAACAAGGAGTTTTTCTAACAAGAAAAAGTCAACTTTACTTGGTTAATGAACCCATGTCCCAGCACCAATGTGTTGGATTGCATTAATTAATGCATTAACATTGACCGAAGATAGGCCGATTTGTATTAACAATCAACTTTTGAGGTGGGGGGGATTACTAGCAAATTCATTACTTAATTATTGTCCCGTCTTCAACCCGTTTATAGTTTTATACCTATTAGATTATCAAAAATCTTGATCAACAAATAGACCACGCTGATCCCGTCCCGAACTCGTTTGGGATGGGACGAGGTCGGAATGGGGTCTATCCTATCTCGTCCCGTCCTAATCCCGTATGAATGGGATGAGTCTATCTCGTCCCATCTCGTATCGTGCCCACCCCTACTAGTATCTAATGTGGTTATTATGGAATTAAAAATATGTACAACATGTAATATGTTCACCTCCAACTGATCCTTGGAGCTTGGAATGGTCCTAATGTCCATGCAATATGCCATCACGCAGGTGTGTAGTTGTTTGTTAAGACTTGTGCCAATCTCCTTAAGAAAATCAGGCTTTTACATTGGGGTCCAAAATCACCCAAATATGATTAGCAACAGTCTGTCTCAAGTCCATTGCTTATGAAAGGGAAGAAGTCTTGATTTCCATTGAATGAACCATTCCATAAGACTGTCGTTCGGGAGGAAAAGCCACTTTGATTCATTGGCTATGGCAGTTCAAATGGATTGGGACAAAGGGCAGTCAATGAACAGGTCGATTGACAAGAATATGAACACGGTTTGAAGGATTGTCAATAGTAAGAATTTACCATGAGCGAGAGCCGAGAGTCCAAAGGAAGAACTTTTGCCTCTTCCTCCAGAAAAACCCATTAGAGAAAGGGATAGCGTGTTGGCTTTGATCAGCATGGTTGGAAAGGAAACTAGCTGAAACTAACTTCTTATGAAAGTCCTTAACAGAGAAAAACAATCAAACTAACTTCTTATGAAAGTCCTTAACAGAGAAAAACAATCAATTTTTTATCTCATAACCACTTGTCATTATCATCATTGGGGGCAAACAACTCAAGGAAGGCAAGCATCTATGAGGACACACTAAGGACATGCCTGTACATAGTATTATTTACTTTTTCAGCATATTAGTAGTCATATTATTTCATTTATAGGTCAAAATGGCTACACAAGTACTACTAACTGTCATAATATGCTTCTAATATTTGTGAAACATTGAAACTTTTGAAAAATATGTGAAAAAAATTGATAATCCATAAAGTAACTTATGGGAGTATCCGACCAGTGTCGATACATGTCCAAGGCATAATTATTATTTTTTAAAAATAAAGTGTCTGCATAGATGCAACAATTAAGTTGGATTTTTAATTGATTTATTATTTTTCAATAACTGGCTTTGGAGAACAAAACGATTAAGACTCATTTCCCCCCCTCCGGAACCACATGACAAAGGGCAGTTGAAACAACTTCCTTCGTGGCAGAAACGATTCCAGCAGAAGTCACCAACCCAGTAGGCCTTTTCCGCTTTGCAGGCCAACCAACATTGAACAAATCACTCATAACCTTACTTTTGGAAGGACTAGGACTCTAGGAGGCCTCAGAGCCCTGCTCTTCCTCGTGGTCAGATCTGCACTCTGACCACCAACACGCATAAACAACCAATGATCGTTCCTGATTACCAAGGATGCACGGACACGCGTGTCGTGTCAGACACGAACACGACACGATGACTCGACAATTTCCAAAAAATTAGGACTCGATGACATAGTCAAACTTTACTTTTTATTAATTTTTTTTTATAACTCATGTGAACATAAACAACAACCTAAAGCTTAAAATTGTTTAAAATTTGTACTTTTGAAGCTGGAAAAGAAGAGCTTAATAAGAGAGATAGAAAAAATTTACAGAGATGCACAAATAGTCAAAATTTACTGAGTGTATCTAATTTACAAATTGTTTCAAAACAGTGTCTAATTGTGTATCTAAAAGCAAAATAGTCATCAGAAACAGAGAAATCAAATTACAGCGAAATTACACATCAAAATACCCTTTTTGTGTATTGTATTAACTTAGAGCGAGCGAAGTAACGACCTTGATGACGTCTGATATACCACCAAATGAAAATGTCAGTCAAGAACCCTCAGATTGAGTACGGCGTGAAGAGGTGCTCTAATTGAAGCAACTCTCTCCGATTGAAGGAATCGAAGAATTGACAATTGCAATTGAGTGCAACAGAACTGGTGTTTCTTCAAAAACTACTTCTAAAAATCAGCAGAGAAAAACAGGAAAAAACCAAGAAAAAAAGAAAAAAACTGGCCGTGTCGGACCCGTGCCCTGTCTGTGTCGGTCTCAGTCAACATGTCTTGACCGTTGACAGCGTGTCGGACACGAGTACATGTCCGACACGTATCTGATTCTCGAAACGGGGATTTTTCGAAGAGTCCGTGCATCCTTGCTGATTATTAAGGCCGTAGAGGCCATTCTGGTCAACAACCTCCAACTAGAGCACGTCTTCAAGTGGCATCCAAGGAAGGGAAAGGAATCGAGCCTTCGTCGACTGTTCTTCTGCAGTCAGTTGCAATTCGTTCAAGTTCTCGGGGCGTCCTGAATGACCTGAGAATGAGACTACCGCAAAGATTGAAGTACCTACATTCCATGGAAGCATAGAACCAAGTCTCCTGCCAGGACTTGAAATCATCTTTCGGCTTGCCCACACAAGCAGACGAGATCAAATAGCAGACAACATTCTGGTTGAACTTCAATGCTAGCAAAGAATGCAGCACATTCTTGTTCAAACGGATCTCGACCCACAGAGCCTTGACCAAGGTACCAACCAAGATCCTCCAGCCATTAAGACCCAATTGAACAAGAGAAATATCGGTCAAGTCCGAATAAGACCATATGATCTCCGAAACTGGGAAATGGAGGCCAACCCTAAACATTCCAAGATACAGGGCTACGTAACCAGCCTTTGGCTGGATAGGGCTATCACCATCTTCTGGCAGCACAAGATGCAAGTCGGACAGAAGAGAATATGCATGACGGAGGTCATCCAAGGCGGCCTGGGTTGTCAACATCGAGCGTCACTCGATTGACACTAAGAGATTTCTTGCAAATGGAAGAATGTGTAAAGAAGATAAGACACCTCTCTAACGTCCTTATATAGGATTAAACAACGAAAATACAACCAATGAAAGATCGTGTAGGAAATGATAGCTGCACAAAACCCTAAAATCACACCAAAATGAGTTGAATGGTGGCTTAGTTGAGTTGCAGTTAAATTGTGGTCGTTGACTCGACAGCCCCTCCATCCCAGTTATTAAAAACATTAATGTTGCGCATAACATTGATGACGAACCTCAATAACCCACCGCCGCACAGTTAGTATCCATGCAAGTGAGCCTACTAACTGGGGGGATTAGCTGATGATACATCAAACAACCATTTGATCATGACCAAACACGTGACACAAATCATTTCTTATTAGGGACAATCAGTTCAAACCAAAAATCAGTAACTTAGGCCCAATGAATCTCTCCCCAGAGAACATAGACGATACGAAGAAGACAAGTCATGACGGGAATCTCTCCCCCAAGAACGTATCTCAATGAAAAAGGAGACCGTTATGAGAAACGCTCGCCTTCATTGCGCCATGCATGCATAAGTCACGTACAAAATTAATTACTCTTATTATATAAGGTAAATGAGAGAAGAAGAAGCAGGGAAGAAAAATCCTACAAGTATACTATGTCTAAGTTCATATTCTTCCTTAGTTCACTGAGTTAAGCATCGGAGTGCTTTCGGCCACCAACAAGGTGCTCTTTGGCAATCTAACCCTGTTTTGGAGGTCAAATATCGAAAACAAATTTACATATGATACAAAATGCCAACAGGAGTAATATTTCTTTGATGAACATTTATTCAGGGTAGAGCAACGACAATAGATAAGATTGTTAACGATGGGGTGATCCTGATCAAAGACGCCCGCTATGTCAGTCTCACTCAGAATCCATCATCAATCACGGTCACCTCTCTAAGCATAATGGGTGCAAGATGTTGGAAGAATTTGTGAGAACAATGATGGTAATCCAAACTATTAATGAACAATTTATCCAATGGCCAACCAAAGGAACAACTATTCAAAATTTATCAAGCATTGGAAGATGGATCTGGACCAGATATTCATGATACTGTTTGGATCATTTAGAAAGTTGGGATGCTAGAGTGCCTCAAGTTCAATACAGCACAGTAGAGGATGTCATCACTATAATTAAAATTCTTTTGCACATGTGGGGAGCCAAGGGGAGTTCTAAATGACATTCCTTTTTCCTCGTGTGTGTTTCATTGGGAAAATATTGTAAAAAACAACACATGACGTATAATGTATTTAGAGATCAGTTACTGATCTCCCAATATGAAAGTGAGCTCTCTTTAAGTATCTTAATGCAGATTGAGGACAAGAACACTTGGAGTGAGAAATATTCTCCTTTAATGACTGTTACATTTACTTCTACCTTACCCTCTCTCTCATGTTATAGCTTATATTGCCTTGGAATTTCCATTTTGGAGATGTGAAATTGAGGGGGGAAATGATGCATATGATTTATTAAATTCAACGGGGCACAACTTATGCAGATAAAAAAGAACTTACATTCCACGCATAAAACAATCAAATGACATGTTCTTCATATAAATTAGAAAGTATAAAGAAATCAAGCCATTTTAGTAAGTATGAACTCACATCATAAACTGTAATTTCCACTGGAATCACATAGCCAGCTTTATCAGCAGTCCTTGCATTGTAATCTTTACAGAAAGCCATGATATTAACACCCTTGGATCCAAGAGCTGGTCCTACAGGTGGTGCAGGAGTAGCCTTCCCTGCCTCCAGAGCCAGCTTAATCATTCCAATTACTGCACAATTTAC
Organism: Berberis vulgaris; assembly: GCA_963556465.1. Taxonomy (NCBI): domain Eukaryota; kingdom Viridiplantae; phylum Streptophyta; class Magnoliopsida; order Ranunculales; family Berberidaceae; genus Berberis; species Berberis vulgaris. Next base: position 737,394 of record OY747128.1, on the reverse strand, counting down.
AACAAAGAAATATCAGAAACAAAAAAGTATCTAAACCTAATTTGTAAAACTAAATTGTTAGAGAGCTTGATAACTCCTCGACACTGAATATACAAAAAAAAAATACAAAACTAAGAAACAAACATAACACTCATGCATTCAAACCTAATTACCTCTCAGCAAAACTGCTAAGTAAGAGAGAGGGAGGGGGGGTAGTTGAAAAAATGATTGAAATATTTGCATGCTCACGAGTCAATTATGCATTTTGCATGGTGAAGACTTAGGAATTTCCCTGTGAAAATTTTCGCATAGCAAGGAAAAACAGCCTAAGGATATAGAATGCAAATGCATTCTTTTACATATAGCTCCTCAAAATTAGGTGCTTAGTACGATTTTACTTAAAACGATTATGGGATTACAATGCAAATCCTAAATGCAATTTTACTACCCATCAAAAAAGTTGGACCATTAAAAAATCCAAGATATCTTCAACAAATCTTCGGTGATCCAATTGACTCAAAAGACAAAAACCATTGCAATAAAAAAAAAACCAAGATGATTAAATTCAAAAAGAACAAATTTGAATAAAAGGGAATAGCATATCACGATACTCAAACAGCAGTCAGTTCAATGAACTCAAAACACACTCATTGAATTAAAGCAATAAAGAATTAGGACTCTTAAAGAAACAAAACAATCCAGGAGCTCTATTGTATTGAGGCTACAAAAAAGGAGAAAATTGTGACGGAACACTTTCCATGCACTTAAAACACAGAGGGAGCAAGCAAGAATTCTTTACTTAAATTACTGGAACATTCTTAAACTTCAACAATTTTGTATCAACAAAACAACAACCCATTCTAGAAAAAGACTACTTTCTCTGGTAATCTTCACAAATCCAATTGATCGAAATTTTTTTTTTTTTTTAAAATGATAAAAATTAACCCATTTTGTAATTTTTACAAAAAGTTAGCATTCCACTGTCCCGAAGTAAAACCATAACTCATTTGAGCAAATTGAACATATGTTACTGGAACACACTGATGAATTGAAAAGTGGGTGTTGGAAGACAGACCCAGGGATGAAGAAGGAAGGAGAGAGGAAGAGAGCTTGGCGACATCGTGTGAAGAGTGTTGAGTGAGTGGGAGATGATAAGCGGAGAGGGAAGCCATTACAGAGAGAATGAGAGCAAAGTAGAGAAGAGATAACGCTTTCAACGATTAAGTGCAGAGGAGGGGTCTTTGTAATTGTATGGATCACCGGTGGGCCTCATCCCAACCCTAATGATGGGCTTCTTAACTGACCTTGGATCACGTGAGTGGGCTTGGTTGGGGTAAATTTTACCTCAAACCTCAAAGTAGGTTATGCTTGATAGTGTAGGGGTAGGCATGGGATGGGATGGATCTCATCCTATTGTTTTATCTTTCAGACAGAATCGGGATATGGGGTATACCTCATCCCTTCTCAAACGAGATCAGACGGGATGAGCATGGTTCAAATACAATAAAAAAAAAAAAAAAAAAAAAAAAAATCATTCCTCAACCCTTGATGATGATGAATAATGTTATTATCAGTTATCACGGATGTGCCTCATCCCAAAGACAATAACGTGTTTGGGCTTTATAATTCTCAGTTTGAACATCATTAAGCTTGATTGAGACGAATAATGGTAAGGAAATTTTGTCTCATATTTATTTCATTCCTCAACCCTCTGATGCTCACCTACATCTACCTAAAATATCCTTGGCAGGTTTCCACTAGCACGCCTCCTTAATCGTGGAGAGTAAAATACTTGCTCAATGTATAAATGTGAATCATTTCTTGGATTCCTGACTAAATTTGTGGAGATGGGATAACAACATGAAAATAGGAAATTTTGGGGAAATAGGTAAACACTAGCATACTTTACTGCTTGTTTCATTCATTAACTGATCAAATACGTGCATTTTCCAATGCTATTTGTATGAGATTGTTTACATATCCGCATATGATTCATATTTTATAGCACGAACAGCTATAGGACTTCTGACAAAATGTTCGCCATCGGTCCAAGTCAGGCTTCCAAATGAATAATCTTCATGCACCTTCTGAGTAGAAGTAAACTTCAATTTGAAAGGAAGTATGGCAGTAGTTGAGTTGAAGGATAATGTCTGGGGTACGACTGTTGTTTCTATACCATGTGGAGATTGCACAATAGCTTTATACACAGAATTGGCAGGGCCTACATTGGTGACTGTTCTGATGAGCGAAATAGTCCTCTTAAGATTGGGGATGGAGATGGAGGGGAGATTTAGTTTCAAGCCAAAATGCCTTTTCTTCATGCAGGATGTTGCTGTCATTGTTAGATTTATAATAGCTGAAGTGCTATAGCCCATGGAGCAGAGGAACTGAACATAGTTCTCTGTGCTCATGTTGTAAATTAGCCCAGGATTTGCTGCCCTACTGGGGTCGACATGCCCTCCACCAATGTCAAAAGGATCAGCTGGCTTGCGTGTAGCTCCCTCGGAAATTATATTTGCTCCATCTATCCTGGTTTGGGATGCTGCAATTTTACCATTGATGATCACAATTGTCGTAATTGATAATATTGTTTGTGTTTAATGAGCTTGACTCACCACTGGTAACGAGCGCTGATTTTATGGCTGCTGGGGACCAATCTGGGTGTAGGGATTTGATGAGCGCGGCTATTCCTGCCACATGAGGACAAGCCATTGAGGTTCCTGACATTAAAGCAAAGCCATTGCTACTTTCTGGATGAATTGATGGTGGATATGCTGCTAAGATGCTCACTCCTGGTGCAGCTATATCTGGCTGTCAAAATTAATCATACATCAAATGACCAATCAATTGTAAGAATTCTCATAAAGGATAAAATCTTTAGACTATAATGCATGCAGATTGACATATAAGCTGAGTCCCTTACTCTATTATTTCTTCCTATTTGCAGCTAATAGGATGCTGTTGAAATATGCCTATTTGATAGGAATAGATATCATTGTGCTTGGGCCTGTATTGATTTTTTAGTTTTTCTAGAATTCAGGTAGTTTAAGGTCTCTTAATTCTTATTTGAATAACACATAGTTTACTTTTTAGGACTAGACTTAGTTCTATTACAAATAAGGGCTAAGTTGAAGTTTTGGTTCTAGTATTTTTTTTTTTAACCTCTTTATTTAATTTTTTTAACACTTTCAAATCACATGATCCAGTGGTAAATGAACATATTTGATTAATCCTCCAATTTAGAAGTTCTTATGACTGTTTCAGTATTAAATAGTCCATCCCGGTGCCATGGTTTGCTTGATCTCCTCACGAACACGTTTTACTAGAAAAAAACATGGATAATCCCGCTGATGAAAAGAACATATATACCTTCAATACAGCCGGTGATAAGGAATTTGGTCCTCTAGATGAAAAATACGCCACTCTTGGAGATGCCCATCTCCCAACAACAGTCCTAGGATCGCTCAGCTTTACAACTGGATACCTTTAGTAAAAGAAAATGAGTTAAGCTCATCCTTCAATTGATGCTAACTTCCAGTTGTTGCTGTTTATTTATTTATTTATTAGATTGTACTTATATCTCAGTTTTATCTGCTTACCTTTCTTTTCTGATATAGGAGAGTATTTCTGCTCCTACTTCATAATCTACTTTAATGCATGGGATTGAATTGCATGAACGGAGGAGGCTATCGCGAATTTGAGCAAATATAACCCCAATTCCACCTGCTTCTGATACTGCCAAAGCCGCATCATCAATATCTGGCGCAATATCTGGCGCATGAGCTACTGAGAAACAAAGGACCACCTTTCCTGCTGCTAATGTCTCATTGAGACTTCCACGCTTACAAACTAGGCTGCATATGTCAATCAGACTCAAATGAGAAGATGCTATAAGGTTGTGAAACAGAAAAAGACTGCAGAAGAAAAGTCCACATGAGGGAAAAAAAAAGTTGAGAAAGATTCGATGTATTGCCCTGCATCATCAAAGGGGTTTATAGCTATGCGATCTGAGTATGCCAAACCAGTAAATCCTGCATGCTTTTGAGAATCCTTGGACTGGCCCTGCAACAAGTAAGATCGAGATAGGGAAGTTAGCAGTTTGGTTTATCTGAAATGACAGGTAAAACCATCCAAATTACCAAAAGGGTACGGTTGTTTCCAAGTGTAATGGCAGTAGGGAAGGCTCTATCTATGGTGGTTGCTGCAACAGTGATGAGCCAGGGTGCTGTATTCCCAACTGTCTGAGAGAAGGGGCCATTATTTCCTGCTGAACAAACCACAGTTATTCCCCTCGCTGTTGCATGAAAAGAACCTATGGAGATTGAGTCATGTTGATCAAGATAGAGGAACAGAGGAATTTGGATGATGCCTATTGACACAGAAAGAATGTCAACTCCATCATGAATGGCCTTGTCAAATGCTTTAAGGATATCTGCATCAGAGCATCCTTCATTGGCCCAGCAAACCTTGTAAATTGCTAAGCGGGCAAGAGGAGCACCACCCCTGGCTACCCCTGAAGCCAGTCCTCTATAATTTGCTTTCCTCACAAAACGGCCTGCAGCTGTTGAAGCTGTGTGGGTGCCATGACCTATTCGATCACGGGGAGATAGAAACTCTCCTGTCTCAGTTATATTGATATGATGTCCAACTCCTTTTATGAACCAGCGGGCACCAATCAGTTTTTTGTTACAATTGGTGGAGTCAAAGTGTTCTCCATGTTGGCAAATTCCTTTCCAACGAGAGGGAATAGGACCCATATTGTTATCGTCAAAGCTTTCTAGCTCTGGCCAGACACCTGCACGATTCTCAAAATGAGCAAAGATATTTGAAGTAATCAACAACATTATCAAAGTAGCTTCTGACACTACATTTATAATGTATTACCTGAATCAATGAGACCTACTATTGTTTCTTCACCCATGTTGCTTTCTGATAACAGATTTCCTTGATTGTTTGCAGGAAGCCCGAGAAAATCCCAGCTTCTGGTAGTATGAAGCTTGTGCATGCGATTAGGAATCACATGGATAACACCAGGAAACTCTGTAATTTGTTATGTATATTATGGATAACGTTAAAGATGTCTTACATGAAGAAAGATGTTACCACTTACCAGTATGCTATGTTATTTTCAAAGTTACCTGCAATTTTCTCCGCTTGGTATTCCGTCATTCTTGCTGCAAATCCGGAGAACCCGTGCTTGTAGCTATAGACCATGGAACTCTTGGCAGCTTCCTTGCTTCAATTCCAGTTCAAATAAACCTCTATCACTATGATGTAAAGCATAATGAACTCTACAATGTCAGCAGAAACTAGGAGGAAGATCATGAAATATTAACCTGCCAAGCAAAGTGCTTAACATATTATGGTGAGACTTTGTCGTAGTTGCGGGAGCTTCATGATGGTTGTCTCCCATGTATACTAGGTACACCGCCTGAAACATCTTTTTGAATTTAGTAGTCCCTCCAGTTAACATACTGAATTGAGATTCAAAAGAGTATAGACACTCACATTATTTGTTGATTTGGTCAATGATGTGGAAATCTGAAATTTGATTTGGAGTAAGAAGATTGTGAAGAGCGTAAGAGTTCTTCCGCCTCTCCATTTGTTCTCAAAGTTAACCATTGTTATGTCAGATGCAGATGTTGCAGAATTTTCTGCGCCTTAAGCTAAAGGGAAGAAGCAATTCTGATGTAACCCCACTTCAGGAAACCCTTGAATGTATTGAAATTTTATAGAAGCGAGAAAGGTGGAGCCTTCCCTTTGAAGACTTCCTTTAATTTTCAATCAATCTAGAGAATAGCAAGTCAAGCTATTTTATTTTTTATTTTTATTTGTATTTATATATATATATATATATATATTTTTTTTTTAATCCCTGGCAGAGACAGTGTCTATCATTGTTGGCTCAATCTAAAGGGCATCAAAGCTTTAGAATGGTTAGGTAAACCAATATTCTCAGTTTGAATCCATGGGATCGACAATATAATGCTTCAATTACTGAACAATCGAATTGTCTCATTATTTGCAGTAATTTATGATCTTATGACTATGATTAGCATCAGGAGGCAGTATTGGCTTGATTGAGCGTCATTCCTGGAGCTTATACATATTAATGAAGATATGATCTATGTATGATGAATTTAAGTCCAAGAAATCCATAATTGTTAAGTGCACCTCCCAGTGATGATTAGCTCAACAATGAGATTAATCAACTATTCTGGTCATGGAAGCTATGGTATCTTTACTTTCATTTCTTATTCATTCATCACGTTTCAGTTCTGCTATAATCTAAGTTCAGTGTTGTCTAGGCAGCCATTCAACCGCACCCAATGAACCATCTTGGTATGATGATAATATGTATGCACAGTGATAGAATTGAGCTGGGATCACAACAGAAAGAAAAGGGGGAAAACTAAAAACAAATTAGTATTGGTTCCAATTACAGTGGTAGCCCATGTACTGAAGAGTGATGGGATATGTTTGGAGACTGACCATTGATAATGGAATGGAATTTCTTCCTTTTGTTTTTATAATAATCAGAATATTTACAAATTCTGTAACTTAAGCCAAAAAAAGTTTACATATCTCACTATTTTTGAAGTAGAACTGTATAATGATATACATTCAGTGATAATTGAGATTTGATTTCTTTATCTAATATTTCATATTACTTGATCAGATAAAGTAATATAAAATCTACCTAAGGATAAAAAAATTGATTATACATCAGGCAAACACAATCAAGATCATATATTGTTGGTATGAACAACTGATTCAAGGAGACAAAAAATCAGATTCAAAGACCAAATCAATATTTGACATGGAAATGGAATAAATTGTACTGAAGAAAAATGGATTCGACTACGCGTTAAAATTTTCATCTTTTATTTTGAGACACCAGTTTTGGTTCTTTAGTTGGTAAATGAAACCTCATTGAGCTTGTACTCTTGCTATTTGTCTGTTTACTTTCTAGCATCACATTTTTTTGCTCTTCTTGATAATTGATCTTACTTGATTTTTCTTTACAGCTAGGTTATCAAACCATGGGTTTCTTTGATAGGAATGGCTTTGAGTCCAGAGATCGAAGTGCAAATCTAACAAGGTATCTCCAACCTCTATTATTCTTTCATATAGATTTTGAACTATCTTGATGGACCTGGACCAATGCTGCTCCTTTAAGTCTGTGGCTGTTGTTCTCTCCTGATGTGCAAAGTGGATTTTCTCTTTACAGGAATAGCCCTTCTAGCCGTCGAGGAAACGGGCGAGGGGTGGGTATTACCACTCATCCCCTCGAGATTCATGAAGCTGTGCATCTTGAGGGCACAAGTGTGCATCTTGAGGGAGATGAGCGGTCACACTCACCCCTCGCCCGTTCCTCGCCATTTAGAATTTTCCTTACAGGAAGGGTTATTTTCTACTTTATGTAGACATGATATAGCCAACGCTATACTATTTTGTGTGAAATTGTATTTTACATTGTTTCGATTGAATGGCCAATAAATTTATACCTCCCAAAATTACGTTCTATATTCGTCAAATGATTTGTGAGTATTTGCAAAGCAATAACCTCCAAATAGGTAACACATGCTTAGCCAGAGGAAGAAAATATTTCGAGGAAGGAATCAACTTCAGAGTCCCTGTTGCATGTTTGATGGAGGAGAGGGAAACTGAATTCTTTGTGCTATTTTATATTATTATTAAGCCCAACCCCCGCACCCTACGTGCATGTCCCGTTATTAGCCGTTTTCAGGATGGAATCTAGGGTTTAACTAACTGTTGGGGGTTTTTTTTTTTTTTTTTAAAAACATCCAATTTATTCAAATAAAAAACCACGCCCGAAGGCTACATGACTGACCCCATAGGGATAAATAAAAAGCCGAAACAAAGCCTTACAAAACCAATACAAGCCTAGGCAAGATCAGTCTTTGTACCTTTTGGTTACTGTCCTAGCCCTATTGGATTTTCGGGGACAAATGCTGATATCTTTGGTGTGGCGCCTCTTATTCATCTTTCCGTCTGACATAGCCCCTAAAGCCAAATCACTGATCGCTACCTGTGGATCAAGCTCAGGTTCTGAGTTGACGTCATCACTATCCTCACTAGAACTTTCGAGTGTACTGAGGTCAAATGTCGGCGGTCGAAGTAACCTATTTTCTCTGAACAAAGATATAGCCTGATTCAAATTTTCTCCGACTCGTTTATAATCCGGGGAAGTTGTGATAGCATATTTGTCAAAATGTCCCTTTAACCTGAGCAAAGACTGCAAATCATCAGCCGAGAATTCCTGCACTTGCTGACTCTGTATAGCATCCCCTAGCTCTGTGCTAGTAACACCGATAAATGGGTTGCAGGGCGCTGGCTGAGGCGAAGCCTCGACCCCTGTCTTGGTACAGGGCGTATGCTGGGGCGAGGCCACTTCCACTGCCTTGTTGTGGGGCGCTGGCTGAGGCGAGACTCTGTTCTCTGGTGTGGTGCATGGCGCGGCAATGGCGCAGGCCACGTCCACAGCCTTGGTGCATGGCGCTGGCTTGGGCGAGACCATGGCCTCTGGCTTGAGGCAGATCGGTGGCTGAGGAGAAATCACGGCCCCTCTTGAAGGGTAGAGCACTGGCTTCTGCGACTCTGAAACAGTCTGCCCAATCTGAGTTTCACATGTGAAATCATTCGTCACAGTTGGCGACGCTGCACTTTGAATAGAAGGATTGTCCTTTGTTTCCGAAATTATCTCATCTTCGTGTAGGGGTAACTTTTGTTGTTGTCCAAGAACATTATCAATTTCTGAAGTTGTATACCCCGCCTCTAGTAGGCATTCCTCCGTAGACTCATGCTGGACCCCGGTTTTAGCATGCTCTAATTTGTGACCCGCTATTTGTAATTCCGCTGTAGGACCTTCATCTTGCTCAATATTCTCCATCAATGCCTCAAAAGTGTTGGACAAACCCATCTTAACAGGGTCAATGGCCACCTGCTTTCTATCCCCGACTCCGTCCGAAATCTCCTCGCCTTTGCTATTTTTTGTTCCACTCACACCCACTTCCGAGGTCGAAGAATTTCCTTTTCTGATCACCGGAACATATTGTTGCCTGGTATTGATACTTTCGGTCTTTGATTTGGCTACCTTCTCAACATTACCTAGTTCTGAAACCCGGCCACCGCCCTTAATGCCTAGCTTCTTGCGACAAACACTTTCCTGATGCCCGAGCAAGGAACAAAAGTCACAATATTTGAAACCTGGGTACTCAATCTTCTGCCAGAAACCTCTATTATTGGCCCTATCAATCCATACTTTGTTTGGTAATTTGTCCGCCAAAGTCATCTCAACACACACGCGGGCAAAGCCCGGGCGCGATAAACATCTAGTATGATCATCCATTCTCAAAAAAACACCAAAAGAATTGACAATAGCTTTTAAAATAGGGGGATGAAAAAGATGTAAAGGTAAGTTAGGCAACTCTACCCACAGTGGCACCGATATCGGATCCTCCTTCAGACTAAAGCCATCATGCCAACAAAATGCTTTGAAACGAACGCCACGAATCAAAATGGAATCCCGCGACAAAACTTTCTTTGCTTCCTCCTCCGATTGAAGACGAACTAAAACATGTCGTTGATTGAGTAAGCCGAGCGAAAAATCTCCCAGAATTCCCCAACTTCTGTGAATCGAATCTCGGATGTCTTCCAATGTTGGGCGGTAACTAGAGAATTTTAAAACGATCACATGTTTTTCCATAAACGCCTCCCCACGGAACTCATCTGTTGCCGTAATGCCAATTGCGGGAGCTCCCTCTTTACGGAATCTAGTGCCTTCAATCGGAATCTAGTGCCGTAATGCCAATTGCCTTTAAAACGATCACATGTTTTAAATTGGGTCGTTGACCTTATTTATTTATTTATTAATTCATATCCAAATGCTACATGATTGACACCCGAAGGTTACAAAACCACTTAACATCCTTGTCGCTTCCATCTCGCAATTTACTTTCGCTTCACTCTGGTCTGGTCCATTTAAGCAATTACATTTATTACCCGAAGCCTGATAATGGCGGAGCACACATGCTTTTAATAATGGGCGAAAGCACACAAATCCTAAATGGTGAGTCTCAAACTCACGACTTCTTACAAGAAGAGTGGATGTCCGACTAACTGAGCTACAATTATTGGACTTTTTCGTCTGTGAAATACAACTTAAAATCTTCTTGAAAACAACCTAAAAACCATAATTTGAACTCTTCTTCAACACTTATTGAACTCTTCATCAACTCTGCTTCATTCTCTTCGTAACAACATCATGCAAGGTATCATCTTCTTCATCATGTTAGTTGAGCACTAAAAAAATTATCAATAAGTAGGGGTTAAGTTGCATGCTGCCTATTTTGTTTTGAAGGGGTATATCTAATTTTGAACATGACAAACTCACCTTATGTGTTCACAGTTACCATGTCACATGTTTTCTCTTATAGACCACTCAGTTGATGATTGTTTCCGAGTATATAGTAGGTGTCCAAAGCCCAGTTACAATGGCATTTGCTTGTGCCTCACCTCAAACTCTGATAAGAACCTGGGTATGGCCTACTTTGTTTGTCAATGAGTGCAAGAGCTTCCAATAGCTGAATGATGCCATAATTGTTGCAATGGATAGAGGTGCATGTGTGGATGTGATGAAGGAATGTCCATGAAAGATTTTTAGTGTGATGGCTGTTATGCAGAGAGAAAACTTGTTACATTATATAGTATAGTAGGTGTCTAAAGCTGAATTACAATGGGATTCTTAACATGAATACTATGTTCTATGTATTTGGTGATCCTAGATGTACCCATATCAATGAAAGGGGTGACTTATTATTTCGATGAATCAATAACCAAAAAATTTATAAATATCTCGATATGTCTAGACATTTCAAATCATGGTTAAGAGGATTGGCTTTGTCTGTCTACTTTTTTTTTGTTAAAAAACCATTTTCTTTCTTAGTCTTGACCTCAGTCGTCTCCACTTGGGTTTTATTGTCTAGCTATGGTCTATATGTAGCACTATTGCTTCCACATATGCCATGTTCAATACCACTGCATTTGTCTCTGGCTTCTCCATCATTTTTTTTACAAAAATTCTTAATGGCATGGGAAAATCGGCCTGGTTGATTGTCTGGGGGGGGGCTAAAATTACATTTTTGTTAGAGAGAGGGGGGCAAAAATGTAATTTCGCCCCCCAGGCAGTCAACCAGGCTGGAGCTAGAATTACTCTTTTTTTTATTAGGGTCACCTAACCCTAGTCTAGGTAGTTAGAAAATACAGTCATTTTTTTTGGTTAGGTTTTGGCTTTTTATAGTTTATCCTTTTTCTTTAAAACACAATCACAAACATCATTTATAGGAGTAAAAGTGTAAAAAGCTTAAAACTTTGGCAAAAAAAATGGTTGTGTTCCCTATCTACTTAGAATTGAGGCCCTTACATATCTTAGTTTTGTGACCACACTTTTTGAATCTTTACATCTCCTTTGTTGCCTGGTATGATGATATTTCTCATCTTCATCTCTCCTCCCAAGAGTCTTTGGTCTCCTTATTGTGAGGCTCGTATCTAGGGGTGGGCATCTCATCCCGCGATCCCGTTTCGTCTCGCCCCGATTTTTTCGAGTCTTAATGGAATTGAATAATTTCATCCTGATATCGTTCCGACCTGATCTAGAATGGGATGGGATGGGATGAAGATTTTCAATCCCGCCAATCTCGTCCCGTCCCGAGCTAATTTTTCAATATTTATTATTAATATTTTTATTTATTTATTTATTTTAGGATTGCAATATTTGGATGCCCATATAAGTTCATTGATGTATATAACATTTTAGCATCTCAATTTGTCTTTCACATACACATCTCTAGATTAATCAATTGGTTTCAATAATACTTCTGGCATTGCTCTCACAAGTTATAACACCAGATTTAATTAATTAGTAAAAAAAAAAAAACATAAAATCAGAGAGAAAGTGGCATTCAATAGTCAGTATTGGTTGTCAAATATAGCTGCTTAGATTTGAAGTTGTGATTTATGTGTAATGCATGTGCACCTGCATCAATCTAAGAAGAAGAATATGTGGAGACGCACATGATTGATGATGAATTATGTTTGAGTTGCTTTTTAAGAGGATAAAAACAAGGAGTTTTTCTAACAAGAAAAAGTCAACTTTACTTGGTTAATGAACCCATGTCCCAGCACCAATGTGTTGGATTGCATTAATTAATGCATTAACATTGACCGAAGATAGGCCGATTTGTATTAACAATCAACTTTTGAGGTGGGGGGGATTACTAGCAAATTCATTACTTACTTATTGTCCCGTCTTCAACCCGTTTATAGTTTTATACCTATTAGATTATCAAAAATCTTGATCAACAAATAGACCACGCTGATCCCGTCCCGAACTCGTTTGGGATGGGACGAGGTCGGAATGGGGTCTATCCTATCTCGTCCCGTCCTAATCCCGTATGAATGGGATGAGTCTATCTCGTCCCATCTCGTATCGTGCCCACCCCTACTAGTATCTAATGTGGTTATTATGGAATTAAAAATATGTACAACATGTAATATGTTCACCTCCAACTGATCCTTGGAGCTTGGAATGGTCCTAATGTCCATGCAATATGCCATCACGCAGGTGTGTAGTTGTTTGTTAAGACTTGTGCCAATCTCCTTAAGAAAATCAGGCTTTTACATTGGGGTCCAAAATCACCCAAATATGATTAGCAACAGTCTGTCTCAAGTCCATTGCTTATGAAAGGGAAGAAGTCTTGATTTCCATTGAATGAACCATTCCATAAGACTGTCGTTCGGGAGGAAAAGCCACTTTGATTCATTGGCTATGGCAGTTCAAATGGATTGGGACAAAGGGCAGTCAATGAACAGGTCGATTGACAAGAATATGAACACGGTTTGAAGGATTGTCAATAGTAAGAATTTACCATGAGCGAGAGCCGAGAGTCCAAAGGAAGAACTTTTGCCTCTTCCTCCAGAAAAACCCATTAGAGAAAGGGATAGCGTGTTGGCTTTGATCAGCATGGTTGGAAAGGAAACTAGCTGAAACTAACTTCTTATGAAAGTCCTTAACAGAGAAAAACAATCAAACTAACTTCTTATGAAAGTCCTTAACAGAGAAAAACAATCAATTTTTTATCTCATAACCACTTGTCATTATCATCATTGGGGGCAAACAACTCAAGGAAGGCAAGCATCTATGAGGACACACTAAGGACATGCCTGTACATAGTATTATTTACTTTTTCAGCATATTAGTAGTCATATTATTTCACTTATAGGTCAAAATGGCTACACAAGTACTACTAACTGCCATAATATGCTTCTAATATTTGTGAAACATTGAAACTTTTGAAAAATATGTGAAAAAAATTGATAATCCATAAAGTAACTTATGGGAGTATCCGACCAGTGTCGATACATGTCCAAGGCATAATTATTATTTTTTAAAAATAAAGTGTCTGCATAGATGCAACAATTAAGTTGGATTTTTAATTGATTTATTATTTTTCAATAACTGGCTTTGGAGAACAAAACGATTAAGACTCATTTCCCCCCCCCCTCCGGAACCACATGACAAAGGGCAGTTGGAACAACTTCCTTCGTGGCAGAAACGATTCCAGCAGAAGTCACCAACCCAGTAGGCCTTTTCCGCTTTGCAGGCCAACCAACATTGAACAAATCACTCATAACCTTACTTTTGGAAGGACTAGGACTCTAGGAGGCCTCAGAGCCCTGCTCTTCCTCGTGGTCAGATCTGCACTCTGACCACCAACACGCATAAACAACCAATGATCGTTCCTGATTACCAAGGATGCACGGACACGCGTGTCGTGTCAGACACGAACACGACACGATGACTCGACAATTTCCAAAAAATTAGGACTCGATGACATAGTCAAACTTTACTTTTTATTAATTTTTTTTTATAACTCATGTGAACATAAACAACAACCTAAAGCTTAAAATTGTTTAAAATTTGTACTTTTGAAGCTGGAAAAGAAGAGCTTAATAAGAGAGATAGAAAAAATTTACAGAGATGCACAAATAGTCAAAATTTACTGAGTGTATCTAATTTACAAATTGTTTCAAAACAGTGTCTAATTGTATCTAAAAGCAAAATAGTCATCAGAAACAGAGAAATCAAATTACAGCGAAATTACACATCAAAATACCCTTTTTGTGTATTGTATTAACTTAGAGCGAGCGAAGTAACGACCTTGATGACGTCTGATATACCACCAAATGAAAATGTCAGTCAAGAACCCTCAGATTGAGTACGGCGTGAAGAGGTGCTCTAATTGAAGCAACTCTCTCCGATTGAAGGAATCGAAGAATTGACAATTGCAATTGAGTGCAACAGAACTGGTGTTTCTTCAAAAACTACTTCTAAAAATCAGCAGAGAAAAACAGGAAAAAACCAAGAAAAAAAGAAAAAAACTGGCCGTGTCGGACCCGTGCCCTGTCTGTGTCGGTCTCAGTCAACATGTCTTGACCGTTGACAGCGTGTCGGACACGAGTACATGTCCGACACGTATCTGATTCTCGAAACGGGGATTTTTCGAAGAGTCCGTGCATCCTTGCTGATTATTAAGGCCGTAGAGGCCATTCTGGTCAACAACCTCCAACTAGAGCACGTCTTCAAGTGGCATCCAAGGAAGGGAAAGGAATCGAGCCTTCGTCGACTGTTCTTCTGCAGTCAGTTGCAATTCGTTCAAGTTCTCGGGGCGTCCTGAATGACCTGAGAATGAGACTACCGCAAAGATTGAAGTACCTACATTCCATGGAAGCATAGAACCAAGTCTCCTGCCAGGACTTGAAATCATCTTTCGGCTTGCCCACACAAGCAGACGAGATCAAATAGCAGACAACATTCTGGTTGAACTTCAATGCTAGCAAAGAATGCAGCACATTCTTGTTCAAACGGATCTCGACCCACAGAGCCTTGACCAAGGTACCAACCAAGATCCTCCAGCCATTAAGACCCAATTGAACAAGAGAAATATCGGTCAAGTCCGAATAAGACCATATGATCTCCGAAACTGGGAAATGGAGGCCAACCCTAAACATTCCAAGATACAGGGCTACGTAACCAGCCTTTGGCTGGATAGGGCTATCACCATCTTCTGGCAGCACAAGATGCAAGTCGGACAGAAGAGAATATGCATGACGGAGGTCATCCAAGGCGGCCTGGGTTGTCAACATCGAGCGTCACTCGATTGACACTAAGAGATTTCTTGCAAATGGAAGAATGTGTAAAGAAGATAAGACACCTCTCTAACGTCCTTATATAGGATTAAACAACGAAAATACAACCAATGAAAGATCGTGTAGGAAATGATAGCTGCACAAAACCCTAAAATCACACCAAAATGAGTTGAATGGTGGCTTAGTTGAGTTGCAGTTAAATTGTGGTCGTTGACTCGACAGCCCCTCCATCCCAGTTATTAAAAACATTAATGTTGCGCATAACATTGATGACGAACCTCAATAACCCACCGCCGCACAGTTAGTATCCATGCAAGTGAGCCTACTAACTGGGGGGATTAGCTGATGATACATCAAACAACCATTTGATCATGACCAAACATGTGACACAAATCATTTCTTATTAGGGACAATCAGTTCAAACCAAAAATCAGTAACTTAGGCCCAATGAATCTCTCCCCAGAGAACATAGACGATACGAAGAAGACAAGTCATGACGGGAATCTCTACCCCAAGAACGTATCTCAATGAAAAAGGAGACCGTTATGAGAAACGCTCGCCTTCATTGCGCCATGCATGCATAAGTCACGTACAAAATTAATTACTCTTATTATATAAGGTAAATGAGAGAAGAAGAAGCAGGGAAGAAAAATCCTACAAGTATACTATGTCTAAGTTCATATTCTTCCTTAGTTCACTGAGTTAAGCATCGGAGTGCTTTCGGCCACCAACAAGGTGCTCTTTGGCAATCTAACCCTGTTTTGGAGGTCAAATATCGAAAACAAATTTACATATGATACAAAATGCCAACAGGAGTAATATTTCTTTGATGAACATTTATTCAGGGTAGAGCAACGACAATAGATAAGATTGTTAACGATGGGGTGATCCTGATCAAAGACGCCCGCTATGTCAGTCTCACTCAGAATCCATCATCAATCACGGTCACCTCTCTAAGCATAATGGGTGCAAGATGTTGGAAGAATTTGTGAGAACAATGATGGTAATCCAAACTATTAATGAACAATTTATCCAATGGCCAACCAAAGGAACAACTATTCAAAATTTATCAAGCATTGGAAGATGGATCTGGACCAGATATTCATGATACTGTTTGGATCATTTAGAAAGTTGGGATGCTAGAGTGCCTCAAGTTCAATACAGCACAGTAGAGGATGTCATCACTATAATTAAAATTCTTTTGCACATGTGGGGAGCCAAGGGGAGTTCTAAATGACATTCCTTTTTCCTCGTGTGTGTTTCATTGGGAAAATATTGTAAAAAAACAACACATGACGTATAATGTATTTAGAGATCAGTTACTGATCTCCCAATATGAAAGTGAGCTCTCTTTAAGTATCTTAATGCAGATTGAGGACAAGAACACTTGGAGTGAGAAATATTCTCCTTTAATGACTGTTACATTTACTTCTACCTTACCCTCTCTCTCATGTTATAGCTTATATTGCCTTGGAATTTCCATTTTGGAGATGTGAAATTGAGGGGGGAAATGATGCATATGATTTATTAAATTCAACGGGGCACAACTTATGCAGATAAAAAAGAACTTACATTCCACGCATAAAACAATCAAATGACATGTTCTTCATATAAATTAGAAAGTATAAAGAAATCAAGCCATTTTAGTAAGTATGAACTCACATCATAAACTGTAATTTCCACTGGAATCACATAGCCAGCTTTATCAGCAGTCCTTGCATTGTAATCTTTACAGAAAGCCATGATATTAACACCCTTGGATCCAAGAGCTGGTCCTACAGGTGGTGCAGGAGTAGCCTTCCCTGCCTCCAGAGCCAGCTTAATCATTCCAATTACTGCACAATTTACAACAAAGAAATATCAGAAACAAAAAAGTATCTAAACCTAATTTGTAAAACTAAATTGTTAGAGAGCTTGATAACTCCTCGACACTGAATATACAAAAAAAAAATACAAAACTAAGAAACAAACATAACACTCATGCATTCAAACCTAATTACCTCTCAGCAAAACTGCTAAGTAAGAGAGAGGGAGGGGGGGTAGTTGAAAAAATGATTGAAATATTTGCATGCTCACGAGTCAATTATGCATTTTGCATGGTGAAGACTTAGGAATTTCCCTGTGAAAATTTTCGCATAGCAAGGAAAAACAGCCTAAGGATATAGAATGCAAATGCATTCTTTTACATATAGCTCCTCAAAATTAGGTGCTTAGTACGATTTTACTTAAAACGATTATGGGATTACAATGCAAATCCTAAATGCAATTTTACTACCCATCAAAAAAGTTGGACCATTAAAAAATCCAAGATATCTTCAACAAATCTTCGGTGATCCAATTGACTCAAAAGACAAAAACCATTGCAATAAAAAAAAAACCAAGATGATTAAATTCAAAAAGAACAAATTTGAATAAAAGGGAATAGCATATCACGATACTCAAACAGCAGTCAGTTCAATGAACTCAAAACACACTCATTGAATTAAAGCAATAAAGAATTAGGACTCTTAAAGAAACAAAACAATCCAGGAGCTCTATTGTATTGAGGCTACAAAAAAGGAGAAAATTGTGACGGAACACTTTCCATGCACTTAAAACACAGAGGGAGCAAGCAAGAATTCTTTACTTAAATTACTGGAACATTCTTAAACTTCAACAATTTTGTATCAACAAAACAACAACCCATTCTAGAAAAAGACTACTTTCTCTGGTAATCTTCACAAATCCAATTGATCGAAATTTTTTTTTTTTTTAAAATGATAAAAATTAACCCATTTTGTAATTTTTACAAAAAGTTAGCATTCCACTGTCCCGAAGTAAAACCATAACTCATTTGAGCAAATTGAACATATGTTACTGGAACACACTGATGAATTGAAAAGTGGGTGTTGGAAGACAGACCCAGGGATGAAGAAGGAAGGAGAGAGGAAGAGAGCTTGGCGACATCGTGTGAAGAGTGTTGAGTGAGTGGGAGATGATAAGCGGAGAGGGAAGCCATTACAGAGAGAATGAGAGCAAAGTAGAGAAGAGATAACGCTTTCAACGATTAAGTGCAGAGGAGGGGTCTTTGTAATTGTATGGATCACCGGTGGGCCTCATCCCAACCCTAATGATGGGCTTCTTAACTGACCTTGGATCACGTGAGTGGGCTTGGTTGGGGTAAATTTTACCTCAAACCTCAAAGTAGGTTATGCTTGATAGTGTAGGGGTAGGCATGGGATGGGATGGATCTCATCCTATTGTTTTATCTTTCAGACAGAATCGGGATATGGGGTATACCTCATCCCTTCTCAAACGAGATCAGACGGGATGAGCATGGTTCAAATACAATAAAAAAAAAAAAAAAAAAAAAATCATTCCTCAACCCTTGATGATGATGAATAATGTTATTATCAGTTATCACGGATGTGCCTCATCCCAAAGACAATAACGTGTTTGGGCTTTATAATTCTCAGTTTGAACATCATTAAGCTTGATTGAGACGAATAATGGTAAGGAAATTTTGTCTCATATTTATTTCATTCCTCAACCCTCTGATGCTCACCTACATCTACCTAAAATATCCTTGGCAGGTTTCCACTAGCACGCCTCCTTAATCGTGGAGAGTAAAATACTTGCTCAATGTATAAATGTGAATCATTTCTTGGATTCCTGACTAAATTTGTGGAGATGGGATAACAACATGAAAATAGGAAATTTTGGGGAAATAGGTAAACACTAGCATACTTTACTGCTTGTTTCATTCATTAACTGATCAAATACGTGCATTTTCCAATGCTATTTGTATGAGATTGTTTACATATCCGCATATGATTCATATTTTATAGCACGAACAGCTATAGGACTTCTGACAAAATGTTCGCCATCGGTCCAAGTCAGGCTTCCAAATGAATAATCTTCATGCACCTTCTGAGTAGAAGTAAACTTCAATTTGAAAGGAAGTATGGCAGTAGTTGAGTTGAAGGATAATGTCTGGGGTACGACTGTTGTTTCTATACCATGTGGAGATTGCACAATAGCTTTATACACAGAATTGGCAGGGCCTACATTGGTGACTGTTCTGATGAGCGAAATAGTCCTCTTAAGATTGGGGATGGAGATGGAGGGGAGATTTAGTTTCAAGCCAAAATGCCTTTTCTTCATGCAGGATGTTGCTGTCATTGTTAGATTTATAATAGCTGAAGTGCTATAGCCCATGGAGCAGAGGAACTGAACATAGTTCTCTGTGCTCATGTTGTAAATTAGCCCAGGATTTGCTGCCCTACTGGGGTCGACATGCCCTCCACCAATGTCAAAAGGATCAGCTGGCTTGCGTGTAGCTCCCTCGGAAATTATATTTGCTCCATCTATCCTGGTTTGGGATGCTGCAATTTTACCATTGATGATCACAATTGTCGTAATTGATAATATTGTTTGTGTTTAATGAGCTTGACTCACCACTGGTAACGAGCGCTGATTTTATGGCTGCTGGGGACCAATCTGGGTGTAGGGATTTGATGAGCGCGGCTATTCCTGCCACATGAGGACAAGCCATTGAGGTTCCTGACATTAAAGCAAAGCCATTGCTACTTTCTGGATGAATTGATGGTGGATATGCTGCTAAGATGCTCACTCCTGGTGCAGCTATATCTGGCTGTCAAAATTAATCATACATCAAATGACCAATCAATTGTAAGAATTCTCATAAAGGATAAAATCTTTAGACTATAATGCATGCAGATTGACATATAAGCTGAGTCCCTTACTCTATTATTTCTTCCTATTTGCAGCTAATAGGATGCTGTTGAAATATGCCTATTTGATAGGAATAGATATCATTGTGCTTGGGCCTGTATTGATTTTTTAGTTTTTCTAGAATTCAGGTAGTTTAAGGTCTCTTAATTCTTATTTGAATAACACATAGTTTACTTTTTAGGACTAGACTTAGTTCTATTACAAATAAGGGCTAAGTTGAAGTTTTGGTTCTAGTATTTTTTTTTTTAACCTCTTTATTTAATTTTTTTAACACTTTCAAATCACATGATCCAGTGGTAAATGAACATATTTGATTAATCCTCCAATTTAGAAGTTCTTATGACTGTTTCAGTATTAAATAGTCCATCCCGGTGCCATGGTTTGCTTGATCTCCTCACGAACACGTTTTACTAGAAAAAAACATGGATAATCCCGCTGATGAAAAGAACATATATACCTTCAATACAGCCGGTGATAAGGAATTTGGTCCTCTAGATGAAAAATACGCAACTCTTGGAGATGCCCATCTCCCAACAACAGTCCTAGGATCGCTCAGCTTTACAACTGGATACCTTTAGTAAAAGAAAATGAGTTAAGCTCATCCTTCAATTGATGCTAACTTCCAGTTGTTGCTGTTTATTTATTTATTTATTAGATTGTACTTATATCTCAGTTTTATCTGCTTACCTTTCTTTTCTGATATAGGAGAGTATTTCTGCTCCTACTTCATAATCTACTTTAATGCATGGGATTGAATTGCATGAACGGAGGAGGCTATCGCGAATTTGAGCAAATATAACCCCAATTCCACCTGCTTCTGATACTGCCAAAGCCGCATCATCAATATCTGGCGCAATATCTGGCGCATGAGCTACTGAGAAACAAAGGACCACCTTTCCTGCTGCTAATGTCTCATTGAGACTTCCACGCTTACAAACTAGGCTGCATATGTCAATCAGACTCAAATGAGAAGATGCTATAAGGTTGTGAAACAGAAAAAGACTGCAGAAGAAAAGTCCACATGAGGGAAAAAAAAAAAAAAGTTGAGAAAGATTCGATGTATTGCCCTGCATCATCAAAGGGGTTTATAGCTATGCGATCTGAGTATGCCAAACCAGTAAATCCTGCATGCTTTTGAGAATCCTTGGACTGGCCCTGCAACAAGTAAGATCGAGATAGGGAAGTTAGCAGTTTGGTTTATCTGAAATGACAGGTAAAACCATCCAAATTACCAAAAGGGTACGGTTGTTTCCAAGTGTAATGGCAGTAGGGAAGGCTCTATCTATGGTGGTTGCTGCAACAGTGATGAGCCAGGGTGCTGTATTCCCAACTGTTTGAGAGAAGGGGCCATCATTTCCTGCTGAACAAACCACAGTTATTCCCCTCGCTGTTGCATGAAAAGAACCTATGGAGATTGAGTCATGTTGATCACGATAGAGGAACAGAGGAATTTGGAAGCCTATTGACACAGAAAGAATGTCAACTCCATCATGAATGGCCTTGTCAAATGCTTTAAGGATATCTGCATCAGAGCATCCTTCATTGGCCCAGCAAACCTTGTAAATTGCTAAGCGGGCAAGAGGAGCACCACCCCTGGCTACCCCTGAAGCCAGTCCTCTATAATTTGCTTTCCTCACAAAACGGCCTGCAGCTGTTGAAGCTGTGTGGGTGCCATGACCTATTCGATCACGGGGAGATAGAAACTCTCCTGTCTCAGTTATATTGATATGATGTCCAACTCCTTTTATGAACCAGCGGGCACCAATCAGTTTTTTGTTACAATTGGTGGAGTCAAAGTGTTCTCCATGTTGGCAAATTCCTTTCCAACGAGAGGGAATAGGACCCATATTGTTATCGTCAAAGCTTTCTAGCTCTGGCCAGACACCTGCACGATTCTCAAAATGAGCAAAGATATTTGAAGTAATCAACAACATTATCAAAGTAGCTTCTGACACTACATTTATAATGTATTACCTGAATCAATGAGACCTACTATTGTTTCTTCACCCATGTTGCTTTCTGATAACAGATTTCCTTGATTGTTTGCAGGAAGCCCGAGAAAATCCCAGCTTCTGGTAGTATGAAGCTTGTGCATGCGATTAGGAATCACATGGATAACACCAGGAAACTCTGTAATTTGTTATGTATATTATGGATAACGTTAAAGATGTCTTACATGAAGAAAGATGTTACCACTTACCAGTATGCTATGTTATTTTCAAAGTTACCTGCAATTTTCTCCGCTTGGTATTCCGTCATTCTTGCTGCAAATCCGGAGAACCCGTGCTTGTAGCTATAGACAATGGAACTCTTGGCAGCTTCCTTGCTTCAATTCCAGTTCAAATAAACCTCTATCACTATGATGTAAAGCATAATGAACTCTACAATGTCAGCAGAAACTAGGAGGAAGATCATGAAATATTAACCTGCCAAGCAAAGTGCTTAACATATTATGGTGAGACTTTGTCGTAGTTGCGGGAGCTTCATGATGGTTGTCTCCCATGTATACTAGGTACACCGCCTGAAACATCTTTTTGAATTTAGTAGTCCCTCCAGTTAACATACTGAATTGAGATTCAAAAGAGTATAGACACTCACATTATTTGTTGATTTGGTCAATGATGTGGAAATCTGAAATTTGATTTGGAGTAAGAAGATTGTGAAGAGCGTAAGAGTTCTTCCGCCTCTCCATTTGTTCTCAAAGTTAACCATTGTTATGTCAGATGCAGATGTTGCAGAATTTTCTGCGCCTTAAGCTAAAGGGAAGAAGCAATTCTGATGTAACCCCACTTCAGGAAACCCTTGAATGTATTGAAATTTTATAGAAGCGAGAAAGGTGGAGCCTTCCCTTTGAAGACTTCCTTTAATTTTCAATCAATCTAGAGAATAGCAAGTCAAGCTATTTTATTTTTTATTTTTATTTGTATTTATATATATATATATATATATATATTTTTTTTTTAATCCCTGGCAGAGACAGTGTCTATCATTGTTGGCTCAATCTAAAGGGCATCAAAGCTTTAGAATGGTTAGGTAAACCAATATTCTCAGTTTGAATCCATGGGATCGACAATATAATGCTTCAATTACTGAACAATCGAATTGTCTCATTATTTGCAGTAATTTATGATCTTATGACTATGATTAGCATCAGGAGGCAGTATTGGCTTGATTGAGCGTCATTCCTGGAGCTTATACATATTAATGAAGATATGATCTATGTATGATGAATTTAAGTCCAAGAAATCCATAATTGTTAAGTGCACCTCCCAGTGATGATTAGCTCAACAATGAGATTAATCAACTATTCTGGTCATGGAAGCTATGGTATCTTTACTTTCATTTCTTATTCATTCATCACGTTTCAGTTCTGCTATAATCTAAGTTCAGTGTTGTCTAGGCAGCCATTCAACCGCACCCAATGAACCATCTTGGTATGATGATAATATGTATGCACAGTGATAGAATTGAGCTGGGATCACAACAGAAAGAAAAGGGGGAAAACTAAAAACAAATTAGTATTGGTTCCAATTACAGTGGTAGCCCATGTACTGAAGAGTGATGGGATATGTTTGGAGACTGACCATTGATAATGGAATGGAATTTCTTCCTTTTGTTTTTATAATAATCAGAATATTTACAAATTCTGTAACTTAAGCCAAAAAAAGTTTACATATCTCACTATTTTTGAAGTAGAACTGTATAATGATATACATTCAGTGATAATTGAGATTTGATTTCTTTATCTAATATTTCATATTACTTGATCAGATAAAGTAATATAAAATCTACCTAAGGATAAAAAAATTGATTATACATCAGGCAAACACAATCAAGATCATATATTGTTGGTATGAACAACTGATTCAAGGAGACAAAAAATCAGATTCAAAGACCAAATCAATATTTGACATGGAAATGGAATAAATTGTACTGAAGAAAAATGGATTCGACTACGCGTTAAAATTTTCATCTTTTATTTTGAGACACCAGTTTTGGTTCTTTAGTTGGTAAATGAAACCTCATTGAGCTTGTACTCTTGCTATTTGTCTGTTTACTTTCTAGCATCACATTTTTTTGCTCTTCTTGATAATTGATCTTACTTGATTTTTCTTTACAGCTAGGTTATCAAACCATGGGTTTCTTTGATAGGAATGGCTTTGAGTCCAGAGATCGAAGTGCAAATCTAACAAGGTATCTCCAACCTCTATTATTCTTTCATATAGATTTTGAACTATCTTGATGGACCTGGACCAATGCTGCTCCTTTAAGTCTGTGGCTGTTGTTCTCTCCTGATGTGCAAAGTGGATTTTCTCTTTACAGGAATAGCCCTTCTAGCCGTCGAGGAAACGGGCGAGGGGTGGGTATTACCACTCATCCCCTCGAGATTCATGAAGCTGTGCATCTTGAGGGCACAAGTGTGCATCTTGAGGGAGATGAGCGGTCACACTCACCCCTCGCCCGTTCCTCGCCATTTAGAATTTTCCTTACAGGAAGGGTTATTTTCTACTTTATGTAGACATGATATAGCCAACGCTATACTATTTTGTGTGAAATTGTATTTTACATTGTTTCGATTGAATGGCCAATAAATTTATACCTCCCAAAATTACGTTCTATATTCGTCAAATGATTTGTGAGTATTTGCAAAGCAATAACCTCCAAATAGGTAACACATGCTTAGCCAGAGGAAGAAAATATTTCGAGGAAGGAATCAACTTCAGAGTCCCTGTTGCATGTTTGATGGAGGAGAGGGAAACTGAATTCTTTGTGCTATTTTATATTATTATTAAGCCCAACCCCCGCACCCTACGTGCATGTCCCGTTATTAGCCGTTTTCAGGATGGAATCTAGGGTTTAACTAACTGTTGGGGGGTTTTTTTTTTTTTTTTTAAAAAACATCCAATTTATTCAAATAAAAAACCACGCCCGAAGGCTACATGACTGACCCCATAGGGATAAATAAAAAGCCGAAACAAAGCCTTACAAAACCAATACAAGCCTAGGCAAGATCAGTCTTTGTACCTTTTGGTTACTGTCCTAGCCCTATTGGATTTTCGGGGACAAATGCTTATATCTTTGGTGTGGCGCCTCTTATTCATCTTTCCGTCTGACATAGCCCCTAAAGCCAAATCACTGATCGCTACCTGTGGATCAAGCTCAGGTTCTGAGTTGACGTCATCACTATCCTCACTAGAACTTTCGAGTGTACTGAGGTCAAATGTCGGCGGTCGAAGTAACCTATTTTCTCTGAACAAAGATATAGCCTGATTCAAATTTTCTCCGACTCGTTTATAATCCGGGGAAGTTGTGATAGCATATTTGTCAAAATGTCCCTTTAACCTGAGCAAAGACTGCAAATCATCAGCCGAGAATTCCTGCACTTGCTGACTCTGTATAGCATCCCCTAGCTCTGTGCTAGTAACACCGATAAATGGGTTGCAGGGCGCTGGCTGAGGCGAAGCCTCGACCCCTGTCTTGGTACAGGGCGTATGCTGGGGCGAGGCCACTTCCACTGCCTTGTTGTGGGGCGCTGGCTGAGGCGAGACTCTGTTCTCTGGTGTGGTGCATGGCGCGGCAATGGCGCAGGCCACGTCCACAGCCTTGGTGCATGGCGCTGGCTTGGGCGAGACCATGGCCTCTGGCTTGAGGCAGATCGGTGGCTGAGGAGAAATCACGGCCCCTCTTGAAGGGTAGAGCACTGGCTTCTGCGACTCTGAAACAGTCTGCCCAATCTGAGTTTCACATGTGAAATCATTCGTCACAGTTGGCGACGCTGCACTTTGAATAGAAGGATTGTCCTTTGTTTCCGAAATTATCTCATCTTCGTGTAGGGGTAACTTTTGTTGTTGTCCAAGAACATTATCAATTTCTGAAGTTGTATACCCCGCCTCTAGTAGGCATTCCTCCGTAGACTCATGCTGGACCCCGGTTTTAGCATGCTCTAATTTGTGACCCGCTATTTGTAATTCCGCTGTAGGACCTTCATCTTGCTCAATATTCTCCATCAATGCCTCAAAAGTGTTGGACAAACCCATCTTAACCGGGTCAATGGCCACCTGCTTTCTATCCCCGACTCCGTCCGAAATCTCCTCGCCTTTGCTATTTTTTGTTCCACTCACACCCACTTCCGAGGTCGAAGAATTTCCTTTTCTGATCACCGGAACATATTGTTGCCTGGTATTGATACTTTCGGTCTTTGATTTGGCTACCTTCTCAACATTACCTAGTTCTGAAACCCGGCCACCGCCCTTAATGCCTAGCTTCTTGCGACAAACACTTTCCTGATGCCCGAGCAAGGAACAAAAGTCACAATATTTGAAACCTGGGTACTCAATCTTCTGCCAGAAACCTCTATTATTGGCCCTATCAATCCATACTTTGTTTGGTAATTTGTCCGCCAAAGTCATCTCAACATACACGCGGGCAAAGCCCGGGCGCGATAAACATCTAGTATGATCATCCATTCTCAAAAAAACACCAAAAGAATTGACAATAGCTTTTAAAATAGGGGGATGAAAAAGATGTAAAGGTAAGTTAGGCAACTCTACCCACAGTGGCACCGATATCGGATCCTCCTTCAGACTAAAGCCATCATGCCAACAAAATGCTTTGAAACGAACGCCACGAATCAAAATGGAATCCCGCGACAAAACTTTCTTTGCTTCCTCCTCCGATTGAAGACGAACTAAAACATGCCGTTGATTGAGTAAGCCGAGCGAAAAATCTCCCAGAATTCCCCAACTTCTGTGAATCGAATCTCGGATGTCTTCCAATGTTGGGCGGTAACTAGAGAATTTTAAAACGATCACATGTTTTTCCATAAACGCCTCACCACGGAACTCATCTGTTGCCGTAATGCCAATTGCGGGAGCTCCCTCTTTACGGAATCTAGTGCCTTCAATCGGAATCTAGTGCCGTAATGCCAATTGCCTTTAAAACGATCACATGTTTTACATTGGGTCGTTGACCTTATTTATTTATTTATTAATTCATATCCAAATGCTACATGATTGACACCCGAAGGTTACAAAACCACTTAACATCCTTGTCGCTTCCATCTCGCAATTTACTTTCGCTTCACTCTGGTCTGGTCCATTTAAGCAATTACATTTATTACCCGAAGCCTGATAATGGCGGAGCACACATGCTTTTAATAATGGGCGAAAGCACACAAATCCTAAATGGTGAGTCTCAAACTCACGACTTCTTACAAGAAGAGTGGATGTCCGACTAACTGAGCTACAATTATTGGACTTTTTCGTCTGTGAAATACAACTTAAAATCTTCTTGAAAACAACCTAAAAACCATAATTTGAACTCTTCTTCAACACTTATTGAACTCTTCATCAACTCTGCTTCATTCTCTTCGTAACAACATCATGCAAGGTATCATCTTCTTCATCATGTTAGTTGAGCACTAAAAAAATTATCAATAAGTAGGGGTTAAGTTGCATGCTGCCTATTTTGTTTTGAAGGGGTATATCTAATTTTGAACATGACAAACTCACCTTATGTGTTCACAGTTACCATGTCACATGTTTTCTCTTATAGACCACTCAGTTGATGATTGTTTCCGAGTATATAGTAGGTGTCCAAAGCCCAGTTACAATGGCATTTGCTTGTGCCTCACCTCAAACTCTGATAAGAACCTGGGTATGGCCTACTTTGTTTGTCAATGAGTGCAAGAGCTTCCAATAGCTGAATGATGCCATAATTGTTGCAATGGATAGAGGTGCATGTGTGGATGTGATGAAGGAATGTCCATGAAAGATTTTTAGTGTGATGGCTGTTATGCAGAGAGAAAACTTGTTACATTATATAGTATAGTAGGTGTCTAAAGCTGAATTACAATGGGATTCTTAACATGAATACTATGTTCTATGTATTTGGTGATCCTAGATGTACCCATATCAATGAAAGGGGTGACTTATTATTTCGATGAATCAATAACCAAAAAATTTATAAATATCTCGATATGTCTAGACATTTCAAATCATGGTTAAGAGGATTGGCTTTGTCTGTCGACTTTTTTTTTGTTAAAAAACCATTTTCTTTCTTAGTCTTGACCTCAGTCGTCTCCACTTGGGTTTTATTGTCTAGCTATGGTCTATATGTAGCACTATTGCTTCCACATATGCCATGTTCAATACCACTGCATTTGTCTCTGGCTTCTCCATCATTTTTTTTACAAAAATTCTTAATGGCATGGGAAAATCGGCCTGGTTGATTGTCTGGGGGGGGGCTAAAATTACATTTTTGTTAGAGAGAGGGGGGCAAAAATGTAATTTCGCCCCCCAGGCAGTCAACCAGGCTGGAGCTAGAATTACTCTTTTTTTTATTAGGGTCACCTAACCCTAGTCTAGGTAGTTAGAAAATACAGTCATTTTTTTTGGTTAGGTTTTGGCTTTTTTATAGTTTATCCTTTTTCTTTAAAACACAATCACAAACATCATTTATAGGAGTAAAAGTGTAAAAAGCTTAAAACTTTGGGAAAAAAAATGGTTGTGTTCCCTATCTACTTAGAATTGAGGCCCTTACATATCTTAGTTTTGTGACCACACTTTTTGAATCTTTACATCTCCTTTGTTGCCTGGTATGATGATATTTCTCATCTTCATCTCTCCTCCCAAGAGTCTTTGGTCTCCTTATTGTGAGGCTCGTATCTAGGGGTGGGCATCTCATCCCGCGATCCCGTTTCGTCTCGCCCCGATTTTTTCGAGTCTTAATGGAATTGAATAATTTCATCCTGATATCGTTCCGACCTGATCTAGAATGGGATGGGATGGGATGAAGATTTTCAATCCCGCCAATCTCGTCCCGTCCCGAGCTAATTTTTCAATATTTATTATTAATATTTTTATTTATTTATTTATTTTAGGATTGCAATATTTGGATGCCCATATAAGTTCATTGATGTATATAACATTTTAGCATCTCAATTTGTCTTTCACATACACATCTCTAGATTAATCAATTGGTTTCAATAATACTTCTGGCATTGCTCTCACAAGTTATAACACCAGATTTAATTAATTAGTAAAAAAAAAAAAACATAAAATCAGAGAGAAAGTGGCATTCAATAGTCAGTATTGGTTGTCAAATATAGCTGCTTAGATTTGAAGTTGTGATTTATGTGTAATGCATGTGCACCTGCATCAATCTAAGAAGAAGAATATGTGGAGACGCACATGATTGATGATGAATTATGTTTGAGTTGCTTTTTAAGAGGATAAAAACAAGGAGTTTTTCTAACAAGAAAAAGTCAACTTTACTTGGTTAATGAACCCATGTCCCAGCACCAATGTGTTGGATTGCATTAATTAATGCATTAACATTGACCGAAGATAGGCCGATTTGTATTAACAATCAACTTTTGAGGTGGGGGGGATTACTAGCAAATTCATTACTTACTTATTGTCCCGTCTTCAACCCGTTTATAGTTTTATACCTATTAGATTATCAAAAATCTTGATCAACAAATAGACCACGCTGATCCCGTCCCGAACTCGTTTGGGATGGGACGAGGTCGGAATGGGGTCTATCCTATCTCGTCCCGTCCTAATCCCGTATGAATGGGATGAGTCTATCTCGTCCCATCTCGTATCGTGCCCACCCCTACTAGTATCTAATGTGGTTATTATGGAATTAAAAATATGTACAACATGTAATATGTTCACCTCCAACTGATCCTTGGAGCTTGGAATGGTCCTAATGTCCATGCAATATGCCATCACGCAGGTGTGTAGTTGTTTGTTAAGACTTGTGCCAATCTCCTTAAGAAAATCAGGCTTTTACATTGGGGTCCAAAATCACCCAAATATGATTAGCAACAGTCTGTCTCAAGTCCATTGCTTATGAAAGGGAAGAAGTCTTGATTTCCATTGAATGAACCATTCCATAAGACTGTCGTTCGGGAGGAAAAGCCACTTTGATTCATTGGCTATGGCAGTTCAAATGGATTGGGACAAAGGGCAGTCAATGAACAGGTCGATTGACAAGAATATGAACACGGTTTGAAGGATTGTCAATAGTAAGAATTTACCATGAGCGAGAGCCGAGAGTCCAAAGGAAGAACTTTTGCCTCTTCCTCCAGAAAAACCCATTAGAGAAAGGGATAGCGTGTTGGCTTTGATCAGCATGGTTGGAAAGGAAACTAGCTGAAACTAACTTCTTATGAAAGTCCTTAACAGAGAAAAACAATCAATTTTTTATCTCATAACCACTTGTCATTATCATCATTGGGGGCAAACAACTCAAGGAAGGCAAGCATCTATGAGGACACACTAAGGACATGCCTGTACATAGTATTATTTACTTTTTCAGCATATTAGTAGTCATATTATTTCACTTATAGGTCAAAATGGCTACACAAGTACTACTAACTTGCATAATATGCTTCTAATATTTGTGAAACATTGAAACTTTTGAAAAATATGTGAAAAAAATTGATAATCCATAAAGTAACTTATGGGAGTATCCGACCAGTGTCGATACATGTCCAAGGAATAATTATTATTTTTTAAAAATAAAGTGTCTGCATAGATGCAACAATTAAGTTGGATTTTTAATTGATTTATTATTTTTCAATAACTGGCTTTGGAGAACAAAACGATTAAGACTCATTTCCCCCCCTCCGGAACCACATGACAAAGGGCAGTTGGAACAACTTCCTTCGTGGCAGAAACGATTCCAGCAGAAGTCACCAACCCAGTAGGCCTTTTCCGCTTTGCAGGCCAACCAACATTGAACAAATCACTCATAACCTTACTTTTGGAAGGACTAGGACTCTAGGAGGCCTCAGAGCCCTGCTCTTCCTCGTGGTCAGATCTGCACTCTGACCACCAACACGCATAAACAACCAATGATCGTTCCTGATTACCAAGGATGCACGGACACGCGTGTCGTGTCAGACACGAACACGACACGATGACTCGACAATTTCCAAAAAATTAGGACTCGATGACATAGTCAAACTTTACTTTTTATTAATTTTTTTTTATAACTCATGTGAACATAAACAACAACCTAAAGTTTAAAATTGTTTAAAATTTGTACTTTTGAAGCTGGAAAAGAAGAGCTTAATAAGAGAGATAGAAAAAATTTACAGAGATGCACAAATAGTCAAAATTTACTGAGTGTATCTAATTTACAAATTGTTTCAAAACAGTGTCTAATTGTGTATCTAAAAGCAAAATAGTCATCAGAAACAGAGAAATCAAATTACAGCGAAATTACACATCAAAATACCCTTTTTGTGTATTGTATTAACTTAGAGCGAGCGAAGTAACGACCTTGATGACGTCTGATATACCACCAAATGAAAATGTCAGTCAAGAACCCTCAGATTGAGTACGGCGTGAAGAGGTGCTCTAATTGAAGCAACTCTCTCCGATTGAAGGAATCGAAGAATTGACAATTGCAATTGAGTGCAACAGAACTGGTGTTTCTTCAAAAACTACTTCTAAAAATCAGCAGAGAAAAACAGGAAAAAACCAAGAAAAAAAGAAAAAAACTGGCCGTGTCGGACCCGTGCCCTGTCTGTGTCGGTCTCAGTCAACATGTCTTGACCGTTGACAGCGTGTCGGACACGAGTACATGTCCGACACGTATCTGATTCTCGAAACGGGGATTTTTCGAAGAGTCCGTGCATCCTTGCTGATTATTAAGGCCGTAGAGGCCATTCTGGTCAACAACCTCCAACTAGAGCACGTCTTCAAGTGGCATCCAAGGAAGGGAAAGGAATCGAGCCTTCGTCGACTGTTCTTCTGCAGTCAGTTGCAATTCGTTCAAGTTCTCGGGGCGTCCTGAATGACCTGAGAATGAGACTACCGCAAAGATTGAAGTACCTACATTCCATGGAAGCATAGAACCAAGTCTCCTGCCAGGACTTGAAATCATCTTTCGGCTTGCCCACACAAGCAGACGAGATCAAATAGCAGACAACATTCTGGTTGAACTTCAATGCTAGCAAAGAATGCAGCACATTCTTGTTCAAACGGATCTCGACCCACAGAGCCTTGACCAAGGTACCAACCAAGATCCTCCAGCCATTAAGACCCAATTGAACAAGAGAAATATCGGTCAAGTCCGAATAAGACCATATGATCTCCGAAACTGGGAAATGGAGGCCAACCCTAAACATTCCAAGATACAGGGCTACGTAACCAGCCTTTGGCTGGATAGGGCTATCACCATCTTCTGGCAGCACAAGATGCAAGTCGGACAGAAGAGAATATGCATGACGGAGGTCATCCAAGGCGGCCTGGGTTGTCAACATCGAGCGTCACTCGATTGACACTAAGAGATTTCTTGCAAATGGAAGAATGTGTAAAGAAGATAAGACACCTCTCTAACGTCCTTATATAGGATTAAACAACGAAAATACAACCAATGAAAGATCGTGTAGGAAATGATAGCTGCACAAAACCCTAAAATCACACCAAAATGAGTTGAATGGTGGCTTAGTTGAGTTGCAGTTAAATTGTGGTCGTTGACTCGACAGCCCCTCCATCCCAGTTATTAAAAACATTAATGTTGCGCATAACATTGATGACGAACCTCAATAACCCACCGCCGCACAGTTAGTATCCATGCAAGTGAGCCTACTAACTGGGGGGATTAGCTGATGATACATCAAACAACCATTTGATCATGACCAAACACGTGACACAAATCATTTCTTATTAGGGACAATCAGTTCAAACCAAAAATCAGTAACTTAGGCCCAATGAATCTCTCCCCAGAGAACATAGACGATACGAAGAAGACAAGTCATGACGGGAATCTCTCCCCCAAGAACGTATCTCAATGAAAAAGGAGACCGTTATGAGAAACGCTCGCCTTCATTGCGCCATGCATGCATAAGTCACGTACAAAATTAATTACTCTTATTATATAAGGTAAATGAGAGAAGAAGAAGCAGGGAAGAAAAATCCTACAAGTATACTATGTCTAAGTTCATATTCTTCCTTAGTTCACTGAGTTAAGCATCGGAGTGCTTTCGGCCACCAACAAGGTGCTCTTTGGCAATCTAACCCTGTTTTGGAGGTCAAATATCGAAAACAAATTTACATATGATACAAAATGCCAACAGGAGTAATATTTCTTTGATGAACATTTATTCAGGGTAGAGCAACGACAATAGATAAGATTGTTAACGATGGGGTGATCCTGATCAAAGACGCCCGCTATGTCAGTCTCACTCAGAATCCATCATCAATCACGGTCACCTCTCTAAGCATAATGGGTGCAAGATGTTGGAAGAATTTGTGAGAACAATGATGGTAATCCAAACTATTAATGAACAATTTATCCAATGGCCAACCAAAGGAACAACTATTCAAAATTTATCAAGCATTGGAAGATGGATCTGGACCAGATATTCATGATACTGTTTGGATCATTTAGAAAGTTGGGATGCTAGAGTGCCTCAAGTTCAATACAGCACAGTAGAGGATGTCATCACTATAATTAAAATTCTTTTGCACATGTGGGGAGCCAAGGGGAGTTCTAAATGACATTCCTTTTTCCTCGTGTGTGTTTCATTGGGAAAATATTGTAAAAAAACAACACATGACGTATAATGTATTTAGAGATCAGTTACTGATCTCCCAATATGAAAGTGAGCTCTCTTTAAGTATCTTAATGCAGATTGAGGACAAGAACACTTGGAGTGAGAAATATTCTCCTTTAATGACTGTTACATTTACTTCTACCTTACCCTCTCTCTCATGTTATAGCTTATATTGCCTTGGAATTTCCATTTTGGAGATGTGAAATTGAGGGGGGAAATGATGCATATGATTTATTAAATTCAACGGGGCACAACTTATGCAGATAAAAAAGAACTTACATTCCACGCATAAAACAATCAAATGACATGTTCTTCATATAAATTAGAAAGTATAAAGAAATCAAGCCATTTTAGTAAGTATGAACTCACATCATAAACTGTAATTTCCACTGGAATCACATAGCCAGCTTTATCAGCAGTCCTTGCATTGTAATCTTTACAGAAAGCCATGATATTAACACCCTTGGATCCAAGAGCTGGTCCTACAGGTGGTGCAGGAGTAGCCTTCCCTGCCTCCAGAGCCAGCTTAATCATTCCAATTACTGCACAATTTACAACAAAGAAATATCAGAAACAAAAAAGTATCTAAACCTAATTTGTAAAACTAAATTGTTAGAGAGCTTGATAACTCCTCGACACTGAATATACAAAAAAAAAATACAAAACTAAGAAACAAACATAACACTCATGCATTCAAACCTAATTACCTCTCAGCAAAACTGCTAAGTAAGAGAGAGGGAGGGGGGGTAGTTGAAAAAATGATTGAAATATTTGCATGCTCACGAGTCAATTATGCATTTTGCATGGTGAAGACTTAGGAATTTCCCTGTGAAAATTTTCGCATAGCAAGGAAAAACAGCCTAAGGATATAGAATGCAAATGCATTCTTTTACATATAGCTCCTCAAAATTAGGTGCTTAGTACGATTTTACTTAAAACGATTATGGGATTACAATGCAAATCCTAAATGCAATTTTACTACCCATCAAAAAAGTTGGACCATTAAAAAATCCAAGATATCTTCAACAAATCTTCGGTGATCCAATTGACTCAAAAGACAAAAACCATTGCAATAAAAAAAAAACCAAGATGATTAAATTCAAAAAGAACAAATTTGAATAAAAGGGAATAGCATATCACGATACTCAAACAGCAGTCAGTTCAATGAACTCAAAACACACTCATTGAATTAAAGCAATAAAGAATTAGGACTCTTAAAGAAACAAAACAATCCAGGAGCTCTATTGTATTGAGGCTACAAAAAAGGAGAAAATTGTGACGGAACACTTTCCATGCACTTAAAACACAGAGGGAGCAAGCAAGAATTCTTTACTTAAATTACTGGAACATTCTTAAACTTCAACAATTTTGTATCAACAAAACAACAACCCATTCTAGAAAAAGACTACTTTCTCTGGTAATCTTCACAAATCCAATTGATCGAAATTTTTTTTTTTTTTAAAATGATAAAAATTAACCCATTTTGTAATTTTTACAAAAAGTTAGCATTCCACTGTCCCGAAGTAAAACCATAACTCATTTGAGCAAATTGAACATATGTTACTGGAACACACTGATGAATTGAAAAGTGGGTGTTGGAAGACAGACCCAGGGATGAAGAAGGAAGGAGAGAGGAAGAGAGCTTGGCGACATCGTGTGAAGAGTGTTGAGTGAGTGGGAGATGATAAGCGGAGAGGGAAGCCATTACAGAGAGAATGAGAGCAAAGTAGAGAAGAGATAACGCTTTCAACGATTAAGTGCAGAGGAGGGGTCTTTGTAATTGTATGGATCACCGGTGGGCCTCATCCCAACCCTAATGATGGGCTTCTTAACTGACCTTGGATCACGTGAGTGGGCTTGGTTGGGGTAAATTTTACCTCAAACCTCAAAGTAGGTTATGCTTGATAGTGTAGGGGTAGGCATGGGATGGGATGGATCTCATCCTATTGTTTTATCTTTCAGACAGAATCGGGATATGGGGTATACCTCATCCCTTCTCAAACGAGATCAGACGGGATGAGCATGGTTCAAATACAATAAAAAAAAAAAAAAAAAAAAAAAAAATCATTCCTCAACCCTTGATGATGATGAATAATGTTATTATCAGTTATCACGGATGTGCCTCATCCCAAAGACAATAACGTGTTTGGGCTTTATAATTCTCAGTTTGAACATCATTAAGCTTGATTGAGACGAATAATGGTAAGGAAATTTTGTCTCATATTTATTTCATTCCTCAACCCTCTGATGCTCACCTACATCTACCTAAAATATCCTTGGCAGGTTTCCACTAGCACGCCTCCTTAATCGTGGAGAGTAAAATACTTGCTCAATGTATAAATGTGAATCATTTCTTGGATTCCTGACTAAATTTGTGGAGATGGGATAACAACATGAAAATAGGAAATTTTGGGGAAATAGGTAAACACTAGCATACTTTACTGCTTGTTTCATTCATTAACTGATCAAATACGTGCATTTTCCAATGCTATTTGTATGAGATTGTTTACATATCCGCATATGATTCATATTTTATAGCACGAACAGCTATAGGACTTCTGACAAAATGTTCGCCATCGGTCCAAGTCAGGCTTCCAAATGAATAATCTTCATGCACCTTCTGAGTAGAAGTAAACTTCAATTTGAAAGGAAGTATGGCAGTAGTTGAGTTGAAGGATAATGTCTGGGGTACGACTGTTGTTTCTATACCATGTGGAGATTGCACAATAGCTTTATACACAGAATTGGCAGGGCCTACATTGGTGACTGTTCTGATGAGCGAAATAGTCCTCTTAAGATTGGGGATGGAGATGGAGGGGAGATTTAGTTTCAAGCCAAAATGCCTTTTCTTCATGCAGGATGTTGCTGTCATTGTTAGATTTATAATAGCTGAAGTGCTATAGCCCATGGAGCAGAGGAACTGAACATAGTTCTCTGTGCTCATGTTGTAAATTAGCCCAGGATTTGCTGCCCTACTGGGGTCGACATGCCCTCCACCAATGTCAAAAGGATCAGCTGGCTTGCGTGTAGCTCCCTCGGAAATTATATTTGCTCCATCTATCCTGGTTTGGGATGCTGCAATTTTACCATTGATGATCACAATTGTCGTAATTGATAATATTGTTTGTGTTTAATGAGCTTGACTCACCACTGGTAACGAGCGCTGATTTTATGGCTGCTGGGGACCAATCTGGGTGTAGGGATTTGATGAGCGCGGCTATTCCTGCCACATGAGGACAAGCCATTGAGGTTCCTGACATTAAAGCAAAGCCATTGCTACTTTCTGGATGAATTGATGGTGGATATGCTGCTAAGATGCTCACTCCTGGTGCAGCTATATCTGGCTGTCAAAATTAATCATACATCAAATGACCAATCAATTGTAAGAATTCTCATAAAGGATAAAATCTTTAGACTATAATGCATGCAGATTGACATATAAGCTGAGTCCCTTACTCTATTATTTCTTCCTATTTGCAGCTAATAGGATGCTGTTGAAATATGCCTATTTGATAGGAATAGATATCATTGTGCTTGGGCCTGTATTGATTTTTTAGTTTTTCTAGAATTCAGGTAGTTTAAGGTCTCTTAATTCTTATTTGAATAACACATAGTTTACTTTTTAGGACTAGACTTAGTTCTATTACAAATAAGGGCTAAGTTGAAGTTTTGGTTCTAGTATTTTTTTTTTTAACCTCTTTATTTAATTTTTTTAACACTTTCAAATCACATGATCCAGTGGTAAATGAACATATTTGATTAATCCTCCAATTTAGAAGTTCTTATGACTGTTTCAGTATTAAATAGTCCATCCCGGTGCCATGGTTTGCTTGATCTCCTCACGAACACGTTTTACTAGAAAAAAACATGGATAATCCCGCTGATGAAAAGAACATATATACCTTCAATACAGCCGGTGATAAGGAATTTGGTCCTCTAGATGAAAAATACGCAACTCTTGGAGATGCCCATCTCCCAACAACAGTCCTAGGATCGCTCAGCTTTACAACTGGATACCTTTAGTAAAAGAAAATGAGTTAAGCTCATCCTTCAATTGATGCTAACTTCCAGTTGTTGCTGTTTATTTATTTATTTATTAGATTGTACTTATATCTCAGTTTTATCTGCTTACCTTTCTTTTCTGATATAGGAGAGTATTTCTGCTCCTACTTCATAATCTACTTTAATGCATGGGATTGAATTGCATGAACGGAGGAGGCTATCGCGAATTTGAGCAAATATAACCCCAATTCCACCTGCTTCTGATACTGCCAAAGCCGCATCATCAATATCTGGCGCAATATCTGGCGCATGAGCTACTGAGAAACAAAGGACCACCTTTCCTGCTGCTAATGTCTCATTGAGACTTCCACGCTTACAAACTAGGCTGCATATGTCAATCAGACTCAAATGAGAAGATGCTATAAGGTTGTGAAACAGAAAAAGACTGCAGAAGAAAAGTCCACATGAGGGAAAAAAAAAAAAAAGTTGAGAAAGATTCGATGTATTGCCCTGCATCATCAAAGGGGTTTATAGCTATGCGATCTGAGTATGCCAAACCAGTAAATCCTGCATGCTTTTGAGAATCCTTGGACTGGCCCTGCAACAAGTAAGATCGAGATAGGGAAGTTAGCAGTTTGGTTTATCTGAAATGACAGGTAAAACCATCCAAATTACCAAAAGGGTACGGTTGTTTCCAAGTGTAATGGCAGTAGGGAAGGCTCTATCTATGGTGGTTGCTGCAACAGTGATGAGCCAGGGTGCTGTATTCCCAACTGTTTGAGAGAAGGGGCCATCATTTCCTGCTGAACAAACCACAGTTATTCCCCTCGCTGTTGCATGAAAAGAACCTATGGAGATTGAGTCATGTTGATCACGATAGAGGAACAGAGGAATTTGGAAGCCTATTGACACAGAAAGAATGTCAACTCCATCATGAATGGCCTTGTCAAATGCTTTAAGGATATCTGCATCAGAGCATCCTTCATTGGCCCAGCAAACCTTGTAAATTGCTAAGCGGGCAAGAGGAGCACCACCCCTGGCTACCCCTGAAGCCAGTCCTCTATAATTTGCTTTCCTCACAAAACGGCCTGCAGCTGTTGAAGCTGTGTGGGTGCCATGACCTATTCGATCACGGGGAGATAGAAACTCTCCTGTCTCAGTTATATTGATATGATGTCCAACTCCTTTTATGAACCAGCGGGCACCAATCAGTTTTTTGTTACAATTGGTGGAGTCAAAGTGTTCTCCATGTTGGCAAATTCCTTTCCAACGAGAGGGAATAGGACCCATATTGTTATCGTCAAAGCTTTCTAGCTCTGGCCAGACACCTGCACGATTCTCAAAATGAGCAAAGATATTTGAAGTAATCAACAACATTATCAAAGTAGCTTCTGACACTACATTTATAATGTATTACCTGAATCAATGAGACCTACTATTGTTTCTTCACCCATGTTGCTTTCTGATAACAGATTTCCTTGATTGTTTGCAGGAAGCCCGAGAAAATCCCAGCTTCTGGTAGTATGAAGCTTGTGCATGCGATTAGGAATCACATGGATAACACCAGGAAACTCTGTAATTTGTTATGTATATTATGGATAACGTTAAAGATGTCTTACATGAAGAAAGATGTTACCACTTACCAGTATGCTATGTTATTTTCAAAGTTACCTGCAATTTTCTCCGCTTGGTATTCCGTCATTCTTGCTGCAAATCCGGAGAACCCGTGCTTGTAGCTATAGACAATGGAACTCTTGGCAGCTTCCTTGCTTCAATTCCAGTTCAAATAAACCTCTATCACTATGATGTAAAGCATAATGAACTCTACAATGTCAGCAGAAACTAGGAGGAAGATCATGAAATATTAACCTGCCAAGCAAAGTGCTTAACATATTATGGTGAGACTTTGTCGTAGTTGCGGGAGCTTCATGATGGTTGTCTCCCATGTATACTAGGTACACCGCCTGAAACATCTTTTTGAATTTAGTAGTCCCTCCAGTTAACATACTGAATTGAGATTCAAAAGAGTATAGACACTCACATTATTTGTTGATTTGGTCAATGATGTGGAAATCTGAAATTTGATTTGGAGTAAGAAGATTGTGAAGAGCGTAAGAGTTCTTCCGCCTCTCCATTTGTTCTCAAAGTTAACCATTGTTATGTCAGATGCAGATGTTGCAGAATTTTCTGCGCCTTAAGCTAAAGGGAAGAAGCAATTCTGATGTAACCCCACTTCAGGAAACCCTTGAATGTATTGAAATTTTATAGAAGCGAGAAAGGTGGAGCCTTCCCTTTGAAGACTTCCTTTAATTTTCAATCAATCTAGAGAATAGCAAGTCAAGCTATTTTATTTTTTATTTTTATTTGTATTTATATATATATATATATATATATATTTTTTTTTTAATCCCTGGCAGAGACAGTGTCTATCATTGTTGGCTCAATCTAAAGGGCATCAAAGCTTTAGAATGGTTAGGTAAACCAATATTCTCAGTTTGAATCCATGGGATCGACAATATAATGCTTCAATTACTGAACAATCGAATTGTCTCATTATTTGCAGTAATTTATGATCTTATGACTATGATTAGCATCAGGAGGCAGTATTGGCTTGATTGAGCGTCATTCCTGGAGCTTATACATATTAATGAAGATATGATCTATGTATGATGAATTTAAGTCCAAGAAATCCATAATTGTTAAGTGCACCTCCCAGTGATGATTAGCTCAACAATGAGATTAATCAACTATTCTGGTCATGGAAGCTATGGTATCTTTACTTTCATTTCTTATTCATTCATCACGTTTCAGTTCTGCTATAATCTAAGTTCAGTGTTGTCTAGGCAGCCATTCAACCGCACCCAATGAACCATCTTGGTATGATGATAATATGTATGCACAGTGATAGAATTGAGCTGGGATCACAACAGAAAGAAAAGGGGGAAAACTAAAAACAAATTAGTATTGGTTCCAATTACAGTGGTAGCCCATGTACTGAAGAGTGATGGGATATGTTTGGAGACTGACCATTGATAATGGAATGGAATTTCTTCCTTTTGTTTTTATAATAATCAGAATATTTACAAATTCTGTAACTTAAGCCAAAAAAAGTTTACATATCTCACTATTTTTGAAGTAGAACTGTATAATGATATACATTCAGTGATAATTGAGATTTGATTTCTTTATCTAATATTTCATATTACTTGATCAGATAAAGTAATATAAAATCTACCTAAGGATAAAAAAATTGATTATACATCAGGCAAACACAATCAAGATCATATATTGTTGGTATGAACAACTGATTCAAGGAGACAAAAAATCAGATTCAAAGACCAAATCAATATTTGACATGGAAATGGAATAAATTGTACTGAAGAAAAATGGATTCGACTACGCGTTAAAATTTTCATCTTTTATTTTGAGACACCAGTTTTGGTTCTTTAGTTGGTAAATGAAACCTCATTGAGCTTGTACTCTTGCTATTTGTCTGTTTACTTTCTAGCATCACATTTTTTTGCTCTTCTTGATAATTGATCTTACTTGATTTTTCTTTACAGCTAGGTTATCAAACCATGGGTTTCTTTGATAGGAATGGCTTTGAGTCCAGAGATCGAAGTGCAAATCTAACAAGGTATCTCCAACCTCTATTATTCTTTCATATAGATTTTGAACTATCTTGATGGACCTGGACCAATGCTGCTCCTTTAAGTCTGTGGCTGTTGTTCTCTCCTGATGTGCAAAGTGGATTTTCTCTTTACAGGAATAGCCCTTCTAGCCGTCGAGGAAACGGGCGAGGGGTGGGTATTACCACTCATCCCCTCGAGATTCATGAAGCTGTGCATCTTGAGGGCACAAGTGTGCATCTTGAGGGAGATGAGCGGTCACACTCACCCCTCGCCCGTTCCTCGCCATTTAGAATTTTCCTTACAGGAAGGGTTATTTTCTACTTTATGTAGACATGATATAGCCAACGCTATACTATTTTGTGTGAAATTGTATTTTACATTGTTTCGATTGAATGGCCAATAAATTTATACCTCCCAAAATTACGTTCTATATTCGTCAAATGATTTGTGAGTATTTGCAAAGCAATAACCTCCAAATAGGTAACACATGCTTAGCCAGAGGAAGAAAATATTTCGAGGAAGGAATCAACTTCAGAGTCCCTGTTGCATGTTTGATGGAGGAGAGGGAAACTGAATTCTTTGTGCTATTTTATATTATTATTAAGCCCAACCCCCGCACCCTACGTGCATGTCCCGTTATTAGCCGTTTTCAGGATGGAATCTAGGGTTTAACTAACTGTTGGGGGGTTTTTTTTTTTTTTTTTAAAAAACATCCAATTTATTCAAATAAAAAACCACGCCCGAAGGCTACATGACTGACCCCATAGGGATAAATAAAAAGCCGAAACAAAGCCTTACAAAACCAATACAAGCCTAGGCAAGATCAGTCTTTGTACCTTTTGGTTACTGTCCTAGCCCTATTGGATTTTCGGGGACAAATGCTTATATCTTTGGTGTGGCGCCTCTTATTCATCTTTCCGTCTGACATAGCCCCTAAAGCCAAATCACTGATCGCTACCTGTGGATCAAGCTCAGGTTCTGAGTTGACGTCATCACTATCCTCACTAGAACTTTCGAGTGTACTGAGGTCAAATGTCGGCGGTCGAAGTAACCTATTTTCTCTGAACAAAGATATAGCCTGATTCAAATTTTCTCCGACTCGTTTATAATCCGGGGAAGTTGTGATAGCATATTTGTCAAAATGTCCCTTTAACCTGAGCAAAGACTGCAAATCATCAGCCGAGAATTCCTGCACTTGCTGACTCTGTATAGCATCCCCTAGCTCTGTGCTAGTAACACCGATAAATGGGTTGCAGGGCGCTGGCTGAGGCGAAGCCTCGACCCCTGTCTTGGTACAGGGCGTATGCTGGGGCGAGGCCACTTCCACTGCCTTGTTGTGGGGCGCTGGCTGAGGCGAGACTCTGTTCTCTGGTGTGGTGCATGGCGCGGCAATGGCGCAGGCCACGTCCACAGCCTTGGTGCATGGCGCTGGCTTGGGCGAGACCATGGCCTCTGGCTTGAGGCAGATCGGTGGCTGAGGAGAAATCACGGCCCCTCTTGAAGGGTAGAGCACTGGCTTCTGCGACTCTGAAACAGTCTGCCCAATCTGAGTTTCACATGTGAAATCATTCGTCACAGTTGGCGACGCTGCACTTTGAATAGAAGGATTGTCCTTTGTTTCCGAAATTATCTCATCTTCGTGTAGGGGTAACTTTTGTTGTTGTCCAAGAACATTATCAATTTCTGAAGTTGTATACCCCGCCTCTAGTAGGCATTCCTCCGTAGACTCATGCTGGACCCCGGTTTTAGCATGCTCTAATTTGTGACCCGCTATTTGTAATTCCGCTGTAGGACCTTCATCTTGCTCAATATTCTCCATCAATGCCTCAAAAGTGTTGGACAAACCCATCTTAACCGGGTCAATGGCCACCTGCTTTCTATCCCCGACTCCGTCCGAAATCTCCTCGCCTTTGCTATTTTTTGTTCCACTCACACCCACTTCCGAGGTCGAAGAATTTCCTTTTCTGATCACCGGAACATATTGTTGCCTGGTATTGATACTTTCGGTCTTTGATTTGGCTACCTTCTCAACATTACCTAGTTCTGAAACCCGGCCACCGCCCTTAATGCCTAGCTTCTTGCGACAAACACTTTCCTGATGCCCGAGCAAGGAACAAAAGTCACAATATTTGAAACCTGGGTACTCAATCTTCTGCCAGAAACCTCTATTATTGGCCCTATCAATCCATACTTTGTTTGGTAATTTGTCCGCCAAAGTCATCTCAACATACACGCGGGCAAAGCCCGGGCGCGATAAACATCTAGTATGATCATCCATTCTCAAAAAAACACCAAAAGAATTGACAATAGCTTTTAAAATAGGGGGATGAAAAAGATGTAAAGGTAAGTTAGGCAACTCTACCCACAGTGGCACCGATATCGGATCCTCCTTCAGACTAAAGCCATCATGCCAACAAAATGCTTTGAAACGAACGCCACGAATCAAAATGGAATCCCGCGACAAAACTTTCTTTGCTTCCTCCTCCGATTGAAGACGAACTAAAACATGCCGTTGATTGAGTAAGCCGAGCGAAAAATCTCCCAGAATTCCCCAACTTCTGTGAATCGAATCTCGGATGTCTTCCAATGTTGGGCGGTAACTAGAGAATTTTAAAACGATCACATGTTTTTCCATAAACGCCTCACCACGGAACTCATCTGT
The DNA here is from genome assembly GCA_963556465.1 of Berberis vulgaris. NCBI lineage: Eukaryota > Viridiplantae > Streptophyta > Magnoliopsida > Ranunculales > Berberidaceae > Berberis > Berberis vulgaris. The sequence continues at coordinate 693,578 of OY747128.1, read as the reverse complement.
TGCCGTAATGCCAATTGCGGGAGCTCCCTCTTTACGGAATCTAGTGCCTTCAATCGGAATCTAGTGCCGTAATGCCAATTGCCTTTAAAACGATCACATGTTTTACATTGGGTCGTTGACCTTATTTATTTATTTATTAATTCATATCCAAATGCTACATGATTGACACCCGAAGGTTACAAAACCACTTAACATCCTTGTCGCTTCCATCTCGCAATTTACTTTCGCTTCACTCTGGTCTGGTCCATTTAAGCAATTACATTTATTACCCGAAGCCTGATAATGGCGGAGCACACATGCTTTTAATAATGGGCGAAAGCACACAAATCCTAAATGGTGAGTCTCAAACTCACGACTTCTTACAAGAAGAGTGGATGTCCGACTAACTGAGCTACAATTATTGGACTTTTTCGTCTGTGAAATACAACTTAAAATCTTCTTGAAAACAACCTAAAAACCATAATTTGAACTCTTCTTCAACACTTATTGAACTCTTCATCAACTCTGCTTCATTCTCTTCGTAACAACATCATGCAAGGTATCATCTTCTTCATCATGTTAGTTGAGCACTAAAAAAATTATCAATAAGTAGGGGTTAAGTTGCATGCTGCCTATTTTGTTTTGAAGGGGTATATCTAATTTTGAACATGACAAACTCACCTTATGTGTTCACAGTTACCATGTCACATGTTTTCTCTTATAGACCACTCAGTTGATGATTGTTTCCGAGTATATAGTAGGTGTCCAAAGCCCAGTTACAATGGCATTTGCTTGTGCCTCACCTCAAACTCTGATAAGAACCTGGGTATGGCCTACTTTGTTTGTCAATGAGTGCAAGAGCTTCCAATAGCTGAATGATGCCATAATTGTTGCAATGGATAGAGGTGCATGTGTGGATGTGATGAAGGAATGTCCATGAAAGATTTTTAGTGTGATGGCTGTTATGCAGAGAGAAAACTTGTTACATTATATAGTATAGTAGGTGTCTAAAGCTGAATTACAATGGGATTCTTAACATGAATACTATGTTCTATGTATTTGGTGATCCTAGATGTACCCATATCAATGAAAGGGGTGACTTATTATTTCGATGAATCAATAACCAAAAAATTTATAAATATCTCGATATGTCTAGACATTTCAAATCATGGTTAAGAGGATTGGCTTTGTCTGTCGACTTTTTTTTTGTTAAAAAACCATTTTCTTTCTTAGTCTTGACCTCAGTCGTCTCCACTTGGGTTTTATTGTCTAGCTATGGTCTATATGTAGCACTATTGCTTCCACATATGCCATGTTCAATACCACTGCATTTGTCTCTGGCTTCTCCATCATTTTTTTTACAAAAATTCTTAATGGCATGGGAAAATCGGCCTGGTTGATTGTCTGGGGGGGGGGCTAAAATTACATTTTTGTTAGAGAGAGGGGGGCAAAAATGTAATTTCGCCCCCCAGGCAGTCAACCAGGCTGGAGCTAGAATTACTCTTTTTTTTATTAGGGTCACCTAACCCTAGTCTAGGTAGTTAGAAAATACAGTCATTTTTTTTGGTTAGGTTTTGGCTTTTTTATAGTTTATCCTTTTTCTTTAAAACACAATCACAAACATCATTTATAGGAGTAAAAGTGTAAAAAGCTTAAAACTTTGGCAAAAAAAATGGTTGTGTTCCCTATCTACTTAGAATTGAGGCCCTTACATATCTTAGTTTTGTGACCACACTTTTTGAATCTTTACATCTCCTTTGTTGCCTGGTATGATGATATTTCTCATCTTCATCTCTCCTCCCAAGAGTCTTTGGTCTCCTTATTGTGAGGCTCGTATCTAGGGGTGGGCATCTCATCCCGCGATCCCGTTTCGTCTCGCCCCGATTTTTTCGAGTCTTAATGGAATTGAATAATTTCATCCTGATATCGTTCCGACCTGATCTAGAATGGGATGGGATGGGATGAAGATTTTCAATCCCGCCAATCTCGTCCCGTCCCGAGCTAATTTTTCAATATTTATTATTAATATTTTTATTTATTTATTTATTTTAGGATTGCAATATTTGGATGCCCATATAAGTTCATTGATGTATATAACATTTTAGCATCTCAATTTGTCTTTCACATACACATCTCTAGATTAATCAATTGGTTTCAATAATACTTCTGGCATTGCTCTCACAAGTTATAACACCAGATTTAATTAATTAGTAAAAAAAAAAAAAACATAAAATCAGAGAGAAAGTGGCATTCAATAGTCAGTATTGGTTGTCAAATATAGCTGCTTAGATTTGAAGTTGTGATTTATGTGTAATGCATGTGCACCTGCATCAATCTAAGAAGAAGAATATGTGGAGACGCACATGATTGATGATGAATTATGTTTGAGTTGCTTTTTAAGAGGATAAAAACAAGGAGTTTTTCTAACAAGAAAAAGTCAACTTTACTTGGTTAATGAACCCATGTCCCAGCACCAATGTGTTGGATTGCATTAATTAATGCATTAACATTGACCGAAGATAGGCCGATTTGTATTAACAATCAACTTTTGAGGTGGGGGGGATTACTAGCAAATTCATTACTTACTTATTGTCCCGTCTTCAACCCGTTTATAGTTTTATACCTATTAGATTATCAAAAATCTTGATCAACAAATAGACCACGCTGATCCCGTCCCGAACTCGTTTGGGATGGGACGAGGTCGGAATGGGGTCTATCCTATCTCGTCCCGTCCTAATCCCGTATGAATGGGATGAGTCTATCTCGTCCCATCTCGTATCGTGCCCACCCCTACTAGTATCTAATGTGGTTATTATGGAATTAAAAATATGTACAACATGTAATATGTTCACCTCCAACTGATCCTTGGAGCTTGGAATGGTCCTAATGTCCATGCAATATGCCATCACGCAGGTGTGTAGTTGTTTGTTAAGACTTGTGCCAATCTCCTTAAGAAAATCAGGCTTTTACATTGGGGTCCAAAATCACCCAAATATGATTAGCAACAGTCTGTCTCAAGTCCATTGCTTATGAAAGGGAAGAAGTCTTGATTTCCATTGAATGAACCATTCCATAAGACTGTCGTTCGGGAGGAAAAGCCACTTTGATTCATTGGCTATGGCAGTTCAAATGGATTGGGACAAAGGGCAGTCAATGAACAGGTCGATTGACAAGAATATGAACACGGTTTGAAGGATTGTCAATAGTAAGAATTTACCATGAGCGAGAGCCGAGAGTCCAAAGGAAGAACTTTTGCCTCTTCCTCCAGAAAAACCCATTAGAGAAAGGGATAGCGTGTTGGCTTTGATCAGCATGGTTGGAAAGGAAACTAGCTGAAACTAACTTCTTATGAAAGTCCTTAACAGAGAAAAACAATCAATTTTTTATCTCATAACCACTTGTCATTATCATCATTGGGGGCAAACAACTCAAGGAAGGCAAGCATCTATGAGGACACACTAAGGACATGCCTGTACATAGTATTATTTACTTTTTCAGCATATTAGTAGTCATATTATTTCACTTATAGGTCAAAATGGCTACACAAGTACTACTAACTTGCATAATATGCTTCTAATATTTGTGAAACATTGAAACTTTTGAAAAATATGTGAAAAAAATTGATAATCCATAAAGTAACTTATGGGAGTATCCGACCAGTGTCGATACATGTCCAAGGAATAATTATTATTTTTTAAAAATAAAGTGTCTGCATAGATGCAACAATTAAGTTGGATTTTTAATTGATTTATTATTTTTCAATAACTGGCTTTGGAGAACAAAACGATTAAGACTCATTTCCCCCCCTCCGGAACCACATGACAAAGGGCAGTTGGAACAACTTCCTTCGTGGCAGAAACGATTCCAGCAGAAGTCACCAACCCAGTAGGCCTTTTCCGCTTTGCAGGCCAACCAACATTGAACAAATCACTCATAACCTTACTTTTGGAAGGACTAGGACTCTAGGAGGCCTCAGAGCCCTGCTCTTCCTCGTGGTCAGATCTGCACTCTGACCACCAACACGCATAAACAACCAATGATCGTTCCTGATTACCAAGGATGCACGGACACGCGTGTCGTGTCAGACACGAACACGACACGATGACTCGACAATTTCCAAAAAATTAGGACTCGATGACATAGTCAAACTTTACTTTTTATTAATTTTTTTTTATAACTCATGTGAACATAAACAACAACCTAAAGTTTAAAATTGTTTAAAATTTGTACTTTTGAAGCTGGAAAAGAAGAGCTTAATAAGAGAGATAGAAAAAATTTACAGAGATGCACAAATAGTCAAAATTTACTGAGTGTATCTAATTTACAAATTGTTTCAAAACAGTGTCTAATTGTGTATCTAAAAGCAAAATAGTCATCAGAAACAGAGAAATCAAATTACAGCGAAATTACACATCAAAATACCCTTTTTGTGTATTGTATTAACTTAGAGCGAGCGAAGTAACGACCTTGATGACGTCTGATATACCACCAAATGAAAATGTCAGTCAAGAACCCTCAGATTGAGTACGGCGTGAAGAGGTGCTCTAATTGAAGCAACTCTCTCCGATTGAAGGAATCGAAGAATTGACAATTGCAATTGAGTGCAACAGAACTGGTGTTTCTTCAAAAACTACTTCTAAAAATCAGCAGAGAAAAACAGGAAAAAACCAAGAAAAAAAGAAAAAAACTGGCCGTGTCGGACCCGTGCCCTGTCTGTGTCGGTCTCAGTCAACATGTCTTGACCGTTGACAGCGTGTCGGACACGAGTACATGTCCGACACGTATCTGATTCTCGAAACGGGGATTTTTCGAAGAGTCCGTGCATCCTTGCTGATTATTAAGGCCGTAGAGGCCATTCTGGTCAACAACCTCCAACTAGAGCACGTCTTCAAGTGGCATCCAAGGAAGGGAAAGGAATCGAGCCTTCGTCGACTGTTCTTCTGCAGTCAGTTGCAATTCGTTCAAGTTCTCGGGGCGTCCTGAATGACCTGAGAATGAGACTACCGCAAAGATTGAAGTACCTACATTCCATGGAAGCATAGAACCAAGTCTCCTGCCAGGACTTGAAATCATCTTTCGGCTTGCCCACACAAGCAGACGAGATCAAATAGCAGACAACATTCTGGTTGAACTTCAATGCTAGCAAAGAATGCAGCACATTCTTGTTCAAACGGATCTCGACCCACAGAGCCTTGACCAAGGTACCAACCAAGATCCTCCAGCCATTAAGACCCAATTGAACAAGAGAAATATCGGTCAAGTCCGAATAAGACCATATGATCTCCGAAACTGGGAAATGGAGGCCAACCCTAAACATTCCAAGATACAGGGCTACGTAACCAGCCTTTGGCTGGATAGGGCTATCACCATCTTCTGGCAGCACAAGATGCAAGTCGGACAGAAGAGAATATGCATGACGGAGGTCATCCAAGGCGGCCTGGGTTGTCAACATCGAGCGTCACTCGATTGACACTAAGAGATTTCTTGCAAATGGAAGAATGTGTAAAGAAGATAAGACACCTCTCTAACGTCCTTATATAGGATTAAACAACGAAAATACAACCAATGAAAGATCGTGTAGGAAATGATAGCTGCACAAAACCCTAAAATCACACCAAAATGAGTTGAATGGTGGCTTAGTTGAGTTGCAGTTAAATTGTGGTCGTTGACTCGACAGCCCCTCCATCCCAGTTATTAAAAACATTAATGTTGCGCATAACATTGATGACGAACCTCAATAACCCACCGCCGCACAGTTAGTATCCATGCAAGTGAGCCTACTAACTGGGGGGATTAGCTGATGATACATCAAACAACCATTTGATCATGACCAAACACGTGACACAAATCATTTCTTATTAGGGACAATCAGTTCAAACCAAAAATCAGTAACTTAGGCCCAATGAATCTCTCCCCAGAGAACATAGACGATACGAAGAAGACAAGTCATGACGGGAATCTCTCCCCCAAGAACGTATCTCAATGAAAAAGGAGACCGTTATGAGAAACGCTCGCCTTCATTGCGCCATGCATGCATAAGTCACGTACAAAATTAATTACTCTTATTATATAAGGTAAATGAGAGAAGAAGAAGCAGGGAAGAAAAATCCTACAAGTATACTATGTCTAAGTTCATATTCTTCCTTAGTTCACTGAGTTAAGCATCGGAGTGCTTTCGGCCACCAACAAGGTGCTCTTTGGCAATCTAACCCTGTTTTGGAGGTCAAATATCGAAAACAAATTTACATATGATACAAAATGCCAACAGGAGTAATATTTCTTTGATGAACATTTATTCAGGGTAGAGCAACGACAATAGATAAGATTGTTAACGATGGGGTGATCCTGATCAAAGACGCCCGCTATGTCAGTCTCACTCAGAATCCATCATCAATCACGGTCACCTCTCTAAGCATAATGGGTGCAAGATGTTGGAAGAATTTGTGAGAACAATGATGGTAATCCAAACTATTAATGAACAATTTATCCAATGGCCAACCAAAGGAACAACTATTCAAAATTTATCAAGCATTGGAAGATGGATCTGGACCAGATATTCATGATACTGTTTGGATCATTTAGAAAGTTGGGATGCTAGAGTGCCTCAAGTTCAATACAGCACAGTAGAGGATGTCATCACTATAATTAAAATTCTTTTGCACATGTGGGGAGCCAAGGGGAGTTCTAAATGACATTCCTTTTTCCTCGTGTGTGTTTCATTGGGAAAATATTGTAAAAAACAACACATGACGTATAATGTATTTAGAGATCAGTTACTGATCTCCCAATATGAAAGTGAGCTCTCTTTAAGTATCTTAATGCAGATTGAGGACAAGAACACTTGGAGTGAGAAATATTCTCCTTTAATGACTGTTACATTTACTTCTACCTTACCCTCTCTCTCATGTTATAGCTTATATTGCCTTGGAATTTCCATTTTGGAGATGTGAAATTGAGGGGGGAAATGATGCATATGATTTATTAAATTCAACGGGGCACAACTTATGCAGATAAAAAAGAACTTACATTCCACGCATAAAACAATCAAATGACATGTTCTTCATATAAATTAGAAAGTATAAAGAAATCAAGCCATTTTAGTAAGTATGAACTCACATCATAAACTGTAATTTCCACTGGAATCACATAGCCAGCTTTATCAGCAGTCCTTGCATTGTAATCTTTACAGAAAGCCATGATATTAACACCCTTGGATCCAAGAGCTGGTCCTACAGGTGGTGCAGGAGTAGCCTTCCCTGCCTCCAGAGCCAGCTTAATCATTCCAATTACTGCACAATTTACAACAAAGAAATATCAGAAACAAAAAAGTATCTAAACCTAATTTGTAAAACTAAATTGTTAGAGAGCTTGATAACTCCTCGACACTGAATATACAAAAAAAAAATACAAAACTAAGAAACAAACATAACACTCATGCATTCAAACCTAATTACCTCTCAGCAAAACTGCTAAGTAAGAGAGAGGGAGGGGGGGTAGTTGAAAAAATGATTGAAATATTTGCATGCTCACGAGTCAATTATGCATTTTGCATGGTGAAGACTTAGGAATTTCCCTGTGAAAATTTTCGCATAGCAAGGAAAAACAGCCTAAGGATATAGAATGCAAATGCATTCTTTTACATATAGCTCCTCAAAATTAGGTGCTTAGTACGATTTTACTTAAAACGATTATGGGATTACAATGCAAATCCTAAATGCAATTTTACTACCCATCAAAAAAGTTGGACCATTAAAAAATCCAAGATATCTTCAACAAATCTTCGGTGATCCAATTGACTCAAAAGACAAAAACCATTGCAATAAAAAAAAACCAAGATGATTAAATTCAAAAAGAACAAATTTGAATAAAAGGGAATAGCATATCACGATACTCAAACAGCAGTCAGTTCAATGAACTCAAAACACACTCATTGAATTAAAGCAATAAAGAATTAGGACTCTTAAAGAAACAAAACAATCCAGGAGCTCTATTGTATTGAGGCTACAAAAAAGGAGAAAATTGTGACGGAACACTTTCCATGCACTTAAAACACAGAGGGAGCAAGCAAGAATTCTTTACTTAAATTACTGGAACATTCTTAAACTTCAACAATTTTGTATCAACAAAACAACAACCCATTCTAGAAAAAGACTACTTTCTCTGGTAATCTTCACAAATCCAATTGATCGAAATTTTTTTTTTTTTTAAAATGATAAAAATTAACCCATTTTGTAATTTTTACAAAAAGTTAGCATTCCACTGTCCCGAAGTAAAACCATAACTCATTTGAGCAAATTGAACATATGTTACTGGAACACACTGATGAATTGAAAAGTGGGTGTTGGAAGACAGACCCAGGGATGAAGAAGGAAGGAGAGAGGAAGAGAGCTTGGCGACATCGTGTGAAGAGTGTTGAGTGAGTGGGAGATGATAAGCGGAGAGGGAAGCCATTACAGAGAGAATGAGAGCAAAGTAGAGAAGAGATAACGCTTTCAACGATTAAGTGCAGAGGAGGGGTCTTTGTAATTGTATGGATCACCGGTGGGCCTCATCCCAACCCTAATGATGGGCTTCTTAACTGACCTTGGATCACGTGAATGGGCTTGGTTGGGGTAAATTTTACCTCAAACCTCAAAGTAGGTTATGCTTGATAGTGTAGGGGTAGGCATGGGATGGGATGGATCTCATCCTATTGTTTTATCTTTCAGACAGAATCGGGATATGGGGTATACCTCATCCCTTCTCAAACGAGATCAGACGGGATGAGCATGGTTCAAATACAATAAAAAAAATAAAAAATAAAAAAAAAATCATTCCTCAACCCTTGATGATGATGAATAATGTTATTATCAGTTATCACGGATGTGCCTCATCCCAAAGACAATAACGTGTTTGGGCTTTATAATTCTCAGTTTGAACATCATTAAGCTTGATTGAGACGAATAATGGTAAGGAAATTTTGTCTCATATTTATTTCATTCCTCAACCCTCTGATGCTCACCTACATCTACCTAAAATATCCTTGGCAGGTTTCCACTAGCACGCCTCCTTAATCGTGGAGAGTAAAATACTTGCTCAATGTATAAATGTGAATCATTTCTTGGATTCCTGACTAAATTTGTGGAGATGGGATAACAACATGAAAATAGGAAATTTTGGGGAAATAGGTAAACACTAGCATACTTTACTGCTTGTTTCATTCATTAACTGATCAAATACGTGCATTTTCCAATGCTATTTGTATGAGATTGTTTACATATCCGCATATGATTCATATTTTATAGCACGAACAGCTATAGGACTTCTGACAAAATGTTCGCCATCGGTCCAAGTCAGGCTTCCAAATGAATAATCTTCATGCACCTTCTGAGTAGAAGTAAACTTCAATTTGAAAGGAAGTATGGCAGTAGTTGAGTTGAAGGATAATGTCTGGGGTACGACTGTTGTTTCTATACCATGTGGAGATTGCACAATAGCTTTATACACAGAATTGGCAGGGCCTACATTGGTGACTGTTCTGATGAGCGAAATAGTCCTCTTAAGATTGGGGATGGAGATGGAGGGGAGATTTAGTTTCAAGCCAAAATGCCTTTTCTTCATGCAGGATGTTGCTGTCATTGTTAGATTTATAATAGCTGAAGTGCTATAGCCCATGGAGCAGAGGAACTGAACATAGTTCTCTGTGCTCATGTTGTAAATTAGCCCAGGATTTGCTGCCCTACTGGGGTCGACATGCCCTCCACCAATGTCAAAAGGATCAGCTGGCTTGCGTGTAGCTCCCTCGGAAATTATATTTGCTCCATCTATCCTGGTTTGGGATGCTGCAATTTTACCATTGATGATCACAATTGTCGTAATTGATAATATTGTTTGTGTTTAATGAGCTTGACTCACCACTGGTAACGAGCGCTGATTTTATGGCTGCTGGGGACCAATCTGGGTGTAGGGATTTGATGAGCGCGGCTATTCCTGCCACATGAGGACAAGCCATTGAGGTTCCTGACATTAAAGCAAAGCCATTGCTACTTTCTGGATGAATTGATGGTGGATATGCTGCTAAGATGCTCACTCCTGGTGCAGCTATATCTGGCTGTCAAAATTAATCATACATCAAATGACCAATCAATTGTAAGAATTCTCATAAAGGATAAAATCTTTAGACTATAATGCATGCAGATTGACATATAAGCTGAGTCCCTTACTCTATTATTTCTTCCTATTTGCAGCTAATAGGATGCTGTTGAAATATGCCTATTTGATAGGAATAGATATCATTGTGCTTGGGCCTGTATTGATTTTTTAGTTTTTCTAGAATTCAGGTAGTTTAAGGTCTCTTAATTCTTATTTGAATAACACATAGTTTACTTTTTAGGACTAGACTTAGTTCTATTACAAATAAGGGCTAAGTTGAAGTTTTGGTTCTAGTATTTTTTTTTTTAACCTCTTTATTTAATTTTTTTAACACTTTCAAATCACATGATCCAGTGGTAAATGAACATATTTGATTAATCCTCCAATTTAGAAGTTCTTATGACTGTTTCAGTATTAAATAGTCCATCCCGGTGCCATGGTTTGCTTGATCTCCTCACGAACACGTTTTACTAGAAAAAAACATGGATAATCCCGCTGATGAAAAGAACATATATACCTTCAATACAGCCGGTGATAAGGAATTTGGTCCTCTAGATGAAAAATACGCAACTCTTGGAGATGCCCATCTCCCAACAACAGTCCTAGGATCGCTCAGCTTTACAACTGGATACCTTTAGTAAAAGAAAATGAGTTAAGCTCATCCTTCAATTGATGCTAACTTCCAGTTGTTGCTGTTTATTTATTTATTTATTAGATTGTACTTATATCTCAGTTTTATCTGCTTACCTTTCTTTTCTGATATAGGAGAGTATTTCTGCTCCTACTTCATAATCTACTTTAATGCATGGGATTGAATTGCATGAACGGAGGAGGCTATCGCGAATTTGAGCAAATATAACCCCAATTCCACCTGCTTCTGATACTGCCAAAGCCGCATCATCAATATCTGGCGCAATATCTGGCGCATGAGCTACTGAGAAACAAAGGACCACCTTTCCTGCTGCTAATGTCTCATTGAGACTTCCACGCTTACAAACTAGGCTGCATATGTCAATCAGACTCAAATGAGAAGATGCTATAAGGTTGTGAAACAGAAAAAGACTGCAGAAGAAAAGTCCACATGAGGGAAAAAAAAAGTTGAGAAAGATTCGATGTATTGCCCTGCATCATCAAAGGGGTTTATAGCTATGCGATCTGAGTATGCCAAACCAGTAAATCCTGCATGCTTTTGAGAATCCTTGGACTGGCCCTGCAACAAGTAAGATCGAGATAGGGAAGTTAGCAGTTTGGTTTATCTGAAATGACAGGTAAAACCATCCAAATTACCAAAAGGGTACGGTTGTTTCCAAGTGTAATGGCAGTAGGGAAGGCTCTATCTATGGTGGTTGCTGCAACAGTGATGAGCCAGGGTGCTGTATTCCCAACTGTCTGAGAGAAGGGGCCATTATTTCCTGCTGAACAAACCACAGTTATTCCCCTCGCTGTTGCATGAAAAGAACCTATGGAGATTGAGTCATGTTGATCAAGATAGAGGAACAGAGGAATTTGGATGATGCCTATTGACACAGAAAGAATGTCAACTCCATCATGAATGGCCTTGTCAAATGCTTTAAGGATATCTGCATCAGAGCATCCTTCATTGGCCCAGCAAACCTTGTAAATTGCTAAGCGGGCAAGAGGAGCACCACCCCTGGCTACCCCTGAAGCCAGTCCTCTATAATTTGCTTTCCTCACAAAACGGCCTGCAGCTGTTGAAGCTGTGTGGGTGCCATGACCTATTCGATCACGGGGAGATAGAAACTCTCCTGTCTCAGTTATATTGATATGATGTCCAACTCCTTTTATGAACCAGCGGGCACCAATCAGTTTTTTGTTACAATTGGTGGAGTCAAAGTGTTCTCCATGTTGGCAAATTCCTTTCCAACGAGAGGGAATAGGACCCATATTGTTATCGTCAAAGCTTTCTAGCTCTGGCCAGACACCTGCACGATTCTCAAAATGAGCAAAGATATTTGAAGTAATCAACAACATTATCAAAGTAGCTTCTGACACTACATTTATAATGTATTACCTGAATCAATGAGACCTACTATTGTTTCTTCACCCATGTTGCTTTCTGATAACAGATTTCCTTGATTGTTTGCAGGAAGCCCGAGAAAATCCCAGCTTCTGGTAGTATGAAGCTTGTGCATGCGATTAGGAATCACATGGATAACACCAGGAAACTCTGTAATTTGTTATGTATATTATGGATAACGTTAAAGATGTCTTACATGAAGAAAGATGTTACCACTTACCAGTATGCTATGTTATTTTCAAAGTTACCTGCAATTTTCTCCGCTTGGTATTCCGTCATTCTTGCTGCAAATCCGGAGAACCCGTGCTTGTAGCTATAGACCATGGAACTCTTGGCAGCTTCCTTGCTTCAATTCCAGTTCAAATAAACCTCTATCACTATGATGTAAAGCATAATGAACTCTACAATGTCAGCAGAAACTAGGAGGAAGATCATGAAATATTAACCTGCCAAGCAAAGTGCTTAACATATTATGGTGAGACTTTGTCGTAGTTGCGGGAGCTTCATGATGGTTGTCTCCCATGTATACTAGGTACACCGCCTGAAACATCTTTTTGAATTTAGTAGTCCCTCCAGTTAACATACTGAATTGAGATTCAAAAGAGTATAGACACTCACATTATTTGTTGATTTGGTCAATGATGTGGAAATCTGAAATTTGATTTGGAGTAAGAAGATTGTGAAGAGCGTAAGAGTTCTTCCGCCTCTCCATTTGTTCTCAAAGTTAACCATTGTTATGTCAGATGCAGATGTTGCAGAATTTTCTGCGCCTTAAGCTAAAGGGAAGAAGCAATTCTGATGTAACCCCACTTCAGGAAACCCTTGAATGTATTGAAATTTTATAGAAGCGAGAAAGGTGGAGCCTTCCCTTTGAAGACTTCCTTTAATTTTCAATCAATCTAGAGAATAGCAAGTCAAGCTATTTTATTTTTTATTTTTATTTGTATTTATATATATATATATATATATATATATATATATATATATATATATATATATTTTTTTTTTTAATCCCTGGCAGAGACAGTGTCTATCATTGTTGGCTCAATCTAAAGGGCATCAAAGCTTTAGAATGGTTAGGTAAACCAATATTCTCAGTTTGAATCCATGGGATCGACAATATAATGCTTCAATTACTGAACAATCGAATTGTCTCATTATTTGCAGTAATTTATGATCTTATGACTATGATTAGCATCAGGAGGCAGTATTGGCTTGATTGAGCGTCATTCCTGGAGCTTATACATATTAATGAAGATATGATCTATGTATGATGAATTTAAGTCCAAGAAATCCATAATTGTTAAGTGCACCTCCCAGTGATGATTAGCTCAACAATGAGATTAATCAACTATTCTGGTCATGGAAGCTATGGTATCTTTACTTTCATTTCTTATTCATTCATCACGTTTCAGTTCTGCTATAATCTAAGTTCAGTGTTGTCTAGGCAGCCATTCAACCGCACCCAATGAACCATCTTGGTATGATGATAATATGTATGCACAGTGATAGAATTGAGCTGGGATCACAACAGAAAGAAAAGGGGGAAAACTAAAAACAAATTAGTATTGGTTCCAATTACAGTGGTAGCCCATGTACTGAAGAGTGATGGGATATGTTTGGAGACTGACCATTGATAATGGAATGGAATTTCTTCCTTTTGTTTTTATAATAATCAGAATATTTACAAATTCTGTAACTTAAGCCAAAAAAAGTTTACATATCTCACTATTTTTGAAGTAGAACTGTATAATGATATACATTCAGTGATAATTGAGATTTGATTTCTTTATCTAATATTTCATATTACTTGATCAGATAAAGTAACATAAAATCTACCTAAGGATAAAAAAATTGATTATACATCAGGCAAACACAATCAAGATCATATATTGTTGGTATGAACAACTGATTCAAGGAGACAAAAAATCAGATTCAAAGACCAAATCAATATTTGACATGGAAATGGAATAAATTGTACTGAAGAAAAATGGATTCGACTACGCGTTAAAATTTTCATCTTTTATTTTGAGACACCAGTTTTGGTTCTTTAGTTGGTAAATGAAACCTCATTGAGCTTGTACTCTTGCTATTTGTCTGTTTACTTTCTAGCATCACATTTTTTTGCTCTTCTTGATAATTGATCTTACTTGATTTTTCTTTACAGCTAGGTTATCAAACCATGGGTTTCTTTGATAGGAATGGCTTTGAGTCCAGAGATCGAAGTGCAAATCTAACAAGGTATCTCCAACCTCTATTATTCTTTCATATAGATTTTGAACTATCTTGATGGACCTGGACCAATGCTGCTCCTTTAAGTCTGTGGCTGTTGTTCTCTCCTGATGTGCAAAGTGGATTTTCTCTTTACAGGAATAGCCCTTCTAGCCGTCGAGGAAACGGGCGAGGGGTGGGTATTACCACTCATCCCCTCGAGATTCATGAAGCTGTGCATCTTGAGGGCACAAGTGTGCATCTTGAGGGAGATGAGCGGTCACACTCACCCCTCGCCCGTTCCTCGCCATTTAGAATTTTCCTTACAGGAAGGGTTATTTTCTACTTTATGTAGACATGATATAGCCAACGCTATACTATTTTGTGTGAAATTGTATTTTACATTGTTTCGATTGAATGGCCAATAAATTTATACCTCCCAAAATTACGTTCTATATTCGTCAAATGATTTGTGAGTATTTGCAAAGCAATAACCTCCAAATAGGTAACACATGCTTAGCCAGAGGAAGAAAATATTTCGAGGAAGGAATCAACTTCAGAGTCCCTGTTGCATGTTTGATGGAGGAGAGGGAAACTGAATTCTTTGTGCTATTTTATATTATTATTAAGCCCAACCCCCGCACCCTACGTGCATGTCCCGTTATTAGCCGTTTTCAGGATGGAATCTAGGGTTTAACTAACTGTTGGGGGTTTTTTTTTTTTTTTTTAAAAACATCCAATTTATTCAAATAAAAAACCACGCCCGAAGGCTACATGACTGACCCCATAGGGATAAATAAAAAGCCGAAACAAAGCCTTACAAAACCAATACAAGCCTAGGCAAGATCAGTCTTTGTACCTTTTGGTTACTGTCCTAGCCCTATTGGATTTTCGGGGACAAATGCTGATATCTTTGGTGTGGCGCCTCTTATTCATCTTTCCGTCTGACATAGCCCCTAAAGCCAAATCACTGATCGCTACCTGTGGATCAAGCTCAGGTTCTGAGTTGACGTCATCACTATCCTCACTAGAACTTTCGAGTGTACTGAGGTCAAATGTCGGCGGTCGAAGTAACCTATTTTCTCTGAACAAAGATATAGCCTGATTCAAATTTTCTCCGACTCGTTTATAATCCGGGGAAGTTGTGATAGCATATTTGTCAAAATGTCCCTTTAACCTGAGCAAAGACTGCAAATCATCAGCCGAGAATTCCTGCACTTGCTGACTCTGTATAGCATCCCCTAGCTCTGTGCTAGTAACACCGATAAATGGGTTGCAGGGCGCTGGCTGAGGCGAAGCCTCGACCCCTGTCTTGGTACAGGGCGTATGCTGGGGCGAGGCCACTTCCACTGCCTTGTTGTGGGGCGCTGGCTGAGGCGAGACTCTGTTCTCTGGTGTGGTGCATGGCGCGGCAATGGCGCAGGCCACGTCCACAGCCTTGGTGCATGGCGCTGGCTTGGGCGAGACCATGGCCTCTGGCTTGAGGCAGATCGGTGGCTGAGGAGAAATCACGGCCCCTCTTGAAGGGTAGAGCACTGGCTTCTGCGACTCTGAAACAGTCTGCCCAATCTGAGTTTCACATGTGAAATCATTCGTCACAGTTGGCGACGCTGCACTTTGAATAGAAGGATTGTCCTTTGTTTCCGAAATTATCTCATCTTCGTGTAGGGGTAACTTTTGTTGTTGTCCAAGAACATTATCAATTTCTGAAGTTGTATACCCCGCCTCTAGTAGGCATTCCTCCGTAGACTCATGCTGGACCCCGGTTTTAGCATGCTCTAATTTGTGACCCGCTATTTGTAATTCCGCTGTAGGACCTTCATCTTGCTCAATATTCTCCATCAATGCCTCAAAAGTGTTGGACAAACCCATCTTAACCGGGTCAATGGCCACCTGCTTTCTATCCCCGACTCCGTCCGAAATCTCCTCGCCTTTGCTATTTTTTGTTCCACTCACACCCACTTCCGAGGTCGAAGAATTTCCTTTTCTGATCACCGGAACATATTGTTGCCTGGTATTGATACTTTCGGTCTTTGATTTGGCTACCTTCTCAACATTACCTAGTTCTGAAACCCGGCCACCGCCCTTAATGCCTAGCTTCTTGCGACAAACACTTTCCTGATGCCCGAGCAAGGAACAAAAGTCACAATATTTGAAACCTGGGTACTCAATCTTCTGCCAGAAACCTCTATTATTGGCCCTATCAATCCATACTTTGTTTGGTAATTTGTCCGCCAAAGTCATCTCAACACACACGCGGGCAAAGCCCGGGCGCGATAAACATCTAGTATGATCATCCATTCTCAAAAAAACACCAAAAGAATTGACAATAGCTTTTAAAATAGGGGGATGAAAAAGATGTAAAGGTAAGTTAGGCAACTCTACCCACAGTGGCACCGATATCGGATCCTCCTTCAGACTAAAGCCATCATGCCAACAAAATGCTTTGAAACGAACGCCACGAATCAAAATGGAATCCCGCGACAAAACTTTCTTTGCTTCCTCCTCCGATTGAAGACGAACTAAAACATGCCGTTGATTGAGTAAGCCGAGCGAAAAATCTCCCAGAATTCCCCAACTTCTGTGAATCGAATCTCGGATGTCTTCCAATGTTGGGCGGTAACTAGAGAATTTTAAAACGATCACATGTTTTTCCATAAACGCCTCCCCACGGAACTCATCTGTTGCCGTAATGCCAATTGCGGGAGCTCCCTCTTTACGGAATCTAGTGCCTTCAATCGGAATCTAGTGCCGTAATGCCAATTGCCTTTAAAACGATCACATGTTTTAAATTGGGTCGTTGACCTTATTTATTTATTTATTAATTCATATCCAAATGCTACATGATTGACACCCGAAGGTTACAAAACCACTTAACATCCTTGTCGCTTCCATCTCGCAATTTACTTTCGCTTCACTCTGGTCTGGTCCATTTAAGCAATTACATTTATTACCCGAAGCCTGATAATGGCGGAGCACACATGCTTTTAATAATGGGCGAAAGCACACAAATCCTAAATGGTGAGTCTCAAACTCACGACTTCTTACAAGAAGAGTGGATGTCCGACTAACTGAGCTACAATTATTGGACTTTTTCGTCTGTGAAATACAACTTAAAATCTTCTTGAAAACAACCTAAAAACCATAATTTGAACTCTTCTTCAACACTTATTGAACTCTTCATCAACTCTGCTTCATTCTCTTCGTAACAACATCATGCAAGGTATCATCTTCTTCATCATGTTAGTTGAGCACTAAAAAAATTATCAATAAGTAGGGGTTAAGTTGCATGCTGCCTATTTTGTTTTGAAGGGGTATATCTAATTTTGAACATGACAAACTCACCTTATGTGTTCACA
Organism: Berberis vulgaris; assembly: GCA_963556465.1. Taxonomy (NCBI): domain Eukaryota; kingdom Viridiplantae; phylum Streptophyta; class Magnoliopsida; order Ranunculales; family Berberidaceae; genus Berberis; species Berberis vulgaris. The sequence continues at coordinate 675,860 of OY747128.1, read as the reverse complement.
GTTACCATGTCACATGTTTTCTCTTATAGACCACTCAGTTGATGATTGTTTCCGAGTATATAGTAGGTGTCCAAAGCCCAGTTACAATGGCATTTGCTTGTGCCTCACCTCAAACTCTGATAAGAACCTGGGTATGGCCTACTTTGTTTGTCAATGAGTGCAAGAGCTTCCAATAGCTGAATGATGCCATAATTGTTGCAATGGATAGAGGTGCATGTGTGGATGTGATGAAGGAATGTCCATGAAAGATTTTTAGTGTGATGGCTGTTATGCAGAGAGAAAACTTGTTACATTATATAGTATAGTAGGTGTCTAAAGCTGAATTACAATGGGATTCTTAACATGAATACTATGTTCTATGTATTTGGTGATCCTAGATGTACCCATATCAATGAAAGGGGTGACTTATTATTTCGATGAATCAATAACCAAAAAATTTATAAATATCTCGATATGTCTAGACATTTCAAATCATGGTTAAGAGGATTGGCTTTGTCTGTCGACTTTTTTTTTGTTAAAAAACCATTTTCTTTCTTAGTCTTGACCTCAGTCGTCTCCACTTGGGTTTTATTGTCTAGCTATGGTCTATATGTAGCACTATTGCTTCCACATATGCCATGTTCAATACCACTGCATTTGTCTCTGGCTTCTCCATCATTTTTTTTACAAAAATTCTTAATGGCATGGGAAAATCGGCCTGGTTGATTGTCTGGGGGGGGGCTAAAATTACATTTTTGTTAGAGAGAGGGGGGCAAAAATGTAATTTCGCCCCCCAGGCAGTCAACCAGGCTGGAGCTAGAATTACTCTTTTTTTTATTAGGGTCACCTAACCCTAGTCTAGGTAGTTAGAAAATACAGTCATTTTTTTTGGTTAGGTTTTGGCTTTTTATAGTTTATCCTTTTTCTTTAAAACACAATCACAAACATCATTTATAGGAGTAAAAGTGTAAAAAGCTTAAAACTTTGGCAAAAAAAATGGTTGTGTTCCCTATCTACTTAGAATTGAGGCCCTTACATATCTTAGTTTTGTGACCACACTTTTTGAATCTTTACATCTCCTTTGTTGCCTGGTATGATGATATTTCTCATCTTCATCTCTCCTCCCAAGAGTCTTTGGTCTCCTTATTGTGAGGCTCGTATCTAGGGGTGGGCATCTCATCCCGCGATCCCGTTTCGTCTCGCCCCGATTTTTTCGAGTCTTAATGGAATTGAATAATTTCATCCTGATATCGTTCCGACCTGATCTAGAATGGGATGGGATGGGATGAAAATTTTCAATCCCGTCAATCTCGTCCCGTCCCGAGCTAATTTTTCAATATTTATTATTAATATTTTTATTTATTTATTTATTTTAGGATTGCAATATTTGGATGCCCATATAAGTTCATTGATGTATATAACATTTTAGCATCTCAATTTGTCTTTCACATACACATCTCTAGATTAATCAATTGGTTTCAATAATACTTCTGGCATTGCTCTCACAAGTTATAACACCAGATTTAATTAATTAGTAAAAAAAAAAAAACATAAAATCAGAGAGAAAGTGGCATTCAATAGTCAGTATTGGTTGTCAAATATAGCTGCTTAGATTTGAAGTTGTGATTTATGTGTAATGCATGTGCACCTGCATCAATCTAAGAAGAAGAATATGTGGAGACGCACATGATTGATGATGAATTATGTTTGAGTTGCTTTTTAAGAGGATAAAAACAAGGAGTTTTTCTAACAAGAAAAAGTCAACTTTACTTGGTTAATGAACCCATGTCCCAGCACCAATGTGTTGGATTGCATTAATTAATGCATTAACATTGACCGAAGATAGGCCGATTTGTATTAACAATCAACTTTTGAGGTGGGGGGGATTACTAGCAAATTCATTACTTACTTATTGTCCCGTCTTCAACCCGTTTATAGTTTTATACCTATTAGTTTATCAAAAATCTTGATCAACAAATAGACCACGCTGATCCCGTCCCGAACTCGTTTGGGATGGGACGAGGTCGGAATGGGGTCTATCCTATCTCGTCCCGTCCTAATCCCGTATGAATGGGATGAGTCTATCTCGTCCCATCTCGTATCGTGCCCACCCCTACTAGTATCTAATGTGGTTATTATGGAATTAAAAATATGTACAACATGTAATATGTTCACCTCCAACTGATCCTTGGAGCTTGGAATGGTCCTAATGTCCATGCAATATGCCATCACGCAGGTGTGTAGTTGTTTGTTAAGACTTGTGCCAATCTCCTTAAGAAAATCAGGCTTTTACATTGGGGTCCAAAATCACCCAAATATGATTAGCAACAGTCTGTCTCAAGTCCATTGCTTATGAAAGGGAAGAAGTCTTGATTTCCATTGAATGAACCATTCCATAAGACTGTCGTTCGGGAGGAAAAGCCACTTTGATTCATTGGCTATGGCAGTTCAAATGGATTGGGACAAAGGGCAGTCAATGAACAGGTCGATTGACAAGAATATGAACACGGTTTGAAGGATTGTCAATAGTAAGAATTTACCATGAGCGAGAGCCGAGAGTCCAAAGGAAGAACTTTTGCCTCTTCCTCCAGAAAAACCCATTAGAGAAAGGGATAGCGTGTTGGCTTTGATCAGCATGGTTGGAAAGGAAACTAGCTGAAACTAACTTCTTATGAAAGTCCTTAACAGAGAAAAACAATCAATTTTTTATCTCATAACCACTTGTCATTATCATCATTGGGGGCAAACAACTCAAGGAAGGCAAGCATCTATGAGGACACACTAAGGACATGCCTGTACATAGTATTATTTACTTTTTCAGCATATTAGTAGTCATATTATTTCACTTATAGGTCAAAATGGCTACACAAGTACTACTAACTTGCATAATATGCTTCTAATATTTGTGAAACATTGAAACTTTTGAAAAATATGTGAAAAAAATTGATAATCCATAAAGTAACTTATGGGAGTATCCGACCAGTGTCGATACATGTCCAAGGAATAATTATTATTTTTTAAAAATAAAGTGTCTGCATAGATGCAACAATTAAGTTGGATTTTTAATTGATTTATTATTTTTCAATAACTGGCTTTGGAGAACAAAACGATTAAGACTCATTTCCCCCCCTCCGGAACCACATGACAAAGGGCAGTTGGAACAACTTCCTTCGTGGCAGAAACGATTCCAGCAGAAGTCACCAACCCAGTAGGCCTTTTCCGCTTTGCAGGCCAACCAACATTGAACAAATCACTCATAACCTTACTTTTGGAAGGACTAGGACTCTAGGAGGCCTCAGAGCCCTGCTCTTCCTCGTGGTCAGATCTGCACTCTGACCACCAACACGCATAAACAACCAATGATCGTTCCTGATTACCAAGGATGCACGGACACGCGTGTCGTGTCAGACACGAACACGACACGATGACTCGACAATTTCCAAAAAATTAGGACTCGATGACATAGTCAAACTTTACTTTTTATTAATTTTTTTTTATAACTCATGTGAACATAAACAACAACCTAAAGCTTAAAATTGTTTAAAATTTGTACTTTTGAAGCTGGAAAAGAAGAGCTTAATAAGAGAGATAGAAAAAATTTACAGAGATGCACAAATAGTCAAAATTTACTGAGTGTATCTAATTTACAAATTGTTTCAAAACAGTGTCTAATTGTGTATCTAAAAGCAAAATAGTCATCAGAAACAGAGAAATCAAATTACAGCGAAATTACACATCAAAATACCCTTTTTGTGTATTGTATTAACTTAGAGCGAGCGAAGTAACGACCTTGATGACGTCTGATATACCACCAAATGAAAATGTCAGTCAAGAACCCTCAGATTGAGTACGGCGTGAAGAGGTGCTCTAATTGAAGCAACTCTCTCCGATTGAAGGAATCGAAGAATTGACAATTGCAATTGAGTGCAACAGAACTGGTGTTTCTTCAAAAACTACTTCTAAAAATCAGCAGAGAAAAACAGGAAAAAACCAAGAAAAAAAGAAAAAAACTGGCCGTGTCGGACCCGTGCCCTGTCTGTGTCGGTCTCAGTCAACATGTCTTGACCGTTGACAGCGTGTCGGACACGAGTACATGTCCGACACGTATCTGATTCTCGAAACGGGGATTTTTCGAAGAGTCCGTGCATCCTTGCTGATTATTAAGGCCGTAGAGGCCATTCTGGTCAACAACCTCCAACTAGAGCACGTCTTCAAGTGGCATCCAAGGAAGGGAAAGGAATCGAGCCTTCGTCGACTGTTCTTCTGCAGTCAGTTGCAATTCGTTCAAGTTCTCGGGGCGTCCTGAATGACCTGAGAATGAGACTACCGCAAAGATTGAAGTACCTACATTCCATGGAAGCATAGAACCAAGTCTCCTGCCAGGACTTGAAATCATCTTTCGGCTTGCCCACACAAGCAGACGAGATCAAATAGCAGACAACATTCTGGTTGAACTTCAATGCTAGCAAAGAATGCAGCACATTCTTGTTCAAACGGATCTCGACCCACAGAGCCTTGACCAAGGTACCAACCAAGATCCTCCAGCCATTAAGACCCAATTGAACAAGAGAAATATCGGTCAAGTCCGAATAAGACCATATGATCTCCGAAACTGGGAAATGGAGGCCAACCCTAAACATTCCAAGATACAGGGCTACGTAACCAGCCTTTGGCTGGATAGGGCTATCACCATCTTCTGGCAGCACAAGATGCAAGTCGGACAGAAGAGAATATGCATGACGGAGGTCATCCAAGGCGGCCTGGGTTGTCAACATCGAGCGTCACTCGATTGACACTAAGAGATTTCTTGCAAATGGAAGAATGTGTAAAGAAGATAAGACACCTCTCTAACGTCCTTATATAGGATTAAACAACGAAAATACAACCAATGAAAGATCGTGTAGGAAATGATAGCTGCACAAAACCCTAAAATCACACCAAAATGAGTTGAATGGTGGCTTAGTTGAGTTGCAGTTAAATTGTGGTCGTTGACTCGACAGCCCCTCCATCCCAGTTATTAAAAACATTAATGTTGCGCATAACATTGATGACGAACCTCAATAACCCACCGCCGCACAGTTAGTATCCATGCAAGTGAGCCTACTAACTGGGGGGATTAGCTGATGATACATCAAACAACCATTTGATCATGACCAAACACGTGACACAAATCATTTCTTATTAGGGACAATCAGTTCAAACCAAAAATCAGTAACTTAGGCCCAATGAATCTCTCCCCAGAGAACATAGACGATACGAAGAAGACAAGTCATGACGGGAATCTCTCCCCCAAGAACGTATCTCAATGAAAAAGGAGACCGTTATGAGAAACGCTCGCCTTCATTGCGCCATGCATGCATAAGTCACGTACAAAATTAATTACTCTTATTATATAAGGTAAATGAGAGAAGAAGAAGCAGGGAAGAAAAATCCTACAAGTATACTATGTCTAAGTTCATATTCTTCCTTAGTTCACTGAGTTAAGCATCGGAGTGCTTTCGGCCACCAACAAGGTGCTCTTTGGCAATCTAACCCTGTTTTGGAGGTCAAATATCGAAAACAAATTTACATATGATACAAAATGCCAACAGGAGTAATATTTCTTTGATGAACATTTATTCAGGGTAGAGCAACGACAATAGATAAGATTGTTAACGATGGGGTGATCCTGATCAAAGACGCCCGCTATGTCAGTCTCACTCAGAATCCATCATCAATCACGGTCACCTCTCTAAGCATAATGGGTGCAAGATGTTGGAAGAATTTGTGAGAACAATGATGGTAATCCAAACTATTAATGAACAATTTATCCAATGGCCAACCAAAGGAACAACTATTCAAAATTTATCAAGCATTGGAAGATGGATCTGGACCAGATATTCATGATACTGTTTGGATCATTTAGAAAGTTGGGATGCTAGAGTGCCTCAAGTTCAATACAGCACAGTAGAGGATGTCATCACTATAATTAAAATTCTTTTGCACATGTGGGGAGCCAAGGGGAGTTCTAAATGACATTCCTTTTTCCTCGTGTGTGTTTCATTGGGAAAATATTGTAAAAAACAACACATGACGTATAATGTATTTAGAGATCAGTTACTGATCTCCCAATATGAAAGTGAGCTCTCTTTAAGTATCTTAATGCAGATTGAGGACAAGAACACTTGGAGTGAGAAATATTCTCCTTTAATGACTGTTACATTTACTTCTACCTTACCCTCTCTCTCATGTTATAGCTTATATTGCCTTGGAATTTCCATTTTGGAGATGTGAAATTGAGGGGGGAAATGATGCATATGATTTATTAAATTCAACGGGGCACAACTTATGCAGATAAAAAAGAACTTACATTCCACGCATAAAACAATCAAATGACATGTTCTTCATATAAATTAGAAAGTATAAAGAAATCAAGCCATTTTAGTAAGTACGAACTCACATCATAAACTGTAATTTCCACTGGAATCACATAGCCAGCTTTATCAGCAGTCCTTGCATTGTAATCTTTACAGAAAGCCATGATATTAACACCCTTGGATCCAAGAGCTGGTCCTACAGGTGGTGCAGGAGTAGCCTTCCCTGCCTCCAGAGCCAGCTTAATCATTCCAATTACTGCACAATTTACAACAAAGAAATATCAGAAACAAAAAAGTATCTAAACCTAATTTGTAAAACTAAATTGTTAGAGAGCTTGATAACTCCTCGACACTGAATATACAAAAAAAAAATACAAAACTAAGAAACAAACATAACACTCATGCATTCAAACCTAATTACCTCTCAGCAAAACTGCTAAGTAAGAGAGAGGGAGGGGGGGTAGTTGAAAAAATGATTGAAATATTTGCATGCTCACGAGTCAATTATGCATTTTGCATGGTGAAGACTTAGGAATTTCCCTGTGAAAATTTTCGCATAGCAAGGAAAAACAGCCTAAGGATATAGAATGCAAATGCATTCTTTTACATATAGCTCCTCAAAATTAGGTGCTTAGTACGATTTTACTTAAAACGATTATGGGATTACAATGCAAATCCTAAATGCAATTTTACTACCCATCAAAAAAGTTGGACCATTAAAAAATCCAAGATATCTTCAACAAATCTTCGGTGATCCAATTGACTCAAAAGACAAAAACCATTGCAATAAAAAAAAACCAAGATGATTAAATTCAAAAAGAACAAATTTGAATAAAAGGGAATAGCATATCACGATACTCAAACAGCAGTCAGTTCAATGAACTCAAAACACACTCATTGAATTAAAGCAATAAAGAATTAGGACTCTTAAAGAAACAAAACAATCCAGGAGCTCTATTGTATTGAGGCTACAAAAAAGGAGAAAATTGTGACGGAACACTTTCCATGCACTTAAAACACAGAGGGAGCAAGCAAGAATTCTTTACTTAAATTACTGGAACATTCTTAAACTTCAACAATTTTGTATCAACAAAACAACAACCCATTCTAGAAAAAGACTACTTTCTCTGGTAATCTTCACAAATCCAATTGATCGAAATTTTTTTTTTTTTTAAAATGATAAAAATTAACCCATTTTGTAATTTTTACAAAAAGTTAGCATTCCACTGTCCCGAAGTAAAACCATAACTCATTTGAGCAAATTGAACATATGTTACTGGAACACACTGATGAATTGAAAAGTGGGTGTTGGAAGACAGACCCAGGGATGAAGAAGGAAGGAGAGAGGAAGAGAGCTTGGCGACATCGTGTGAAGAGTGTTGAGTGAGTGGGAGATGATAAGCGGAGAGGGAAGCCATTACAGAGAGAATGAGAGCAAAGTAGAGAAGAGATAACGCTTTCAACGATTAAGTGCAGAGGAGGGGTCTTTGTAATTGTATGGATCACCGGTGGGCCTCATCCCAACCCTAATGATGGGCTTCTTAACTGACCTTGGATCACGTGAATGGGCTTGGTTGGGGTAAATTTTACCTCAAACCTCAAAGTAGGTTATGCTTGATAGTGTAGGGGTAGGCATGGGATGGGATGGATCTCATCCTATTGTTTTATCTTTCAGACAGAATCGGGATATGGGGTATACCTCATCCCTTCTCAAACGAGATCAGACGGGATGAGCATGGTTCAAATACAATAAAAAAAAAAAAAAATCATTCCTCAACCCTTGATGATGATGAATAATGTTATTATCAGTTATCACGGATGTGCCTCATCCCAAAGACAATAACGTGTTTGGGCTTTATAATTCTCAGTTTGAACATCATTAAGCTTGATTGAGACGAATAATGGTAAGGAAATTTTGTCTCATATTTATTTCATTCCTCAACCCTCTGATGCTCACCTACATCTACCTAAAATATCCTTGGCAGGTTTCCACTAGCACGCCTCCTTAATCGTGGAGAGTAAAATACTTGCTCAATGTATAAATGTGAATCATTTCTTGGATTCCTGACTAAATTTGTGGAGATGGGATAACAACATGAAAATAGGAAATTTTGGGGAAATAGGTAAACACTAGCATACTTTACTGCTTGTTTCATTCATTAACTGATCAAATACGTGCATTTTCCAATGCTATTTGTATGAGATTGTTTACATATCCGCATATGATTCATATTTTATAGCACGAACAGCTATAGGACTTCTGACAAAATGTTCGCCATCGGTCCAAGTCAGGCTTCCAAATGAATAATCTTCATGCACCTTCTGAGTAGAAGTAAACTTCAATTTGAAAGGAAGTATGGCAGTAGTTGAGTTGAAGGATAATGTCTGGGGTACGACTGTTGTTTCTATACCATGTGGAGATTGCACAATAGCTTTATACACAGAATTGGCAGGGCCTACATTGGTGACTGTTCTGATGAGCGAAATAGTCCTCTTAAGATTGGGGATGGAGATGGAGGGGAGATTTAGTTTCAAGCCAAAATGCCTTTTCTTCATGCAGGATGTTGCTGTCATTGTTAGATTTATAATAGCTGAAGTGCTATAGCCCATGGAGCAGAGGAACTGAACATAGTTCTCTGTGCTCATGTTGTAAATTAGCCCAGGATTTGCTGCCCTACTGGGGTCGACATGCCCTCCACCAATGTCAAAAGGATCAGCTGGCTTGCGTGTAGCTCCCTCGGAAATTATATTTGCTCCATCTATCCTGGTTTGGGATGCTGCAATTTTACCATTGATGATCACAATTGTCGTAATTGATAATATTGTTTGTGTTTAATGAGCTTGACTCACCACTGGTAACGAGCGCTGATTTTATGGCTGCTGGGGACCAATCTGGGTGTAGGGATTTGATGAGCGCGGCTATTCCTGCCACATGAGGACAAGCCATTGAGGTTCCTGACATTAAAGCAAAGCCATTGCTACTTTCTGGATGAATTGATGGTGGATATGCTGCTAAGATGCTCACTCCTGGTGCAGCTATATCTGGCTGTCAAAATTAATCATACATCAAATGACCAATCAATTGTAAGAATTCTCATAAAGGATAAAATCTTTAGACTATAATGCATGCAGATTGACATATAAGCTGAGTCCCTTACTCTATTATTTCTTCCTATTTGCAGCTAATAGGATGCTGTTGAAATATGCCTATTTGATAGGAATAGATATCATTGTGCTTGGGCCTGTATTGATTTTTTAGTTTTTCTAGAATTCAGGTAGTTTAAGGTCTCTTAATTCTTATTTGAATAACACATAGTTTACTTTTTAGGACTAGACTTAGTTCTATTACAAATAAGGGCTAAGTTGAAGTTTTGGTTCTAGTATTTTTTTTTTTAACCTCTTTATTTAATTTTTTTAACACTTTCAAATCACATGATCCAGTGGTAAATGAACATATTTGATTAATCCTCCAATTTAGAAGTTCTTATGACTGTTTCAGTATTAAATAGTCCATCCCGGTGCCATGGTTTGCTTGATCTCCTCACGAACACGTTTTACTAGAAAAAAACATGGATAATCCCGCTGATGAAAAGAACATATATACCTTCAATACAGCCGGTGATAAGGAATTTGGTCCTCTAGATGAAAAATACGCAACTCTTGGAGATGCCCATCTCCCAACAACAGTCCTAGGATCGCTCAGCTTTACAACTGGATACCTTTAGTAAAAGAAAATGAGTTAAGCTCATCCTTCAATTGATGCTAACTTCCAGTTGTTGCTGTTTATTTATTTATTTATTAGATTGTACTTATATCTCAGTTTTATCTGCTTACCTTTCTTTTCTGATATAGGAGAGTATTTCTGCTCCTACTTCATAATCTACTTTAATGCATGGGATTGAATTGCATGAACGGAGGAGGCTATCGCGAATTTGAGCAAATATAACCCCAATTCCACCTGCTTCTGATACTGCCAAAGCCGCATCATCAATATCTGGCGCAATATCTGGCGCATGAGCTACTGAGAAACAAAGGACCACCTTTCCTGCTGCTAATGTCTCATTGAGACTTCCACGCTTACAAACTAGGCTGCATATGTCAATCAGACTCAAATGAGAAGATGCTATAAGGTTGTGAAACAGAAAAAGACTGCAGAAGAAAAGTCCACATGAGGGAAAAAAAAAGTTGAGAAAGATTCGATGTATTGCCCTGCATCATCAAAGGGGTTTATAGCTATGCGATCTGAGTATGCCAAACCAGTAAATCCTGCATGCTTTTGAGAATCCTTGGACTGGCCCTGCAACAAGTAAGATCGAGATAGGGAAGTTAGCAGTTTGGTTTATCTGAAATGACAGGTAAAACCATCCAAATTACCAAAAGGGTACGGTTGTTTCCAAGTGTAATGGCAGTAGGGAAGGCTCTATCTATGGTGGTTGCTGCAACAGTGATGAGCCAGGGTGCTGTATTCCCAACTGTCTGAGAGAAGGGGCCATTATTTCCTGCTGAACAAACCACAGTTATTCCCCTCGCTGTTGCATGAAAAGAACCTATGGAGATTGAGTCATGTTGATCAAGATAGAGGAACAGAGGAATTTGGATGATGCCTATTGACACAGAAAGAATGTCAACTCCATCATGAATGGCCTTGTCAAATGCTTTAAGGATATCTGCATCAGAGCATCCTTCATTGGCCCAGCAAACCTTGTAAATTGCTAAGCGGGCAAGAGGAGCACCACCCCTGGCTACCCCTGAAGCCAGTCCTCTATAATTTGCTTTCCTCACAAAACGGCCTGCAGCTGTTGAAGCTGTGTGGGTGCCATGACCTATTCGATCACGGGGAGATAGAAACTCTCCTGTCTCAGTTATATTGATATGATGTCCAACTCCTTTTATGAACCAGCGGGCACCAATCAGTTTTTTGTTACAATTGGTGGAGTCAAAGTGTTCTCCATGTTGGCAAATTCCTTTCCAACGAGAGGGAATAGGACCCATATTGTTATCGTCAAAGCTTTCTAGCTCTGGCCAGACACCTGCACGATTCTCAAAATGAGCAAAGATATTTGAAGTAATCAACAACATTATCAAAGTAGCTTCTGACACTACATTTATAATGTATTACCTGAATCAATGAGACCTACTATTGTTTCTTCACCCATGTTGCTTTCTGATAACAGATTTCCTTGATTGTTTGCAGGAAGCCCGAGAAAATCCCAGCTTCTGGTAGTATGAAGCTTGTGCATGCGATTAGGAATCACATGGATAACACCAGGAAACTCTGTAATTTGTTATGTATATTATGGATAACGTTAAAGATGTCTTACATGAAGAAAGATGTTACCACTTACCAGTATGCTATGTTATTTTCAAAGTTACCTGCAATTTTCTCCGCTTGGTATTCCGTCATTCTTGCTGCAAATCCGGAGAACCCGTGCTTGTAGCTATAGACAATGGAACTCTTGGCAGCTTCCTTGCTTCAATTCCAGTTCAAATAAACCTCTATCACTATGATGTAAAGCATAATGAACTCTACAATGTCAGCAGAAACTAGGAGGAAGATCATGAAATATTAACCTGCCAAGCAAAGTGCTTAACATATTATGGTGAGACTTTGTCGTAGTTGCGGGAGCTTCATGATGGTTGTCTCCCATGTATACTAGGTACACCGCCTGAAACATCTTTTTGAATTTAGTAGTCCCTCCAGTTAACATACTGAATTGAGATTCAAAAGAGTATAGACACTCACATTATTTGTTGATTTGGTCAATGATGTGGAAATCTGAAATTTGATTTGGAGTAAGAAGATTGTGAAGAGCGTAAGAGTTCTTCCGCCTCTCCATTTGTTCTCAAAGTTAACCATTGTTATGTCAGATGCAGATGTTGCAGAATTTTCTGCGCCTTAAGCTAAAGGGAAGAAGCAATTCTGATGTAACCCCACTTCAGGAAACCCTTGAATGTATTGAAATTTTATAGAAGCGAGAAAGGTGGAGCCTTCCCTTTGAAGACTTCCTTTAATTTTCAATCAATCTAGAGAATAGCAAGTCAAGCCATTTTATTTTTTATTTTTATTTGTATTTATATATATATATATATATATTTTTTTTTTTTTTTAATCCCTGGCAGAGACAGTGTCTATCATTGTTGGCTCAATCTAAAGGGCATCAAAGCTTTAGAATGGTTAGGTAAACCAATATTCTCAGTTTGAATCCATGGGATCGACAATATAATGCTTCAATTACTGAACAATCGAATTGTCTCATTATTTGCAGTAATTTATGATCTTATGACTATGATTAGCATCAGGAGGCAGTATTGGCTTGATTGAGCGTCATTCCTGGAGCTTATACATATTAATGAAGATATGATCTATGTATGATGAATTTAAGTCCAAGAAATCCATAATTGTTAAGTGCACCTCCCAGTGATGATTAGCTCAACAATGAGATTAATCAACTATTCTGGTCATGGAAGCTATGGTATCTTTACTTTCATTTCTTATTCATTCATCACGTTTCAGTTCTGCTATAATCTAAGTTCAGTGTTGTCTAGGCAGCCATTCAACCGCACCCAATGAACCATCTTGGTATGATGATAATATGTATGCACAGTGATAGAATTGAGCTGGGATCACAACAGAAAGAAAAGGGGGAAAACTAAAAACAAATTAGTATTGGTTCCAATTACAGTGGTAGCCCATGTACTGAAGAGTGATGGGATATGTTTGGAGACTGACCATTGATAATGGAATGGAATTTCTTCCTTTTGTTTTTATAATAATCAGAATATTTACAAATTCTGTAACTTAAGCCAAAAAAAGTTTACATATCTCACTATTTTTGAAGTAGAACTGTATAATGATATACATTCAGTGATAATTGAGATTTGATTTCTTTATCTAATATTTCATATTACTTGATCAGATAAAGTAACATAAAATCTACCTAAGGATAAAAAAATTGATTATACATCAGGCAAACACAATCAAGATCATATATTGTTGGTATGAACAACTGATTCAAGGAGACAAAAAATCAGATTCAAAGACCAAATCAATATTTGACATGGAAATGGAATAAATTGTACTGAAGAAAAATGGATTCGACTACGCGTTAAAATTTTCATCTTTTATTTTGAGACACCAGTTTTGGTTCTTTAGTTGGTAAATGAAACCTCATTGAGCTTGTACTCTTGCTATTTGTCTGTTTACTTTCTAGCATCACATTTTTTTGCTCTTCTTGATAATTGATCTTACTTGATTTTTCTTTACAGCTAGGTTATCAAACCATGGGTTTCTTTGATAGGAATGGCTTTGAGTCCAGAGATCGAAGTGCAAATCTAACAAGGTATCTCCAACCTCTATTATTCTTTCATATAGATTTTGAACTATCTTGATGGACCTGGACCAATGCTGCTCCTTTAAGTCTGTGGCTGTTGTTCTCTCCTGATGTGCAAAGTGGATTTTCTCTTTACAGGAATAGCCCTTCTAGCCGTCGAGGAAACGGGCGAGGGGTGGGTATTACCACTCATCCCCTCGAGATTCATGAAGCTGTGCATCTTGAGGGCACAAGTGTGCATCTTGAGGGAGATGAGCGGTCACACTCACCCCTCGCCCGTTCCTCGCCATTTAGAATTTTCCTTACAGGAAGGGTTATTTTCTACTTTATGTAGACATGATATAGCCAACGCTATACTATTTTGTGTGAAATTGTATTTTACATTGTTTCGATTGAATGGCCAATAAATTTATACCTCCCAAAATTACGTTCTATATTCGTCAAATGATTTGTGAGTATTTGCAAAGCAATAACCTCCAAATAGGTAACACATGCTTAGCCAGAGGAAGAAAATATTTCGAGGAAGGAATCAACTTCAGAGTCCCTGTTGCATGTTTGATGGAGGAGAGGGAAACTGAATTCTTTGTGCTATTTTATATTATTATTAAGCCCAACCCCCGCACCCTACGTGCATGTCCCGTTATTAGCCGTTTTCAGGATGGAATCTAGGGTTTAACTAACTGTTGGGGGTTTTTTTTTTTTTTTTTAAAAACATCCAATTTATTCAAATAAAAAACCACGCCCGAAGGCTACATGACTGACCCCATAGGGATAAATAAAAAGCCGAAACAAAGCCTTACAAAACCAATACAAGCCTAGGCAAGATCAGTCTTTGTACCTTTTGGTTACTGTCCTAGCCCTATTGGATTTTCGGGGACAAATGCTGATATCTTTGGTGTGGCGCCTCTTATTCATCTTTCCGTCTGACATAGCCCCTAAAGCCAAATCACTGATCGCTACCTGTGGATCAAGCTCAGGTTCTGAGTTGACGTCATCACTATCCTCACTAGAACTTTCGAGTGTACTGAGGTCAAATGTCGGCGGTCGAAGTAACCTATTTTCTCTGAACAAAGATATAGCCTGATTCAAATTTTCTCCGACTCGTTTATAATCCGGGGAAGTTGTGATAGCATATTTGTCAAAATGTCCCTTTAACCTGAGCAAAGACTGCAAATCATCAGCCGAGAATTCCTGCACTTGCTGACTCTGTATAGCATCCCCTAGCTCTGTGCTAGTAACACCGATAAATGGGTTGCAGGGCGCTGGCTGAGGCGAAGCCTCGACCCCTGTCTTGGTACAGGGCGTATGCTGGGGCGAGGCCACTTCCACTGCCTTGTTGTGGGGCGCTGGCTGAGGCGAGACTCTGTTCTCTGGTGTGGTGCATGGCGCGGCAATGGCGCAGGCCACGTCCACAGCCTTGGTGCATGGCGCTGGCTTGGGCGAGACCATGGCCTCTGGCTTGAGGCAGATCGGTGGCTGAGGAGAAATCACGGCCCCTCTTGAAGGGTAGAGCACTGGCTTCTGCGACTCTGAAACAGTCTGCCCAATCTGAGTTTCACATGTGAAATCATTCGTCACAGTTGGCGACGCTGCACTTTGAATAGAAGGATTGTCCTTTGTTTCCGAAATTATCTCATCTTCGTGTAGGGGTAACTTTTGTTGTTGTCCAAGAACATTATCAATTTCTGAAGTTGTATACCCCGCCTCTAGTAGGCATTCCTCCGTAGACTCATGCTGGACCCCGGTTTTAGCATGCTCTAATTTGTGACCCGCTATTTGTAATTCCGCTGTAGGACCTTCATCTTGCTCAATATTCTCCATCAATGCCTCAAAAGTGTTGGACAAACCCATCTTAACCGGGTCAATGGCCACCTGCTTTCTATCCCCGACTCCGTCCGAAATCTCCTCGCCTTTGCTATTTTTTGTTCCACTCACACCCACTTCCGAGGTCGAAGAATTTCCTTTTCTGATCACCGGAACATATTGTTGCCTGGTATTGATACTTTCGGTCTTTGATTTGGCTACCTTCTCAACATTACCTAGTTCTGAAACCCGGCCACCGCCCTTAATGCCTAGCTTCTTGCGACAAACACTTTCCTGATGCCCGAGCAAGGAACAAAAGTCACAATATTTGAAACCTGGGTACTCAATCTTCTGCCAGAAACCTCTATTATTGGCCCTATCAATCCATACTTTGTTTGGTAATTTGTCCGCCAAAGTCATCTCAACACACACGCGGGCAAAGCCCGGGCGCGATAAACATCTAGTATGATCATCCATTCTCAAAAAAACACCAAAAGAATTGACAATAGCTTTTAAAATAGGGGGATGAAAAAGATGTAAAGGTAAGTTAGGCAACTCTACCCACAGTGGCACCGATATCGGATCCTCCTTCAGACTAAAGCCATCATGCCAACAAAATGCTTTGAAACGAACGCCACGAATCAAAATGGAATCCCGCGACAAAACTTTCTTTGCTTCCTCCTCCGATTGAAGACGAACTAAAACATGTCGTTGATTGAGTAAGCCGAGCGAAAAATCTCCCAGAATTCCCCAACTTCTGTGAATCGAATCTCGGATGTCTTCCAATGTTGGGCGGTAACTAGAGAATTTTAAAACGATCACATGTTTTTCCATAAACGCCTCCCCACGGAACTCATCTGTTGCCGTAATGCCAATTGCGGGAGCTCCCTCTTTACGGAATCTAGTGCCTTCAATCGGAATCTAGTGCCGTAATGCCAATTGCCTTTAAAACGATCACATGTTTTAAATTGGGTCGTTGACCTTATTTATTTATTTATTAATTCATATCCAAATGCTACATGATTGACACCCGAAGGTTACAAAACCACTTAACATCCTTGTCGCTTCCATCTCGCAATTTACTTTCGCTTCACTCTGGTCTGGTCCATTTAAGCAATTACATTTATTACCCGAAGCCTGATAATGGCGGAGCACACATGCTTTTAATAATGGGCGAAAGCACACAAATCCTAAATGGTGAGTCTCAAACTCACGACTTCTTACAAGAAGAGTGGATGTCCGACTAACTGAGCTACAATTATTGGACTTTTTCGTCTGTGAAATACAACTTAAAATCTTCTTGAAAACAACCTAAAAACCATAATTTGAACTCTTCTTCAACACTTATTGAACTCTTCATCAACTCTGCTTCATTCTCTTCGTAACAACATCATGCAAGGTATCATCTTCTTCATCATGTTAGTTGAGCACTAAAAAAATTATCAATAAGTAGGGGTTAAGTTGCATGCTGCCTATTTTGTTTTGAAGGGGTATATCTAATTTTGAACATGACAAACTCACCTTATGTGTTCACAGTTACCATGTCACATGTTTTCTCTTATAGACCACTCAGTTGATGATTGTTTCCGAGTATATAGTAGGTGTCCAAAGCCCAGTTACAATGGCATTTGCTTGTGCCTCACCTCAAACTCTGATAAGAACCTGGGTATGGCCTACTTTGTTTGTCAATGAGTGCAAGAGCTTCCAATAGCTGAATGATGCCATAATTGTTGCAATGGATAGAGGTGCATGTGTGGATGTGATGAAGGAATGTCCATGAAAGATTTTTAGTGTGATGGCTGTTATGCAGAGAGAAAACTTGTTACATTATATAGTATAGTAGGTGTCTAAAGCTGAATTACAATGGGATTCTTAACATGAATACTATGTTCTATGTATTTGGTGATCCTAGATGTACCCATATCAATGAAAGGGGTGACTTATTATTTCGATGAATCAATAACCAAAAAATTTATAAATATCTCGATATGTCTAGACATTTCAAATCATGGTTAAGAGGATTGGCTTTGTCTGTCGACTTTTTTTTTGTTAAAAAACCATTTTCTTTCTTAGTCTTGACCTCAGTCGTCTCCACTTGGGTTTTATTGTCTAGCTATGGTCTATATGTAGCACTATTGCTTCCACATATGCCATGTTCAATACCACTGCATTTGTCTCTGGCTTCTCCATCATTTTTTTTACAAAAATTCTTAATGGCATGGGAAAATCGGCCTGGTTGATTGTCTGGGGGGGGGCTAAAATTACATTTTTGTTAGAGAGAGGGGGGCAAAAATGTAATTTCGCCCCCCAGGCAGTCAACCAGGCTGGAGCTAGAATTACTCTTTTTTTTATTAGGGTCACCTAACCCTAGTCTAGGTAGTTAGAAAATACAGTCATTTTTTTTGGTTAGGTTTTGGCTTTTTATAGTTTATCCTTTTTCTTTAAAACACAATCACAAACATCATTTATAGGAGTAAAAGTGTAAAAAGCTTAAAACTTTGGCAAAAAAAATGGTTGTGTTCCCTATCTACTTAGAATTGAGGCCCTTACATATCTTAGTTTTGTGACCACACTTTTTGAATCTTTACATCTCCTTTGTTGCCTGGTATGATGATATTTCTCATCTTCATCTCTCCTCCCAAGAGTCTTTGGTCTCCTTATTGTGAGGCTCGTATCTAGGGGTGGGCATCTCATCCCGCGATCCCGTTTCGTCTCGCCCCGATTTTTTCGAGTCTTAATGGAATTGAATAATTTCATCCTGATATCGTTCCGACCTGATCTAGAATGGGATGGGATGGGATGAAGATTTTCAATCCCGCCAATCTCGTCCCGTCCCGAGCTAATTTTTCAATATTTATTATTAATATTTTTATTTATTTATTTATTTTAGGATTGCAATATTTGGATGCCCATATAAGTTCATTGATGTATATAACATTTTAGCATCTCAATTTGTCTTTCACATACACATCTCTAGATTAATCAATTGGTTTCAATAATACTTCTGGCATTGCTCTCACAAGTTATAACACCAGATTTAATTAATTAGTAAAAAAAAAAAAACATAAAATCAGAGAGAAAGTGGCATTCAATAGTCAGTATTGGTTGTCAAATATAGCTGCTTAGATTTGAAGTTGTGATTTATGTGTAATGCATGTGCACCTGCATCAATCTAAGAAGAAGAATATGTGGAGACGCACATGATTGATGATGAATTATGTTTGAGTTGCTTTTTAAGAGGATAAAAACAAGGAGTTTTTCTAACAAGAAAAAGTCAACTTTACTTGGTTAATGAACCCATGTCCCAGCACCAATGTGTTGGATTGCATTAATTAATGCATTAACATTGACCGAAGATAGGCCGATTTGTATTAACAATCAACTTTTGAGGTGGGGGGGATTACTAGCAAATTCATTACTTACTTATTGTCCCGTCTTCAACCCGTTTATAGTTTTATACCTATTAGATTATCAAAAATCTTGATCAACAAATAGACCACGCTGATCCCGTCCCGAACTCGTTTGGGATGGGACGAGGTCGGAATGGGGTCTATCCTATCTCGTCCCGTCCTAATCCCGTATGAATGGGATGAGTCTATCTCGTCCCATCTCGTATCGTGCCCACCCCTACTAGTATCTAATGTGGTTATTATGGAATTAAAAATATGTACAACATGTAATATGTTCACCTCCAACTGATCCTTGGAGCTTGGAATGGTCCTAATGTCCATGCAATATGCCATCACGCAGGTGTGTAGTTGTTTGTTAAGACTTGTGCCAATCTCCTTAAGAAAATCAGGCTTTACATTGGGGTCCAAAATCACCCAAATATGATTAGCAACAGTCTGTCTCAAGTCCATTGCTTATGAAAGGGAAGAAGTCTTGATTTCCATTGAATGAACCATTCCATAAGACTGTCGTTCGGGAGGAAAAGCCACTTTGATTCATTGGCTATGGCAGTTCAAATGGATTGGGACAAAGGGCAGTCAATGAACAGGTCGATTGACAAGAATATGAACACGGTTTGAAGGATTGTCAATAGTAAGAATTTACCATGAGCGAGAGCCGAGAGTCCAAAGGAAGAACTTTTGCCTCTTCCTCCAGAAAAACCCATTAGAGAAAGGGATAGCGTGTTGGCTTTGATCAGCATGGTTGGAAAGGAAACTAGCTGAAACTAACTTCTTATGAAAGTCCTTAACAGAGAAAAACAATCAAACTAACTTCTTATGAAAGTCCTTAACAGAGAAAAACAATCAATTTTTTATCTCATAACCACTTGTCATTATCATCATTGGGGGCAAACAACTCAAGGAAGGCAAGCATCTATGAGGACACACTAAGGACATGCCTGTACATAGTATTATTTACTTTTTCAGCATATTAGCAGTCATATTATTTCACTTATAGGTCAAAATGGCTACACAAGTACTACTAACTGCCATAATATGCTTCTAATATTTGTGAAACATTGAAACTTTTGAAAAATATGTGAAAAAAATTGATAATCCATAAAGTAACTTATGGGAGTATCCGACCAGTGTCGATACATGTCCAAGGCATAATTATTATTTTTTAAAAATAAAGTGTCTGCATAGATGCAACAATTAAGTTGGATTTTTAATTGATTTATTATTTTTCAATAACTGGCTTTGGAGAACAAAACGATTAAGACTCATTTCCCCCCCTCCGGAACCACATGACAAAGGGCAGTTGGAACAACTTCCTTCGTGGCAGAAACGATTCCAGCAGAAGTCACCAACCCAGTAGGCCTTTTCCGCTTTGCAGGCCAACCAACATTGAACAAATCACTCATAACCTTACTTTTGGAAGGACTAGGACTCTAGGAGGCCTCAGAGCCCTGCTCTTCCTCGTGGTCAGATCTGCACTCTGACCACCAACACGCATAAACAACCAATGATCGTTCCTGATTACCAAGGATGCACGGACACGCGTGTCGTGTCAGACACGAACACGACACGATGACTCGACAATTTCCAAAAAATTAGGACTCGATGACATAGTCAAACTTTACTTTTTATTAATTTTTTTTTATAACTCATGTGAACATAAACAACAACCTAAAGCTTAAAATTGTTTAAAATTTGTACTTTTGAAGCTGGAAAAGAAGAGCTTAATAAGAGAGATAGAAAAAATTTACAGAGATGCACAAATAGTCAAAATTTACTGAGTGTATCTAATTTACAAATTGTTTCAAAACAGTGTCTAATTGTGTATCTAAAAGCAAAATAGTCATCAGAAACAGAGAAATCAAATTACAGCGAAATTACACATCAAAATACCCTTTTTGTGTATTGTATTAACTTAGAGCGAGCGAAGTAACGACCTTGATGACGTCTGATATACCACCAAATGAAAATGTCAGTCAAGAACCCTCAGATTGAGTACGGCGTGAAGAGGTGCTCTAATTGAAGCAACTCTCTCCGATTGAAGGAATCGAAGAATTGACAATTGCAATTGAGTGCAACAGAACTGGTGTTTCTTCAAAAACTACTTCTAAAAATCAGCAGAGAAAAACAGGAAAAAACCAAGAAAAAAAGAAAAAAACTGGCCGTGTCGGACCCGTGCCCTGTCTGTGTCGGTCTCAGTCAACATGTCTTGACCGTTGACAGCGTGTCGGACACGAGTACATGTCCGACACGTATCTGATTCTCGAAACGGGGATTTTTCGAAGAGTCCGTGCATCCTTGCTGATTATTAAGGCCGTAGAGGCCATTCTGGTCAACAACCTCCAACTAGAGCACGTCTTCAAGTGGCATCCAAGGAAGGGAAAGGAATCGAGCCTTCGTCGACTGTTCTTCTGCAGTCAGTTGCAATTCGTTCAAGTTCTCGGGGCGTCCTGAATGACCTGAGAATGAGACTACCGCAAAGATTGAAGTACCTACATTCCATGGAAGCATAGAACCAAGTCTCCTGCCAGGACTTGAAATCATCTTTCGGCTTGCCCACACAAGCAGACGAGATCAAATAGCAGACAACATTCTGGTTGAACTTCAATGCTAGCAAAGAATGCAGCACATTCTTGTTCAAACGGATCTCGACCCACAGAGCCTTGACCAAGGTACCAACCAAGATCCTCCAGCCATTAAGACCCAATTGAACAAGAGAAATATCGGTCAAGTCCGAATAAGACCATATGATCTCCGAAACTGGGAAATGGAGGCCAACCCTAAACATTCCAAGATACAGGGCTACGTAACCAGCCTTTGGCTGGATAGGGCTATCACCATCTTCTGGCAGCACAAGATGCAAGTCGGACAGAAGAGAATATGCATGACGGAGGTCATCCAAGGCGGCCTGGGTTGTCAACATCGAGCGTCACTCGATTGACACTAAGAGATTTCTTGCAAATGGAAGAATGTGTAAAGAAGATAAGACACCTCTCTAACGTCCTTATATAGGATTAAACAACGAAAATACAACCAATGAAAGATCGTGTAGGAAATGATAGCTGCACAAAACCCTAAAATCACACCAAAATGAGTTGAATGGTGGCTTAGTTGAGTTGCAGTTAAATTGTGGTCGTTGACTCGACAGCCCCTCCATCCCAGTTATTAAAAACATTAATGTTGCGCATAACATTGATGACGAACCTCAATAACCCACCGCCGCACAGTTAGTATCCATGCAAGTGAGCCTACTAACTGGGGGGATTAGCTGATGATACATCAAACAACCATTTGATCATGACCAAACACGTGACACAAATCATTTCTTATTAGGGACAATCAGTTCAAACCAAAAATCAGTAACTTAGGCCCAATGAATCTCTCCCCAGAGAACATAGACGATACGAAGAAGACAAGTCATGACGGGAATCTCTCCCCCAAGAACGTATCTCAATGAAAAAGGAGACCGTTATGAGAAACGCTCGCCTTCATTGCGCCATGCATGCATAAGTCACGTACAAAATTAATTACTCTTATTATATAAGGTAAATGAGAGAAGAAGAAGCAGGGAAGAAAAATCCTACAAGTATACTATGTCTAAGTTCATATTCTTCCTTAGTTCACTGAGTTAAGCATCGGAGTGCTTTCGGCCACCAACAAGGTGCTCTTTGGCAATCTAACCCTGTTTTGGAGGTCAAATATCGAAAACAAATTTACATATGATACAAAATGCCAACAGGAGTAATATTTCTTTGATGAACATTTATTCAGGGTAGAGCAACGACAATAGATAAGATTGTTAACGATGGGGTGATCCTGATCAAAGACGCCCGCTATGTCAGTCTCACTCAGAATCCATCATCAATCACGGTCACCTCTCTAAGCATAATGGGTGCAAGATGTTGGAAGAATTTGTGAGAACAATGATGGTAATCCAAACTATTAATGAACAATTTATCCAATGGCCAACCAAAGGAACAACTATTCAAAATTTATCAAGCATTGGAAGATGGATCTGGACCAGATATTCATGATACTGTTTGGATCATTTAGAAAGTTGGGATGCTAGAGTGCCTCAAGTTCAATACAGCACAGTAGAGGATGTCATCACTATAATTAAAATTCTTTTGCACATGTGGGGAGCCAAGGGGAGTTCTAAATGACATTCCTTTTTCCTCGTGTGTGTTTCATTGGGAAAATATTGTAAAAAACAACACATGACGTATAATGTATTTAGAGATCAGTTACTGATCTCCCAATATGAAAGTGAGCTCTCTTTAAGTATCTTAATGCAGATTGAGGACAAGAACACTTGGAGTGAGAAATATTCTCCTTTAATGACTGTTACATTTACTTCTACCTTACCCTCTCTCTCATGTTATAGCTTATATTGCCTTGGAATTTCCATTTTGGAGATGTGAAATTGAGGGGGGAAATGATGCATATGATTTATTAAATTCAACGGGGCACAACTTATGCAGATAAAAAAGAACTTACATTCCACGCATAAAACAATCAAATGACATGTTCTTCATATAAATTAGAAAGTATAAAGAAATCAAGCCATTTTAGTAAGTATGAACTCACATCATAAACTGTAATTTCCACTGGAATCACATAGCCAGCTTTATCAGCAGTCCTTGCATTGTAATCTTTACAGAAAGCCATGATATTAACACCCTTGGATCCAAGAGCTGGTCCTACAGGTGGTGCAGGAGTAGCCTTCCCTGCCTCCAGAGCCAGCTTAATCATTCCAATTACTGCACAATTTACAACAAAGAAATATCAGAAACAAAAAAGTATCTAAACCTAATTTGTAAAACTAAATTGTTAGAGAGCTTGATAACTCCTCGACACTGAATATACAAAAAAAAAATACAAAACTAAGAAACAAACATAACACTCATGCATTCAAACCTAATTACCTCTCAGCAAAACTGCTAAGTAAGAGAGAGGGAGGGGGGGTAGTTGAAAAAATGATTGAAATATTTGCATGCTCACGAGTCAATTATGCATTTTGCATGGTGAAGACTTAGGAATTTCCCTGTGAAAATTTTCGCATAGCAAGGAAAAACAGCCTAAGGATATAGAATGCAAATGCATTCTTTTACATATAGCTCCTCAAAATTAGGTGCTTAGTACGATTTTACTTAAAACGATTATGGGATTACAATGCAAATCCTAAATGCAATTTTACTACCCATCAAAAAAGTTGGACCATTAAAAAATCCAAGATATCTTCAACAAATCTTCGGTGATCCAATTGACTCAAAAGACAAAAACCATTGCAATAAAAAAAAACCAAGATGATTAAATTCAAAAAGAACAAATTTGAATAAAAGGGAATAGCATATCACGATACTCAAACAGCAGTCAGTTCAATGAACTCAAAACACACTCATTGAATTAAAGCAATAAAGAATTAGGACTCTTAAAGAAACAAAACAATCCAGGAGCTCTATTGTATTGAGGCTACAAAAAAGGAGAAAATTGTGACGGAACACTTTCCATGCACTTAAAACACAGAGGGAGCAAGCAAGAATTCTTTACTTAAATTACTGGAACATTCTTAAACTTCAACAATTTTGTATCAACAAAACAACAACCCATTCTAGAAAAAGACTACTTTCTCTGGTAATCTTCACAAATCCAATTGATCGAAATTTTTTTTTTTTTTAAAATGATAAAAATTAACCCATTTTGTAATTTTTACAAAAAGTTAGCATTCCACTGTCCCGAAGTAAAACCATAACTCATTTGAGCAAATTGAACATATGTTACTGGAACACACTGATGAATTGAAAAGTGGGTGTTGGAAGACAGACCCAGGGATGAAGAAGGAAGGAGAGAGGAAGAGAGCTTGGCGACATCGTGTGAAGAGTGTTGAGTGAGTGGGAGATGATAAGCGGAGAGGGAAGCCATTACAGAGAGAATGAGAGCAAAGTAGAGAAGAGATAACGCTTTCAACGATTAAGTGCAGAGGAGGGGTCTTTGTAATTGTATGGATCACCGGTGGGCCTCATCCCAACCCTAATGATGGGCTTCTTAACTGACCTTGGATCACGTGAATGGGCTTGGTTGGGGTAAATTTTACCTCAAACCTCAAAGTAGGTTATGCTTGATAGTGTAGGGGTAGGCATGGGATGGGATGGATCTCATCCTATTGTTTTATCTTTCAGACAGAATCGGGATATGGGGTATACCTCATCCCTTCTCAAACGAGATCAGACGGGATGAGCATGGTTCAAATACAATAAAAAAAATAAAAAATCATTCCTCAACCCTTGATGATGATGAATAATGTTATTATCAGTTATCACGGATGTGCCTCATCCCAAAGACAATAACGTGTTTGGGCTTTATAATTCTCAGTTTGAACATCATTAAGCTTGATTGAGACGAATAATGGTAAGGAAATTTTGTCTCATATTTATTTCATTCCTCAACCCTCTGATGCTCACCTACATCTACCTAAAATATCCTTGGCAGGTTTCCACTAGCACGCCTCCTTAATCGTGGAGAGTAAAATACTTGCTCAATGTATAAATGTGAATCATTTCTTGGATTCCTGACTAAATTTGTGGAGATGGGATAACAACATGAAAATAGGAAATTTTGGGGAAATAGGTAAACACTAGCATACTTTACTGCTTGTTTCATTCATTAACTGATCAAATACGTGCATTTTCCAATGCTATTTGTATGAGATTGTTTACATATCCGCATATGATTCATATTTTATAGCACGAACAGCTATAGGACTTCTGACAAAATGTTCGCCATCGGTCCAAGTCAGGCTTCCAAATGAATAATCTTCATGCACCTTCTGAGTAGAAGTAAACTTCAATTTGAAAGGAAGTATGGCAGTAGTTGAGTTGAAGGATAATGTCTGGGGTACGACTGTTGTTTCTATACCATGTGGAGATTGCACAATAGCTTTATACACAGAATTGGCAGGGCCTACATTGGTGACTGTTCTGATGAGCGAAATAGTCCTCTTAAGATTGGGGATGGAGATGGAGGGGAGATTTAGTTTCAAGCCAAAATGCCTTTTCTTCATGCAGGATGTTGCTGTCATTGTTAGATTTATAATAGCTGAAGTGCTATAGCCCATGGAGCAGAGGAACTGAACATAGTTCTCTGTGCTCATGTTGTAAATTAGCCCAGGATTTGCTGCCCTACTGGGGTCGACATGCCCTCCACCAATGTCAAAAGGATCAGCTGGCTTGCGTGTAGCTCCCTCGGAAATTATATTTGCTCCATCTATCCTGGTTTGGGATGCTGCAATTTTACCATTGATGATCACAATTGTCGTAATTGATAATATTGTTTGTGTTTAATGAGCTTGACTCACCACTGGTAACGAGCGCTGATTTTATGGCTGCTGGGGACCAATCTGGGTGTAGGGATTTGATGAGCGCGGCTATTCCTGCCACATGAGGACAAGCCATTGAGGTTCCTGACATTAAAGCAAAGCCATTGCTACTTTCTGGATGAATTGATGGTGGATATGCTGCTAAGATGCTCACTCCTGGTGCAGCTATATCTGGCTGTCAAAATTAATCATACATCAAATGACCAATCAATTGTAAGAATTCTCATAAAGGATAAAATCTTTAGACTATAATGCATGCAGATTGACATATAAGCTGAGTCCCTTACTCTATTATTTCTTCCTATTTGCAGCTAATAGGATGCTGTTGAAATATGCCTATTTGATAGGAATAGATATCATTGTGCTTGGGCCTGTATTGATTTTTTAGTTTTTCTAGAATTCAGGTAGTTTAAGGTCTCTTAATTCTTATTTGAATAACACATAGTTTACTTTTTAGGACTAGACTTAGTTCTATTACAAATAAGGGCTAAGTTGAAGTTTTGGTTCTAGTATTTTTTTTTTTAACCTCTTTATTTAATTTTTTTAACACTTTCAAATCACATGATCCAGTGGTAAATGAACATATTTGATTAATCCTCCAATTTAGAAGTTCTTATGACTGTTTCAGTATTAAATAGTCCATCCCGGTGCCATGGTTTGCTTGATCTCCTCACGAACACGTTTTACTAGAAAAAAACATGGATAATCCCGCTGATGAAAAGAACATATATACCTTCAATACAGCCGGTGATAAGGAATTTGGTCCTCTAGATGAAAAATACGCAACTCTTGGAGATGCCCATCTCCCAACAACAGTCCTAGGATCGCTCAGCTTTACAACTGGATACCTTTAGTAAAAGAAAATGAGTTAAGCTCATCCTTCAATTGATGCTAACTTCCAGTTGTTGCTGTTTATTTATTTATTTATTAGATTGTACTTATATCTCAGTTTTATCTGCTTACCTTTCTTTTCTGATATAGGAGAGTATTTCTGCTCCTACTTCATAATCTACTTTAATGCATGGGATTGAATTGCATGAACGGAGGAGGCTATCGCGAATTTGAGCAAATATAACCCCAATTCCACCTGCTTCTGATACTGCCAAAGCCGCATCATCAATATCTGGCGCAATATCTGGCGCATGAGCTACTGAGAAACAAAGGACCACCTTTCCTGCTGCTAATGTCTCATTGAGACTTCCACGCTTACAAACTAGGCTGCATATGTCAATCAGACTCAAATGAGAAGATGCTATAAGGTTGTGAAACAGAAAAAGACTGCAGAAGAAAAGTCCACATGAGGGAAAAAAAAAGTTGAGAAAGATTCGATGTATTGCCCTGCATCATCAAAGGGGTTTATAGCTATGCGATCTGAGTATGCCAAACCAGTAAATCCTGCATGCTTTTGAGAATCCTTGGACTGGCCCTGCAACAAGTAAGATCGAGATAGGGAAGTTAGCAGTTTGGTTTATCTGAAATGACAGGTAAAACCATCCAAATTACCAAAAGGGTACGGTTGTTTCCAAGTGTAATGGCAGTAGGGAAGGCTCTATCTATGGTGGTTGCTGCAACAGTGATGAGCCAGGGTGCTGTATTCCCAACTGTCTGAGAGAAGGGGCCATTATTTCCTGCTGAACAAACCACAGTTATTCCCCTCGCTGTTGCATGAAAAGAACCTATGGAGATTGAGTCATGTTGATCAAGATAGAGGAACAGAGGAATTTGGATGATGCCTATTGACACAGAAAGAATGTCAACTCCATCATGAATGGCCTTGTCAAATGCTTTAAGGATATCTGCATCAGAGCATCCTTCATTGGCCCAGCAAACCTTGTAAATTGCTAAGCGGGCAAGAGGAGCACCACCCCTGGCTACCCCTGAAGCCAGTCCTCTATAATTTGCTTTCCTCACAAAACGGCCTGCAGCTGTTGAAGCTGTGTGGGTGCCATGACCTATTCGATCACGGGGAGATAGAAACTCTCCTGTCTCAGTTATATTGATATGATGTCCAACTCCTTTTATGAACCAGCGGGCACCAATCAGTTTTTTGTTACAATTGGTGGAGTCAAAGTGTTCTCCATGTTGGCAAATTCCTTTCCAACGAGAGGGAATAGGACCCATATTGTTATCGTCAAAGCTTTCTAGCTCTGGCCAGACACCTGCACGATTCTCAAAATGAGCAAAGATATTTGAAGTAATCAACAACATTATCAAAGTAGCTTCTGACACTACATTTATAATGTATTACCTGAATCAATGAGACCTACTATTGTTTCTTCACCCATGTTGCTTTCTGATAACAGATTTCCTTGATTGTTTGCAGGAAGCCCGAGAAAATCCCAGCTTCTGGTAGTATGAAGCTTGTGCATGCGATTAGGAATCACATGGATAACACCAGGAAACTCTGTAATTTGTTATGTATATTATGGATAACGTTAAAGATGTCTTACATGAAGAAAGATGTTACCACTTACCAGTATGCTATGTTATTTTCAAAGTTACCTGCAATTTTCTCCGCTTGGTATTCCGTCATTCTTGCTGCAAATCCGGAGAACCCGTGCTTGTAGCTATAGACCATGGAACTCTTGGCAGCTTCCTTGCTTCAATTCCAGTTCAAATAAACCTCTATCACTATGATGTAAAGCATAATGAACTCTACAATGTCAGCAGAAACTAGGAGGAAGATCATGAAATATTAACCTGCCAAGCAAAGTGCTTAACATATTATGGTGAGACTTTGTCGTAGTTGCGGGAGCTTCATGATGGTTGTCTCCCATGTATACTAGGTACACCGCCTGAAACATCTTTTTGAATTTAGTAGTCCCTCCAGTTAACATACTGAATTGAGATTCAAAAGAGTATAGACACTCACATTATTTGTTGATTTGGTCAATGATGTGGAAATCTGAAATTTGATTTGGAGTAAGAAGATTGTGAAGAGCGTAAGAGTTCTTCCGCCTCTCCATTTGTTCTCAAAGTTAACCATTGTTATGTCAGATGCAGATGTTGCAGAATTTTCTGCGCCTTAAGCTAAAGGGAAGAAGCAATTCTGATGTAACCCCACTTCAGGAAACCCTTGAATGTATTGAAATTTTATAGAAGCGAGAAAGGTGGAGCCTTCCCTTTGAAGACTTCCTTTAATTTTCAATCAATCTAGAGAATAGCAAGTCAAGCTATTTTATTTTTTATTTTTATTTGTATTTATATATATATATATATATATATATATATATATATTTTTTTTTTAATCCCTGGCAGAGACAGTGTCTATCATTGTTGGCTCAATCTAAAGGGCATCAAAGCTTTAGAATGGTTAGGTAAACCAATATTCTCAGTTTGAATCCATGGGATCGACAATATAATGCTTCAATTACTGAACAATCGAATTGTCTCATTATTTGCAGTAATTTATGATCTTATGACTATGATTAGCATCAGGAGGCAGTATTGGCTTGATTGAGCGTCATTCCTGGAGCTTATACATATTAATGAAGATATGATCTATGTATGATGAATTTAAGTCCAAGAAATCCATAATTGTTAAGTGCACCTCCCAGTGATGATTAGCTCAACAATGAGATTAATCAACTATTCTGGTCATGGAAGCTATGGTATCTTTACTTTCATTTCTTATTCATTCATCACGTTTCAGTTCTGCTATAATCTAAGTTCAGTGTTGTCTAGGCAGCCATTCAACCGCACCCAATGAACCATCTTGGTATGATGATAATATGTATGCACAGTGATAGAATTGAGCTGGGATCACAACAGAAAGAAAAGGGGGAAAACTAAAAACAAATTAGTATTGGTTCCAATTACAGTGGTAGCCCATGTACTGAAGAGTGATGGGATATGTTTGGAGACTGACCATTGATAATGGAATGGAATTTCTTCCTTTTGTTTTTATAATAATCAGAATATTTACAAATTCTGTAACTTAAGCCAAAAAAAGTTTACATATCTCACTATTTTTGAAGTAGAACTGTATAATGATATACATTCAGTGATAATTGAGATTTGATTTCTTTATCTAATATTTCATATTACTTGATCAGATAAAGTAATATAAGATCTACCTAAGGATAAAAAAATTGATTATACATCAGGCAAACACAATCAAGATCATATATTGTTGGTATGAACAATTGATTCAAGGAGACAAAAAATCAGATTCAAAGACCAAATCAATATTTGACATGGAAATGGAATAAATTGTACTGAAGAAAAATGGATTCGACTACGCGTTAAAATTTTCATCTTTTATTTTGAGACACCAGTTTTGGTTCTTTAGTTGGTAAATGAAACCTCATTGAGCTTGTACTCTTGCTATTTGTCTGTTTACTTTCTAGCATCACATTTTTTTGCTCTTCTTGATAATTGATCTTACTTGATTTTTCTTTACAGCTAGGTTATCAAACCATGGGTTTCTTTGATAGGAATGGCTTTGAGTCCAGAGATCGAAGTGCAAATCTAACAAGGTATCTCCAACCTCTATTATTCTTTCATATAGATTTTGAACTATCTTGATGGACCTGGACCAATGCTGCTCCTTTAAGTCTGTGGCTGTTGTTCTCTCCTGATGTGCAAAGTGGATTTTCTCTTTACAGGAATAGCCCTTCTAGCCGTCGAGGAAACGGGCGAGGGGTGGGTATTACCACTCATCCCCTCGAGATTCATGAAGCTGTGCATCTTGAGGGCACAAGTGTGCATCTTGAGGGAGATGAGCGGTCACACTCACCCCTCGCCCGTTCCTCGCCATTTAGAATTTTCCTTACAGGAAGGGTTATTTTCTACTTTATGTAGACATGATATAGCCAACGCTATACTATTTTGTGTGAAATTGTATTTTACATTGTTTCGATTGAATGGCCAATAAATTTATACCTCCCAAAATTACGTTCTATATTCGTCAAATGATTTGTGAGTATTTGCAAAGCAATAACCTCCAAATAGGTAACACATGCTTAGCCAGAGGAAGAAAATATTTCGAGGAAGGAATCAACTTCAGAGTCCCTGTTGCATGTTTGATGGAGGAGAGGGAAACTGAATTCTTTGTGCTATTTTATATTATTATTAAGCCCAACCCCCGCACCCTACGTGCATGTCCCGTTATTAGCCGTTTTCAGGATGGAATCTAGGGTTTAACTAACTGTTGGGGGTTTTTTTTTTTTTTTTAAAAAACATCCAATTTATTCAAATAAAAAACCACGCCCGAAGGCTACATGACTGACCCCATAGGGATAAATAAAAAGCCGAAACAAAGCCTTACAAAACCAATACAAGCCTAGGCAAGATCAGTCTTTGTACCTTTTGGTTACTGTCCTAGCCCTATTGGATTTTCGGGGACAAATGCTGATATCTTTGGTGTGGCGCCTCTTATTCATCTTTCCGTCTGACATAGCCCCTAAAGCCAAATCACTGATCGCTACCTGTGGATCAAGCTCAGGTTCTGAGTTGACGTCATCACTATCCTCACTAGAACTTTCGAGTGTACTGAGGTCAAATGTCGGCGGTCGAAGTAACCTATTTTCTCTGAACAAAGATATAGCCTGATTCAAATTTTCTCCGACTCGTTTATAATCCGGGGAAGTTGTGATAGCATATTTGTCAAAATGTCCCTTTAACCTGAGCAAAGACTGCAAATCATCAGCCGAGAATTCCTGCACTTGCTGACTCTGTATAGCATCCCCTAGCTCTGTGCTAGTAACACCGATAAATGGGTTGCAGGGCGCTGGCTGAGGCGAAGCCTCGACCCCTGTCTTGGTACAGGGCGTATGCTGGGGCGAGGCCACTTCCACTGCCTTGTTGTGGGGCGCTGGCTGAGGCGAGACTCTGTTCTCTGGTGTGGTGCATGGCGCGGCAATGGCGCAGGCCACGTCCACAGCCTTGGTGCATGGCGCTGGCTTGGGCGAGACCATGGCCTCTGGCTTGAGGCAGATCGGTGGCTGAGGAGAAATCACGGCCCCTCTTGAAGGGTAGAGCACTGGCTTCTGCGACTCTGAAACAGTCTGCCCAATCTGAGTTTCACATGTGAAATCATTCGTCACAGTTGGCGACGCTGCACTTTGAATAGAAGGATTGTCCTTTGTTTCCGAAATTATCTCATCTTCGTGTAGGGGTAACTTTTGTTGTTGTCCAAGAACATTATCAATTTCTGAAGTTGTATACCCCGCCTCTAGTAGGCATTCCTCCGTAGACTCATGCTGGACCCCAGTTTTAGCATGCTCTAATTTGTGACCCGCTATTTGTAATTCCGCTGTAGGACCTTCATCTTGCTCAATATTCTCCATCAATGCCTCAAAAGTGTTGGACAAACCCATCTTAACCGGGTCAATGGCCACCTGCTTTCTATCCCCGACTCCGTCCGAAATCTCCTCGCCTTTGCTATTTTTTGTTCCACTCACACCCACTTCCGAGGTCGAAGAATTTCCTTTTCTGATCACCGGAACATATTGTTGCCTGGTATTGATACTTTCGGTCTTTGATTTGGCTACCTTCTCAACATTACCTAGTTCTGAAACCCGGCCACCGCCCTTAATGCCTAGCTTCTTGCGACAAACACTTTCCTGATGCCCGAGCAAGGAACAAAAGTCACAATATTTGAAACCTGGGTACTCAATCTTCTGCCAGAAACCTCTATTATTGGCCCTATCAATCCATACTTTGTTTGGTAATTTGTCCGCCAAAGTCATCTCAACACACACGCGGGCAAAGCCCGGGCGCGATAAACATCTAGTATGATCATCCATTCTCAAAAAAACACCAAAAGAATTGACAATAGCTTTTAAAATAGGGGGATGAAAAAGATGTAAAGGTAAGTTAGGCAACTCTACCCACAGTGGCACCGATATCGGATCCTCCTTCAGACTAAAGCCATCATGCCAACAAAATGCTTTGAAACGAACGCCACGAATCAAAATGGAATCCCGCGACAAAACTTTCTTTGCTTCCTCCTCCGATTGAAGACGAACTAAAACATGCCGTTGATTGAGTAAGCCGAGCGAAAAATCTCCCAGAATTCCCCAACTTCTGTGAATCGAATCTCGGATGTCTTCCAATGTTGGGCGGTAACTAGAGAATTTTAAAACGATCACATGTTTTTCCATAAACGCCTCCCCACGGAACTCATCTGTTGCCGTAATGCCAATTGCGGGAGCTCCCTCTTTACGGAATCTAGTGCCTTCAATCGGAATCTAGTGCCGTAATGCCAATTGCCTTTAAAACGATCACATGTTTTAAATTGGGTCGTTGACCTTATTTATTTATTTATTAATTCATATCCAAATGCTACATGATTGACACCCGAAGGTTACAAAACCACTTAACATCCTTGTCGCTTCCATCTCGCAATTTACTTTCGCTTCACTCTGGTCTGGTCCATTTAAGCAATTACATTTATTACCCGAAGCCTGATAATGGCGGAGCACACATGCTTTTAATAATGGGCGAAAGCACACAAATCCTAAATGGTGAGTCTCAAACTCACGACTTCTTACAAGAAGAGTGGATGTCCGACTAACTGAGCTACAATTATTGGACTTTTTCGTCTGTGAAATACAACTTAAAATCTTCTTGAAAACAACCTAAAAACCATAATTTGAACTCTTCTTCAACACTTATTGAACTCTTCATCAACTCTGCTTCATTCTCTTCGTAACAACATCATGCAAGGTATCATCTTCTTCATCATGTTAGTTGAGCACTAAAAAAATTATCAATAAGTAGGGGTTAAGTTGCATGCTGCCTATTTTGTTTTGAAGGGGTATATCTAATTTTGAACATGACAAACTCACCTTATGTGTTCACAGTTACCATGTCACATGTTTTCTCTTATAGACCACTCAGTTGATGATTGTTTCCGAGTATATAGTAGGTGTCCAAAGCCCAGTTACAATGGCATTTGCTTGTGCCTCACCTCAAACTCTGATAAGAACCTGGGTATGGCCTACTTTGTTTGTCAATGAGTGCAAGAGCTTCCAATAGCTGAATGATGCCATAATTGTTGCAATGGATAGAGGTGCATGTGTGGATGTGATGAAGGAATGTCCATGAAAGATTTTTAGTGTGATGGCTGTTATGCAGAGAGAAAACTTGTTACATTATATAGTATAGTAGGTGTCTAAAGCTGAATTACAATGGGATTCTTAACATGAATACTATGTTCTATGTATTTGGTGATCCTAGATGTACCCATATCAATGAAAGGGGTGACTTATTATTTCGATGAATCAATAACCAAAAAATTTATAAATATCTCGATATGTCTAGACATTTCAAATCATGGTTAAGAGGATTGGCTTTGTCTGTCGACTTTTTTTTTGTTAAAAAACCATTTTCTTTCTTAGTCTTGACCTCAGTCGTCTCCACTTGGGTTTTATTGTCTAGCTATGGTCTATATGTAGCACTATTGCTTCCACATATGCCATGTTCAATACCACTGCATTTGTCTCTGGCTTCTCCATCATTTTTTTTACAAAAATTCTTAATGGCATGGGAAAATCGGCCTGGTTGATTGTCTGGGGGGGGGGCTAAAATTACATTTTTGTTAGAGAGAGGGGGGCAAAAATGTAATTTCGCCCCCCAGGCAGTCAACCAGGCTGGAGCTAGAATTACTCTTTTTTTTATTAGGGTCACCTAACCCTAGTCTAGGTAGTTAGAAAATACAGTCATTTTTTTTGGTTAGGTTTTGGCTTTTTATAGTTTATCCTTTTTCTTTAAAACACAATCACAAACATCATTTATAGGAGTAAAAGTGTAAAAAGCTTAAAACTTTGGCAAAAAAAATGGTTGTGTTCCCTATCTACTTAGAATTGAGGCCCTTACATATCTTAGTTTTGTGACCACACTTTTTGAATCTTTACATCTCCTTTGTTGCCTGGTATGATGATATTTCTCATCTTCATCTCTCCTCCCAAGAGTCTTTGGTCTCCTTATTGTGAGGCTCGTATCTAGGGGTGGGCATCTCATCCCGCGATCCCGTTTCGTCTCGCCCCGATTTTTTCGAGTCTTAATGGAATTGAATAATTTCATCCTGATATCGTTCCGACCTGATCTAGAATGGGATGGGATGGGATGAAGATTTTCAATCCCGCCAATCTCGTCCCGTCCCGAGCTAATTTTTCAATATTTATTATTAATATTTTTATTTATTTATTTATTTTAGGATTGCAATATTTGGATGCCCATATAAGTTCATTGATGTATATAACATTTTAGCATCTCAATTTGTCTTTCACATACACATCTCTAGATTAATCAATTGGTTTCAATAATACTTCTGGCATTGCTCTCACAAGTTATAACACCAGATTTAATTAATTAGTAAAAAAAAAAAAACATAAAATCAGAGAGAAAGTGGCATTCAATAGTCAGTATTGGTTGTCAAATATAGCTGCTTAGATTTGAAGTTGTGATTTATGTGTAATGCATGTGCACCTGCATCAATCTAAGAAGAAGAATATGTGGAGACGCACATGATTGATGATGAATTATGTTTGAGTTGCTTTTTAAGAGGATAAAAACAAGGAGTTTTTCTAACAAGAAAAAGTCAACTTTACTTGGTTAATGAACCCATGTCCCAGCACCAATGTGTTGGATTGCATTAATTAATGCATTAACATTGACCGAAGATAGGCCGATTTGTATTAACAATCAACTTTTGAGGTGGGGGGGATTACTAGCAAATTCATTACTTACTTATTGTCCCGTCTTCAACCCGTTTATAGTTTTATACCTATTAGATTATCAAAAATCTTGATCAACAAATAGACCACGCTGATCCCGTCCCGAACTCGTTTGGGATGGGACGAGGTCGGAATGGGGTCTATCCTATCTCGTCCCGTCCTAATCCCGTATGAATGGGATGAGTCTATCTCGTCCCATCTTGTATCGTGCCCACCCCTACTAGTATCTAATGTGGTTATTATGGAATTAAAAATATGTACAACATGTAATATGTTCACCTCCAACTGATCCTTGGAGCTTGGAATGGTCCTAATGTCCATGCAATATGCCATCACGCAGGTGTGTAGTTGTTTGTTAAGACTTGTGCCAATCTCCTTAAGAAAATCAGGCTTTTACATTGGGGTCCAAAATCACCCAAATATGATTAGCAACAGTCTGTCTCAAGTCCATTGCTTATGAAAGGGAAGAAGTCTTGATTTCCATTGAATGAACCATTCCATAAGACTGTCGTTCGGGAGGAAAAGCCACTTTGATTCATTGGCTATGGCAGTTCAAATGGATTGGGACAAAGGGCAGTCAATGAACAGGTCGATTGACAAGAATATGAACACGGTTTGAAGGATTGTCAATAGTAAGAATTTACCATGAGCGAGAGCCGAGAGTCCAAAGGAAGAACTTTTGCCTCTTCCTCCAGAAAAACCCATTAGAGAAAGGGATAGCGTGTTGGCTTTGATCAGCATGGTTGGAAAGGAAACTAGCTGAAACTAACTTCTTATGAAAGTCCTTAACAGAGAAAAACAATCAAACTAACTTCTTATGAAAGTCCTTAACAGAGAAAAACAATCAATTTTTTATCTCATAACCACTTGTCATTATCATCATTGGGGGCAAACAACTCAAGGAAGGCAAGCATCTATGAGGACACACTAAGGACATGCCTGTACATAGTATTATTTACTTTTTCAGCATATTAGTAGTCATATTATTTCATTTATAGGTCAAAATGGCTACACAAGTACTACTAACTGTCATAATATGCTTCTAATATTTGTGAAACATTGAAACTTTTGAAAAATATGTGAAAAAAATTGATAATCCATAAAGTAACTTATGGGAGTATCCGACCAGTGTCGATACATGTCCAAGGCATAATTATTATTTTTTAAAAATAAAGTGTCTGCATAGATGCAACAATTAAGTTGGATTTTTAATTGATTTATTATTTTTCAATAACTGGCTTTGGAGAACAAAACGATTAAGACTCATTTCCCCCCCTCCGGAACCACATGACAAAGGGCAGTTGGAACAACTTCCTTCGTGGCAGAAACGATTCCAGCAGAAGTCACCAACCCAGTAGGCCTTTTCCGCTTTGCAGGCCAACCAACATTGAACAAATCACTCATAACCTTACTTTTGGAAGGACTAGGACTCTAGGAGGCCTCAGAGCCCTGCTCTTCCTCGTGGTCAGATCTGCACTCTGACCACCAACACGCATAAACAACCAATGATCGTTCCTGATTACCAAGGATGCACGGACACGCGTGTCGTGTCAGACACGAACACGACACGATGACTCGACAATTTCCAAAAAATTAGGACTCGATGACATAGTCAAACTTTACTTTTTATTAATTTTTTTTTATAACTCATGTGAACATAAACAACAACCTAAAGCTTAAAATTGTTTAAAATTTGTACTTTTGAAGCTGGAAAAGAAGAGCTTAATAAGAGAGATAGAAAAAATTTACAGAGATGCACAAATAGTCAAAATTTACTGAGTGTATCTAATTTACAAATTGTTTCAAAACAGTGTCTAATTGTGTATCTAAAAGCAAAATAGTCATCAGAAACAGAGAAATCAAATTACAGCGAAATTACACATCAAAATACCCTTTTTGTGTATTGTATTAACTTAGAGCGAGCGAAGTAACGACCTTGATGACGTCTGATATACCACCAAATGAAAATGTCAGTCAAGAACCCTCAGATTGAGTACGGCGTAAAGAGGTGCTCTAATTGAAGCAACTCTCTCCGATTGAAGGAATCGAAGAATTGACAA
Source organism: Berberis vulgaris (assembly GCA_963556465.1). Classification (NCBI taxonomy): domain Eukaryota; kingdom Viridiplantae; phylum Streptophyta; class Magnoliopsida; order Ranunculales; family Berberidaceae; genus Berberis; species Berberis vulgaris. The sequence continues at coordinate 637,866 of OY747128.1, read as the reverse complement.
TTGCAATTGAGTGCAACAGAACTGGTGTTTCTTCAAAAACTACTTCTAAAAATCAGCAGAGAAAAACAGGAAAAAACCAAGAAAAAAAGAAAAAAACTGGCCGTGTCGGACCCGTGCCCTGTCTGTGTCGGTCTCAGTCAACATGTCTTGACCGTTGACAGCGTGTCGGACACGAGTACATGTCCGACACGTATCTGATTCTCGAAACGGGGATTTTTCGAAGAGTCCGTGCATCCTTGCTGATTATTAAGGCCGTAGAGGCCATTCTGGTCAACAACCTCCAACTAGAGCACGTCTTCAAGTGGCATCCAAGGAAGGGAAAGGAATCGAGCCTTCGTCGACTGTTCTTCTGCAGTCAGTTGCAATTCGTTCAAGTTCTCGGGGCGTCCTGAATGACCTGAGAATGAGACTACCGCAAAGATTGAAGTACCTACATTCCATGGAAGCATAGAACCAAGTCTCCTGCCAGGACTTGAAATCATCTTTCGGCTTGCCCACACAAGCAGACGAGATCAAATAGCAGACAACATTCTGGTTGAACTTCAATGCTAGCAAAGAATGCAGCACATTCTTGTTCAAACGGATCTCGACCCACAGAGCCTTGACCAAGGTACCAACCAAGATCCTCCAGCCATTAAGACCCAATTGAACAAGAGAAATATCGGTCAAGTCCGAATAAGACCATATGATCTCCGAAACTGGGAAATGGAGGCCAACCCTAAACATTCCAAGATACAGGGCTACGTAACCAGCCTTTGGCTGGATAGGGCTATCACCATCTTCTGGCAGCACAAGATGCAAGTCGGACAGAAGAGAATATGCATGACGGAGGTCATCCAAGGCGGCCTGGGTTGTCAACATCGAGCGTCACTCGATTGACACTAAGAGATTTCTTGCAAATGGAAGAATGTGTAAAGAAGATAAGACACCTCTCTAACGTCCTTATATAGGATTAAACAACGAAAATACAACCAATGAAAGATCGTGTAGGAAATGATAGCTGCACAAAACCCTAAAATCACACCAAAATGAGTTGAATGGTGGCTTAGTTGAGTTGCAGTTAAATTGTGGTCGTTGACTCGACAGCCCCTCCATCCCAGTTATTAAAAACATTAATGTTGCGCATAACATTGATGACGAACCTCAATAACCCACCGCCGCACAGTTAGTATCCATGCAAGTGAGCCTACTAACTGGGGGGATTAGCTGATGATACATCAAACAACCATTTGATCATGACCAAACACGTGACACAAATCATTTCTTATTAGGGACAATCAGTTCAAACCAAAAATCAGTAACTTAGGCCCAATGAATCTCTCCCCAGAGAACATAGACGATACGAAGAAGACAAGTCATGACGGGAATCTCTCCCCCAAGAACGTATCTCAATGAAAAAGGAGACCGTTATGAGAAACGCTCGCCTTCATTGCGCCATGCATGCATAAGTCACGTACAAAATTAATTACTCTTATTATATAAGGTAAATGAGAGAAGAAGAAGCAGGGAAGAAAAATCCTACAAGTATACTATGTCTAAGTTCATATTCTTCCTTAGTTCACTGAGTTAAGCATCGGAGTGCTTTCGGCCACCAACAAGGTGCTCTTTGGCAATCTAACCCTGTTTTGGAGGTCAAATATCGAAAACAAATTTACATATGATACAAAATGCCAACAGGAGTAATATTTCTTTGATGAACATTTATTCAGGGTAGAGCAACGACATTAGATAAGATTGTTAACGATGGGGTGATCCTGATCAAAGACGCCCGCTATGTCAGTCTCACTCAGAATCCATCATCAATCACGGTCACCTCTCTAAGCATAATGGGTGCAAGATGTTGGAAGAATTTGTGAGAACAATGATGGTAATCCAAACTATTAATGAACAATTTATCCAATGGCCAACCAAAGGAACAACTATTCAAAATTTATCAAGCATTGGAAGATGGATCTGGACCAGATATTCATGATACTGTTTGGATCATTTAGAAAGTTGGGATGCTAGAGTGCCTCAAGTTCAATACAGCACAGTAGAGGATGTCATCACTATAATTAAAATTCTTTTGCACATGTGGGGAGCCAAGGGGAGTTCTAAATGACATTCCTTTTTCCTCGTGTGTGTTTCATTGGGAAAATATTGTAAAAAACAACACATGACGTATAATGTATTTAGAGATCAGTTACTGATCTCCCAATATGAAAGTGAGCTCTCTTTAAGTATCTTAATGCAGATTGAGGACAAGAACACTTGGAGTGAGAAATATTCTCCTTTAATGACTGTTACATTTACTTCTACCTTACCCTCTCTCTCATGTTATAGCTTATATTGCCTTGGAATTTCCATTTTGGAGATGTGAAATTGAGGGGGGAAATGATGCATATGATTTATTAAATTCAACGGGGCACAACTTATGCAGATAAAAAAGAACTTACATTCCACGCATAAAACAATCAAATGACATGTTCTTCATATAAATTAGAAAGTATAAAGAAATCAAGCCATTTTAGTAAGTACGAACTCACATCATAAACTGTAATTTCCACTGGAATCACATAGCCAGCTTTATCAGCAGTCCTTGCATTGTAATCTTTACAGAAAGCCATGATATTAACACCCTTGGATCCAAGAGCTGGTCCTACAGGTGGTGCAGGAGTAGCCTTCCCTGCCTCCAGAGCCAGCTTAATCATTCCAATTACTGCACAATTTACAACAAAGAAATATCAGAAACAAAAAAGTATCTAAACCTAATTTGTAAAACTAAATTGTTAGAGAGCTTGATAACTCCTCGACACTGAATATACAAAAAAAAAATACAAAACTAAGAAACAAACATAACACTCATGCATTCAAACCTAATTACCTCTCAGCAAAACTGCTAAGTAAGAGAGAGGGAGGGGGGGTAGTTGAAAAAATGATTGAAATATTTGCATGCTCACGAGTCAATTATGCATTTTGCATGGTGAAGACTTAGGAATTTCCCTGTGAAAATTTTCGCATAGCAAGGAAAAACAGCCTAAGGATATAGAATGCAAATGCATTCTTTTACATATAGCTCCTCAAAATTAGGTGCTTAGTACGATTTTACTTAAAACGATTATGGGATTACAATGCAAATCCTAAATGCAATTTTACTACCCATCAAAAAAGTTGGACCATTAAAAAATCCAAGATATCTTCAACAAATCTTCGGTGATCCAATTGACTCAAAAGACAAAAACCATTGCAATAAAAAAAAACCAAGATGATTAAATTCAAAAAGAACAAATTTGAATAAAAGGGAATAGCATATCACGATACTCAAACAGCAGTCAGTTCAATGAACTCAAAACACACTCATTGAATTAAAGCAATAAAGAATTAGGACTCTTAAAGAAACAAAACAATCCAGGAGCTCTATTGTATTGAGGCTACAAAAAAGGAGAAAATTGTGACGGAACACTTTCCATGCACTTAAAACACAGAGGGAGCAAGCAAGAATTCTTTACTTAAATTACTGGAACATTCTTAAACTTCAACAATTTTGTATCAACAAAACAACAACCCATTCTAGAAAAAGACTACTTTCTCTGGTAATCTTCACAAATCCAATTGATCGAAATTTTTTTTTTTTTTAAAATGATAAAAATTAACCCATTTTGTAATTTTTACAAAAAGTTAGCATTCCACTGTCCCGAAGTAAAACCATAACTCATTTGAGCAAATTGAACATATGTTACTGGAACACACTGATGAATTGAAAAGTGGGTGTTGGAAGACAGACCCAGGGATGAAGAAGGAAGGAGAGAGGAAGAGAGCTTGGCGACATCGTGTGAAGAGTGTTGAGTGAGTGGGAGATGATAAGCGGAGAGGGAAGCCATTACAGAGAGAATGAGAGCAAAGTAGAGAAGAGATAACGCTTTCAACGATTAAGTGCAGAGGAGGGGTCTTTGTAATTGTATGGATCACCGGTGGGCCTCATCCCAACCCTAATGATGGGCTTCTTAACTGACCTTGGATCACGTGAATGGGCTTGGTTGGGGTAAATTTTACCTCAAACCTCAAAGTAGGTTATGCTTGATAGTGTAGGGGTAGGCATGGGATGGGATGGATCTCATCCTATTGTTTTATCTTTCAGACAGAATCGGGATATGGGGTATACCTCATCCCTTCTCAAACGAGATCAGACGGGATGAGCATGGTTCAAATACAATAAAAAAAAAAAAAAATCATTCCTCAACCCTTGATGATGATGAATAATGTTATTATCAGTTATCACGGATGTGCCTCATCCCAAAGACAATAACGTGTTTGGGCTTTATAATTCTCAGTTTGAACATCATTAAGCTTGATTGAGACGAATAATGGTAAGGAAATTTTGTCTCATATTTATTTCATTCCTCAACCCTCTGATGCTCACCTACATCTACCTAAAATATCCTTGGCAGGTTTCCACTAGCACGCCTCCTTAATCGTGGAGAGTAAAATACTTGCTCAATGTATAAATGTGAATCATTTCTTGGATTCCTGACTAAATTTGTGGAGATGGGATAACAACATGAAAATAGGAAATTTTGGGGAAATAGGTAAACACTAGCATACTTTACTGCTTGTTTCATTCATTAACTGATCAAATACGTGCATTTTCCAATGCTATTTGTATGAGATTGTTTACATATCCGCATATGATTCATATTTTATAGCACGAACAGCTATAGGACTTCTGACAAAATGTTCGCCATCGGTCCAAGTCAGGCTTCCAAATGAATAATCTTCATGCACCTTCTGAGTAGAAGTAAACTTCAATTTGAAAGGAAGTATGGCAGTAGTTGAGTTGAAGGATAATGTCTGGGGTACGACTGTTGTTTCTATACCATGTGGAGATTGCACAATAGCTTTATACACAGAATTGGCAGGGCCTACATTGGTGACTGTTCTGATGAGCGAAATAGTCCTCTTAAGATTGGGGATGGAGATGGAGGGGAGATTTAGTTTCAAGCCAAAATGCCTTTTCTTCATGCAGGATGTTGCTGTCATTGTTAGATTTATAATAGCTGAAGTGCTATAGCCCATGGAGCAGAGGAACTGAACATAGTTCTCTGTGCTCATGTTGTAAATTAGCCCAGGATTTGCTGCCCTACTGGGGTCGACATGCCCTCCACCAATGTCAAAAGGATCAGCTGGCTTGCGTGTAGCTCCCTCGGAAATTATATTTGCTCCATCTATCCTGGTTTGGGATGCTGCAATTTTACCATTGATGATCACAATTGTCGTAATTGATAATATTGTTTGTGTTTAATGAGCTTGACTCACCACTGGTAACGAGCGCTGATTTTATGGCTGCTGGGGACCAATCTGGGTGTAGGGATTTGATGAGCGCGGCTATTCCTGCCACATGAGGACAAGCCATTGAGGTTCCTGACATTAAAGCAAAGCCATTGCTACTTTCTGGATGAATTGATGGTGGATATGCTGCTAAGATGCTCACTCCTGGTGCAGCTATATCTGGCTGTCAAAATTAATCATACATCAAATGACCAATCAATTGTAAGAATTCTCATAAAGGATAAAATCTTTAGACTATAATGCATGCAGATTGACATATAAGCTGAGTCCCTTACTCTATTATTTCTTCCTATTTGCAGCTAATAGGATGCTGTTGAAATATGCCTATTTGATAGGAATAGATATCATTGTGCTTGGGCCTGTATTGATTTTTTAGTTTTTCTAGAATTCAGGTAGTTTAAGGTCTCTTAATTCTTATTTGAATAACACATAGTTTACTTTTTAGGACTAGACTTAGTTCTATTACAAATAAGGGCTAAGTTGAAGTTTTGGTTCTAGTATTTTTTTTTTTAACCTCTTTATTTAATTTTTTTAACACTTTCAAATCACATGATCCAGTGGTAAATGAACATATTTGATTAATCCTCCAATTTAGAAGTTCTTATGACTGTTTCAGTATTAAATAGTCCATCCCGGTGCCATGGTTTGCTTGATCTCCTCACGAACACGTTTTACTAGAAAAAAACATGGATAATCCCGCTGATGAAAAGAACATATATACCTTCAATACAGCCGGTGATAAGGAATTTGGTCCTCTAGATGAAAAATACGCAACTCTTGGAGATGCCCATCTCCCAACAACAGTCCTAGGATCGCTCAGCTTTACAACTGGATACCTTTAGTAAAAGAAAATGAGTTAAGCTCATCCTTCAATTGATGCTAACTTCCAGTTGTTGCTGTTTATTTATTTATTTATTAGATTGTACTTATATCTCAGTTTTATCTGCTTACCTTTCTTTTCTGATATAGGAGAGTATTTCTGCTCCTACTTCATAATCTACTTTAATGCATGGGATTGAATTGCATGAACGGAGGAGGCTATCGCGAATTTGAGCAAATATAACCCCAATTCCACCTGCTTCTGATACTGCCAAAGCCGCATCATCAATATCTGGCGCAATATCTGGCGCATGAGCTACTGAGAAACAAAGGACCACCTTTCCTGCTGCTAATGTCTCATTGAGACTTCCACGCTTACAAACTAGGCTGCATATGTCAATCAGACTCAAATGAGAAGATGCTATAAGGTTGTGAAACAGAAAAAGACTGCAGAAGAAAAGTCCACATGAGGGAAAAAAAAAGTTGAGAAAGATTCGATGTATTGCCCTGCATCATCAAAGGGGTTTATAGCTATGCGATCTGAGTATGCCAAACCAGTAAATCCTGCATGCTTTTGAGAATCCTTGGACTGGCCCTGCAACAAGTAAGATCGAGATAGGGAAGTTAGCAGTTTGGTTTATCTGAAATGACAGGTAAAACCATCCAAATTACCAAAAGGGTACGGTTGTTTCCAAGTGTAATGGCAGTAGGGAAGGCTCTATCTATGGTGGTTGCTGCAACAGTGATGAGCCAGGGTGCTGTATTCCCAACTGTCTGAGAGAAGGGGCCATTATTTCCTGCTGAACAAACCACAGTTATTCCCCTCGCTGTTGCATGAAAAGAACCTATGGAGATTGAGTCATGTTGATCAAGATAGAGGAACAGAGGAATTTGGATGATGCCTATTGACACAGAAAGAATGTCAACTCCATCATGAATGGCCTTGTCAAATGCTTTAAGGATATCTGCATCAGAGCATCCTTCATTGGCCCAGCAAACCTTGTAAATTGCTAAGCGGGCAAGAGGAGCACCACCCCTGGCTACCCCTGAAGCCAGTCCTCTATAATTTGCTTTCCTCACAAAACGGCCTGCAGCTGTTGAAGCTGTGTGGGTGCCATGACCTATTCGATCACGGGGAGATAGAAACTCTCCTGTCTCAGTTATATTGATATGATGTCCAACTCCTTTTATGAACCAGCGGGCACCAATCAGTTTTTTGTTACAATTGGTGGAGTCAAAGTGTTCTCCATGTTGGCAAATTCCTTTCCAACGAGAGGGAATAGGACCCATATTGTTATCGTCAAAGCTTTCTAGCTCTGGCCAGACACCTGCACGATTCTCAAAATGAGCAAAGATATTTGAAGTAATCAACAACATTATCAAAGTAGCTTCTGACACTACATTTATAATGTATTACCTGAATCAATGAGACCTACTATTGTTTCTTCACCCATGTTGCTTTCTGATAACAGATTTCCTTGATTGTTTGCAGGAAGCCCGAGAAAATCCCAGCTTCTGGTAGTATGAAGCTTGTGCATGCGATTAGGAATCACATGGATAACACCAGGAAACTCTGTAATTTGTTATGTATATTATGGATAACGTTAAAGATGTCTTACATGAAGAAAGATGTTACCACTTACCAGTATGCTATGTTATTTTCAAAGTTACCTGCAATTTTCTCCGCTTGGTATTCCGTCATTCTTGCTGCAAATCCGGAGAACCCGTGCTTGTAGCTATAGACCATGGAACTCTTGGCAGCTTCCTTGCTTCAATTCCAGTTCAAATAAACCTCTATCACTATGATGTAAAGCATAATGAACTCTACAATGTCAGCAGAAACTAGGAGGAAGATCATGAAATATTAACCTGCCAAGCAAAGTGCTTAACATATTATGGTGAGACTTTGTCGTAGTTGCGGGAGCTTCATGATGGTTGTCTCCCATGTATACTAGGTACACCGCCTGAAACATCTTTTTGAATTTAGTAGTCCCTCCAGTTAACATACTGAATTGAGATTCAAAAGAGTATAGACACTCACATTATTTGTTGATTTGGTCAATGATGTGGAAATCTGAAATTTGATTTGGAGTAAGAAGATTGTGAAGAGCGTAAGAGTTCTTCCGCCTCTCCATTTGTTCTCAAAGTTAACCATTGTTATGTCAGATGCAGATGTTGCAGAATTTTCTGCGCCTTAAGCTAAAGGGAAGAAGCAATTCTGATGTAACCCCACTTCAGGAAACCCTTGAATGTATTGAAATTTTATAGAAGCGAGAAAGGTGGAGCCTTCCCTTTGAAGACTTCCTTTAATTTTCAATCAATCTAGAGAATAGCAAGTCAAGCTATTTTATTTTTTATTTTTATTTGTATTTATATATATATATATATATATATATATATATATATTTTTTTTTTAATCCCTGGCAGAGACAGTGTCTATCATTGTTGGCTCAATCTAAAGGGCATCAAAGCTTTAGAATGGTTAGGTAAACCAATATTCTCAGTTTGAATCCATGGGATCGACAATATAATGCTTCAATTACTGAACAATCGAATTGTCTCATTATTTGCAGTAATTTATGATCTTATGACTATGATTAGCATCAGGAGGCAGTATTGGCTTGATTGAGCGTCATTCCTGGAGCTTATACATATTAATGAAGATATGATCTATGTATGATGAATTTAAGTCCAAGAAATCCATAATTGTTAAGTGCACCTCCCAGTGATGATTAGCTCAACAATGAGATTAATCAACTATTCTGGTCATGGAAGCTATGGTATCTTTACTTTCATTTCTTATTCATTCATCACGTTTCAGTTCTGCTATAATCTAAGTTCAGTGTTGTCTAGGCAGCCATTCAACCGCACCCAATGAACCATCTTGGTATGATGATAATATGTATGCACAGTGATAGAATTGAGCTGGGATCACAACAGAAAGAAAAGGGGGAAAACTAAAAACAAATTAGTATTGGTTCCAATTACAGTGGTAGCCCATGTACTGAAGAGTGATGGGATATGTTTGGAGACTGACCATTGATAATGGAATGGAATTTCTTCCTTTTGTTTTTATAATAATCAGAATATTTACAAATTCTGTAACTTAAGCCAAAAAAAGTTTACATATCTCACTATTTTTGAAGTAGAACTGTATAATGATATACATTCAGTGATAATTGAGATTTGATTTCTTTATCTAATATTTCATATTACTTGATCAGATAAAGTAACATAAAATCTACCTAAGGATAAAAAAATTGATTATACATCAGGCAAACACAATCAAGATCATATATTGTTGGTATGAACAACTGATTCAAGGAGACAAAAAATCAGATTCAAAGACCAAATCAATATTTGACATGGAAATGGAATAAATTGTACTGAAGAAAAATGGATTCGACTACGCGTTAAAATTTTCATCTTTTATTTTGAGACACCAGTTTTGGTTCTTTAGTTGGTAAATGAAACCTCATTGAGCTTGTACTCTTGCTATTTGTCTGTTTACTTTCTAGCATCACATTTTTTTGCTCTTCTTGATAATTGATCTTACTTGATTTTTCTTTACAGCTAGGTTATCAAACCATGGGTTTCTTTGATAGGAATGGCTTTGAGTCCAGAGATCGAAGTGCAAATCTAACAAGGTATCTCCAACCTCTATTATTCTTTCATATAGATTTTGAACTATCTTGATGGACCTGGACCAATGCTGCTCCTTTAAGTCTGTGGCTGTTGTTCTCTCCTGATGTGCAAAGTGGATTTTCTCTTTACAGGAATAGCCCTTCTAGCCGTCGAGGAAACGGGCGAGGGGTGGGTATTACCACTCATCCCCTCGAGATTCATGAAGCTGTGCATCTTGAGGGCACAAGTGTGCATCTTGAGGGAGATGAGCGGTCACACTCACCCCTCGCCCGTTCCTCGCCATTTAGAATTTTCCTTACAGGAAGGGTTATTTTCTACTTTATGTAGACATGATATAGCCAACGCTATACTATTTTGTGTGAAATTGTATTTTACATTGTTTCGATTGAATGGCCAATAAATTTATACCTCCCAAAATTACGTTCTATATTCGTCAAATGATTTGTGAGTATTTGCAAAGCAATAACCTCCAAATAGGTAACACATGCTTAGCCAGAGGAAGAAAATATTTCGAGGAAGGAATCAACTTCAGAGTCCCTGTTGCATGTTTGATGGAGGAGAGGGAAACTGAATTCTTTGTGCTATTTTATATTATTATTAAGCCCAACCCCCGCACCCTACGTGCATGTCCCGTTATTAGCCGTTTTCAGGATGGAATCTAGGGTTTAACTAACTGTTGGGGGTTTTTTTTTTTTTTTTAAAAAACATCCAATTTATTCAAATAAAAAACCACGCCCGAAGGCTACATGACTGACCCCATAGGGATAAATAAAAAGCCGAAACAAAGCCTTACAAAACCAATACAAGCCTAGGCAAGATCAGTCTTTGTACCTTTTGGTTACTGTCCTAGCCCTATTGGATTTTCGGGGACAAATGCTGATATCTTTGGTGTGGCGCCTCTTATTCATCTTTCCGTCTGACATAGCCCCTAAAGCCAAATCACTGATCGCTACCTGTGGATCAAGCTCAGGTTCTGAGTTGACGTCATCACTATCCTCACTAGAACTTTCGAGTGTACTGAGGTCAAATGTCGGCGGTCGAAGTAACCTATTTTCTCTGAACAAAGATATAGCCTGATTCAAATTTTCTCCGACTCGTTTATAATCCGGGGAAGTTGTGATAGCATATTTGTCAAAATGTCCCTTTAACCTGAGCAAAGACTGCAAATCATCAGCCGAGAATTCCTGCACTTGCTGACTCTGTATAGCATCCCCTAGCTCTGTGCTAGTAACACCGATAAATGGGTTGCAGGGCGCTGGCTGAGGCGAAGCCTCGACCCCTGTCTTGGTACAGGGCGTATGCTGGGGCGAGGCCACTTCCACTGCCTTGTTGTGGGGCGCTGGCTGAGGCGAGACTCTGTTCTCTGGTGTGGTGCATGGCGCGGCAATGGCGCAGGCCACGTCCACAGCCTTGGTGCATGGCGCTGGCTTGGGCGAGACCATGGCCTCTGGCTTGAGGCAGATCGGTGGCTGAGGAGAAATCACGGCCCCTCTTGAAGGGTAGAGCACTGGCTTCTGCGACTCTGAAACAGTCTGCCCAATCTGAGTTTCACATGTGAAATCATTCGTCACAGTTGGCGACGCTGCACTTTGAATAGAAGGATTGTCCTTTGTTTCCGAAATTATCTCATCTTCGTGTAGGGGTAACTTTTGTTGTTGTCCAAGAACATTATCAATTTCTGAAGTTGTATACCCCGCCTCTAGTAGGCATTCCTCCGTAGACTCATGCTGGACCCCAGTTTTAGCATGCTCTAATTTGTGACCCGCTATTTGTAATTCCGCTGTAGGACCTTCATCTTGCTCAATATTCTCCATCAATGCCTCAAAAGTGTTGGACAAACCCATCTTAACCGGGTCAATGGCCACCTGCTTTCTATCCCCGACTCCGTCCGAAATCTCCTCGCCTTTGCTATTTTTTGTTCCACTCACACCCACTTCCGAGGTCGAAGAATTTCCTTTTCTGATCACCGGAACATATTGTTGCCTGGTATTGATACTTTCGGTCTTTGATTTGGCTACCTTCTCAACATTACCTAGTTCTGAAACCCGGCCACCGCCCTTAATGCCTAGCTTCTTGCGACAAACACTTTCCTGATGCCCGAGCAAGGAACAAAAGTCACAATATTTGAAACCTGGGTACTCAATCTTCTGCCAGAAACCTCTATTATTGGCCCTATCAATCCATACTTTGTTTGGTAATTTGTCCGCCAAAGTCATCTCAACACACACGCGGGCAAAGCCCGGGCGCGATAAACATCTAGTATGATCATCCATTCTCAAAAAAACACCAAAAGAATTGACAATAGCTTTTAAAATAGGGGGATGAAAAAGATGTAAAGGTAAGTTAGGCAACTCTACCCACAGTGGCACCGATATCGGATCCTCCTTCAGACTAAAGCCATCATGCCAACAAAATGCTTTGAAACGAACGCCACGAATCAAAATGGAATCCCGCGACAAAACTTTCTTTGCTTCCTCCTCCGATTGAAGACGAACTAAAACATGCCGTTGATTGAGTAAGCCGAGCGAAAAATCTCCCAGAATTCCCCAACTTCTGTGAATCGAATCTCGGATGTCTTCCAATGTTGGGCGGTAACTAGAGAATTTTAAAACGATCACATGTTTTTCCATAAACGCCTCCCCACGGAACTCATCTGTTGCCGTAATGCCAATTGCGGGAGCTCCCTCTTTACGGAATCTAGTGCCTTCAATCGGAATCTAGTGCCGTAATGCCAATTGCCTTTAAAACGATCACATGTTTTAAATTGGGTCGTTGACCTTATTTATTTATTTATTAATTCATATCCAAATGCTACATGATTGACACCCGAAGGTTACAAAACCACTTAACATCCTTGTCGCTTCCATCTCGCAATTTACTTTCGCTTCACTCTGGTCTGGTCCATTTAAGCAATTACATTTATTACCCGAAGCCTGATAATGGCGGAGCACACATGCTTTTAATAATGGGCGAAAGCACACAAATCCTAAATGGTGAGTCTCAAACTCACGACTTCTTACAAGAAGAGTGGATGTCCGACTAACTGAGCTACAATTATTGGACTTTTTCGTCTGTGAAATACAACTTAAAATCTTCTTGAAAACAACCTAAAAACCATAATTTGAACTCTTCTTCAACACTTATTGAACTCTTCATCAACTCTGCTTCATTCTCTTCGTAACAACATCATGCAAGGTATCATCTTCTTCATCATGTTAGTTGAGCACTAAAAAAATTATCAATAAGTAGGGGTTAAGTTGCATGCTGCCTATTTTGTTTTGAAGGGGTATATCTAATTTTGAACATGACAAACTCACCTTATGTGTTCACAGTTACCATGTCACATGTTTTCTCTTATAGACCACTCAGTTGATGATTGTTTCCGAGTATATAGTAGGTGTCCAAAGCCCAGTTACAATGGCATTTGCTTGTGCCTCACCTCAAACTCTGATAAGAACCTGGGTATGGCCTACTTTGTTTGTCAATGAGTGCAAGAGCTTCCAATAGCTGAATGATGCCATAATTGTTGCAATGGATAGAGGTGCATGTGTGGATGTGATGAAGGAATGTCCATGAAAGATTTTTAGTGTGATGGCTGTTATGCAGAGAGAAAACTTGTTACATTATATAGTATAGTAGGTGTCTAAAGCTGAATTACAATGGGATTCTTAACATGAATACTATGTTCTATGTATTTGGTGATCCTAGATGTACCCATATCAATGAAAGGGGTGACTTATTATTTCGATGAATCAATAACCAAAAAATTTATAAATATCTCGATATGTCTAGACATTTCAAATCATGGTTAAGAGGATTGGCTTTGTCTGTCGACTTTTTTTTTGTTAAAAAACCATTTTCTTTCTTAGTCTTGACCTCAGTCGTCTCCACTTGGGTTTTATTGTCTAGCTATGGTCTATATGTAGCACTATTGCTTCCACATATGCCATGTTCAATACCACTGCATTTGTCTCTGGCTTCTCCATCATTTTTTTTACAAAAATTCTTAATGGCATGGGAAAATCGGCCTGGTTGATTGTCTGGGGGGGGGGCTAAAATTACATTTTTGTTAGAGAGAGGGGGGCAAAAATGTAATTTCGCCCCCCAGGCAGTCAACCAGGCTGGAGCTAGAATTACTCTTTTTTTTATTAGGGTCACCTAACCCTAGTCTAGGTAGTTAGAAAATACAGTCATTTTTTTTGGTTAGGTTTTGGCTTTTTATAGTTTATCCTTTTTCTTTAAAACACAATCACAAACATCATTTATAGGAGTAAAAGTGTAAAAAGCTTAAAACTTTGGCAAAAAAAATGGTTGTGTTCCCTATCTACTTAGAATTGAGGCCCTTACATATCTTAGTTTTGTGACCACACTTTTTGAATCTTTACATCTCCTTTGTTGCCTGGTATGATGATATTTCTCATCTTCATCTCTCCTCCCAAGAGTCTTTGGTCTCCTTATTGTGAGGCTCGTATCTAGGGGTGGGCATCTCATCCCGCGATCCCGTTTCGTCTCGCCCCGATTTTTTCGAGTCTTAATGGAATTGAATAATTTCATCCTGATATCGTTCCGACCTGATCTAGAATGGGATGGGATGGGATGAAGATTTTCAATCCCGCCAATCTCGTCCCGTCCCGAGCTAATTTTTCAATATTTATTATTAATATTTTTATTTATTTATTTATTTTAGGATTGCAATATTTGGATGCCCATATAAGTTCATTGATGTATATAACATTTTAGCATCTCAATTTGTCTTTCACATACACATCTCTAGATTAATCAATTGGTTTCAATAATACTTCTGGCATTGCTCTCACAAGTTATAACACCAGATTTAATTAATTAGTAAAAAAAAAAAAACATAAAATCAGAGAGAAAGTGGCATTCAATAGTCAGTATTGGTTGTCAAATATAGCTGCTTAGATTTGAAGTTGTGATTTATGTGTAATGCATGTGCACCTGCATCAATCTAAGAAGAAGAATATGTGGAGACGCACATGATTGATGATGAATTATGTTTGAGTTGCTTTTTAAGAGGATAAAAACAAGGAGTTTTTCTAACAAGAAAAAGTCAACTTTACTTGGTTAATGAACCCATGTCCCAGCACCAATGTGTTGGATTGCATTAATTAATGCATTAACATTGACCGAAGATAGGCCGATTTGTATTAACAATCAACTTTTGAGGTGGGGGGGATTACTAGCAAATTCATTACTTACTTATTGTCCCGTCTTCAACCCGTTTATAGTTTTATACCTATTAGATTATCAAAAATCTTGATCAACAAATAGACCACGCTGATCCCGTCCCGAACTCGTTTGGGATGGGACGAGGTCGGAATGGGGTCTATCCTATCTCGTCCCGTCCTAATCCCGTATGAATGGGATGAGTCTATCTCGTCCCATCTTGTATCGTGCCCACCCCTACTAGTATCTAATGTGGTTATTATGGAATTAAAAATATGTACAACATGTAATATGTTCACCTCCAACTGATCCTTGGAGCTTGGAATGGTCCTAATGTCCATGCAATATGCCATCACGCAGGTGTGTAGTTGTTTGTTAAGACTTGTGCCAATCTCCTTAAGAAAATCAGGCTTTTACATTGGGGTCCAAAATCACCCAAATATGATTAGCAACAGTCTGTCTCAAGTCCATTGCTTATGAAAGGGAAGAAGTCTTGATTTCCATTGAATGAACCATTCCATAAGACTGTCGTTCGGGAGGAAAAGCCACTTTGATTCATTGGCTATGGCAGTTCAAATGGATTGGGACAAAGGGCAGTCAATGAACAGGTCGATTGACAAGAATATGAACACGGTTTGAAGGATTGTCAATAGTAAGAATTTACCATGAGCGAGAGCCGAGAGTCCAAAGGAAGAACTTTTGCCTCTTCCTCCAGAAAAACCCATTAGAGAAAGGGATAGCGTGTTGGCTTTGATCAGCATGGTTGGAAAGGAAACTAGCTGAAACTAACTTCTTATGAAAGTCCTTAACAGAGAAAAACAATCAAACTAACTTCTTATGAAAGTCCTTAACAGAGAAAAACAATCAATTTTTTATCTCATAACCACTTGTCATTATCATCATTGGGGGCAAACAACTCAAGGAAGGCAAGCATCTATGAGGACACACTAAGGACATGCCTGTACATAGTATTATTTACTTTTTCAGCATATTAGTAGTCATATTATTTCATTTATAGGTCAAAATGGCTACACAAGTACTACTAACTGTCATAATATGCTTCTAATATTTGTGAAACATTGAAACTTTTGAAAAATATGTGAAAAAAATTGATAATCCATAAAGTAACTTATGGGAGTATCCGACCAGTGTCGATACATGTCCAAGGCATAATTATTATTTTTTAAAAATAAAGTGTCTGCATAGATGCAACAATTAAGTTGGATTTTTAATTGATTTATTATTTTTCAATAACTGGCTTTGGAGAACAAAACGATTAAGACTCATTTCCCCCCCTCCGGAACCACATGACAAAGGGCAGTTGGAACAACTTCCTTCGTGGCAGAAACGATTCCAGCAGAAGTCACCAACCCAGTAGGCCTTTTCCGCTTTGCAGGCCAACCAACATTGAACAAATCACTCATAACCTTACTTTTGGAAGGACTAGGACTCTAGGAGGCCTCAGAGCCCTGCTCTTCCTCGTGGTCAGATCTGCACTCTGACCACCAACACGCATAAACAACCAATGATCGTTCCTGATTACCAAGGATGCACGGACACGCGTGTCGTGTCAGACACGAACACGACACGATGACTCGACAATTTCCAAAAAATTAGGACTCGATGACATAGTCAAACTTTACTTTTTATTAATTTTTTTTTATAACTCATGTGAACATAAACAACAACCTAAAGCTTAAAATTGTTTAAAATTTGTACTTTTGAAGCTGGAAAAGAAGAGCTTAATAAGAGAGATAGAAAAAATTTACAGAGATGCACAAATAGTCAAAATTTACTGAGTGTATCTAATTTACAAATTGTTTCAAAACAGTGTCTAATTGTGTATCTAAAAGCAAAATAGTCATCAGAAACAGAGAAATCAAATTACAGCGAAATTACACATCAAAATACCCTTTTTGTGTATTGTATTAACTTAGAGCGAGCGAAGTAACGACCTTGATGACGTCTGATATACCACCAAATGAAAATGTCAGTCAAGAACCCTCAGATTGAGTACGGCGTGAAGAGGTGCTCTAATTGAAGCAACTCTCTCCGATTGAAGGAATCGAAGAATTGACAATTGCAATTGAGTGCAACAGAACTGGTGTTTCTTCAAAAACTACTTCTAAAAATCAGCAGAGAAAAACAGGAAAAAACCAAGAAAAAAAGAAAAAAACTGGCCGTGTCGGACCCGTGCCCTGTCTGTGTCGGTCTCAGTCAACATGTCTTGACCGTTGACAGCGTGTCGGACACGAGTACATGTCCGACACGTATCTGATTCTCGAAACGGGGATTTTTCGAAGAGTCCGTGCATCCTTGCTGATTATTAAGGCCGTAGAGGCCATTCTGGTCAACAACCTCCAACTAGAGCACGTCTTCAAGTGGCATCCAAGGAAGGGAAAGGAATCGAGCCTTCGTCGACTGTTCTTCTGCAGTCAGTTGCAATTCGTTCAAGTTCTCGGGGCGTCCTGAATGACCTGAGAATGAGACTACCGCAAAGATTGAAGTACCTACATTCCATGGAAGCATAGAACCAAGTCTCCTGCCAGGACTTGAAATCATCTTTCGGCTTGCCCACACAAGCAGACGAGATCAAATAGCAGACAACATTCTGGTTGAACTTCAATGCTAGCAAAGAATGCAGCACATTCTTGTTCAAACGGATCTCGACCCACAGAGCCTTGACCAAGGTACCAACCAAGATCCTCCAGCCATTAAGACCCAATTGAACAAGAGAAATATCGGTCAAGTCCGAATAAGACCATATGATCTCCGAAACTGGGAAATGGAGGCCAACCCTAAACATTCCAAGATACAGGGCTACGTAACCAGCCTTTGGCTGGATAGGGCTATCACCATCTTCTGGCAGCACAAGATGCAAGTCGGACAGAAGAGAATATGCATGACGGAGGTCATCCAAGGCGGCCTGGGTTGTCAACATCGAGCGTCACTCGATTGACACTAAGAGATTTCTTGCAAATGGAAGAATGTGTAAAGAAGATAAGACACCTCTCTAACGTCCTTATATAGGATTAAACAACGAAAATACAACCAATGAAAGATCGTGTAGGAAATGATAGCTGCACAAAACCCTAAAATCACACCAAAATGAGTTGAATGGTGGCTTAGTTGAGTTGCAGTTAAATTGTGGTCGTTGACTCGACAGCCCCTCCATCCCAGTTATTAAAAACATTAATGTTGCGCATAACATTGATGACGAACCTCAATAACCCACCGCCGCACAGTTAGTATCCATGCAAGTGAGCCTACTAACTGGGGGGATTAGCTGATGATACATCAAACAACCATTTGATCATGACCAAACACGTGACACAAATCATTTCTTATTAGGGACAATCAGTTCAAACCAAAAATCAGTAACTTAGGCCCAATGAATCTCTCCCCAGAGAACATAGACGATACGAAGAAGACAAGTCATGACGGGAATCTCTCCCCCAAGAACGTATCTCAATGAAAAAGGAGACCGTTATGAGAAACGCTCGCCTTCATTGCGCCATGCATGCATAAGTCACGTACAAAATTAATTACTCTTATTATATAAGGTAAATGAGAGAAGAAGAAGCAGGGAAGAAAAATCCTACAAGTATACTATGTCTAAGTTCATATTCTTCCTTAGTTCACTGAGTTAAGCATCGGAGTGCTTTCGGCCACCAACAAGGTGCTCTTTGGCAATCTAACCCTGTTTTGGAGGTCAAATATCGAAAACAAATTTACATATGATACAAAATGCCAACAGGAGTAATATTTCTTTGATGAACATTTATTCAGGGTAGAGCAACGACATTAGATAAGATTGTTAACGATGGGGTGATCCTGATCAAAGACGCCCGCTATGTCAGTCTCACTCAGAATCCATCATCAATCACGGTCACCTCTCTAAGCATAATGGGTGCAAGATGTTGGAAGAATTTGTGAGAACAATGATGGTAATCCAAACTATTAATGAACAATTTATCCAATGGCCAACCAAAGGAACAACTATTCAAAATTTATCAAGCATTGGAAGATGGATCTGGACCAGATATTCATGATACTGTTTGGATCATTTAGAAAGTTGGGATGCTAGAGTGCCTCAAGTTCAATACAGCACAGTAGAGGATGTCATCACTATAATTAAAATTCTTTTGCACATGTGGGGAGCCAAGGGGAGTTCTAAATGACATTCCTTTTTCCTCGTGTGTGTTTCATTGGGAAAATATTGTAAAAAACAACACATGACGTATAATGTATTTAGAGATCAGTTACTGATCTCCCAATATGAAAGTGAGCTCTCTTTAAGTATCTTAATGCAGATTGAGGACAAGAACACTTGGAGTGAGAAATATTCTCCTTTAATGACTGTTACATTTACTTCTACCTTACCCTCTCTCTCATGTTATAGCTTATATTGCCTTGGAATTTCCATTTTGGAGATGTGAAATTGAGGGGGGAAATGATGCATATGATTTATTAAATTCAACGGGGCACAACTTATGCAGATAAAAAAGAACTTACATTCCACGCATAAAACAATCAAATGACATGTTCTTCATATAAATTAGAAAGTATAAAGAAATCAAGCCATTTTAGTAAGTACGAACTCACATCATAAACTGTAATTTCCACTGGAATCACATAGCCAGCTTTATCAGCAGTCCTTGCATTGTAATCTTTACAGAAAGCCATGATATTAACACCCTTGGATCCAAGAGCTGGTCCTACAGGTGGTGCAGGAGTAGCCTTCCCTGCCTCCAGAGCCAGCTTAATCATTCCAATTACTGCACAATTTACAACAAAGAAATATCAGAAACAAAAAAGTATCTAAACCTAATTTGTAAAACTAAATTGTTAGAGAGCTTGATAACTCCTCGACACTGAATATACAAAAAAAAAATACAAAACTAAGAAACAAACATAACACTCATGCATTCAAACCTAATTACCTCTCAGCAAAACTGCTAAGTAAGAGAGAGGGAGGGGGGGTAGTTGAAAAAATGATTGAAATATTTGCATGCTCACGAGTCAATTATGCATTTTGCATGGTGAAGACTTAGGAATTTCCCTGTGAAAATTTTCGCATAGCAAGGAAAAACAGCCTAAGGATATAGAATGCAAATGCATTCTTTTACATATAGCTCCTCAAAATTAGGTGCTTAGTACGATTTTACTTAAAACGATTATGGGATTACAATGCAAATCCTAAATGCAATTTTACTACCCATCAAAAAAGTTGGACCATTAAAAAATCCAAGATATCTTCAACAAATCTTCGGTGATCCAATTGACTCAAAAGACAAAAACCATTGCAATAAAAAAAAACCAAGATGATTAAATTCAAAAAGAACAAATTTGAATAAAAGGGAATAGCATATCACGATACTCAAACAGCAGTCAGTTCAATGAACTCAAAACACACTCATTGAATTAAAGCAATAAAGAATTAGGACTCTTAAAGAAACAAAACAATCCAGGAGCTCTATTGTATTGAGGCTACAAAAAAGGAGAAAATTGTGACGGAACACTTTCCATGCACTTAAAACACAGAGGGAGCAAGCAAGAATTCTTTACTTAAATTACTGGAACATTCTTAAACTTCAACAATTTTGTATCAACAAAACAACAACCCATTCTAGAAAAAGACTACTTTCTCTGGTAATCTTCACAAATCCAATTGATCGAAATTTTTTTTTTTTTTAAAATGATAAAAATTAACCCATTTTGTAATTTTTACAAAAAGTTAGCATTCCACTGTCCCGAAGTAAAACCATAACTCATTTGAGCAAATTGAACATATGTTACTGGAACACACTGATGAATTGAAAAGTGGGTGTTGGAAGACAGACCCAGGGATGAAGAAGGAAGGAGAGAGGAAGAGAGCTTGGCGACATCGTGTGAAGAGTGTTGAGTGAGTGGGAGATGATAAGCGGAGAGGGAAGCCATTACAGAGAGAATGAGAGCAAAGTAGAGAAGAGATAACGCTTTCAACGATTAAGTGCAGAGGAGGGGTCTTTGTAATTGTATGGATCACCGGTGGGCCTCATCCCAACCCTAATGATGGGCTTCTTAACTGACCTTGGATCACGTGAATGGGCTTGGTTGGGGTAAATTTTACCTCAAACCTCAAAGTAGGTTATGCTTGATAGTGTAGGGGTAGGCATGGGATGGGATGGATCTCATCCTATTGTTTTATCTTTCAGACAGAATCGGGATATGGGGTATACCTCATCCCTTCTCAAACGAGATCAGACGGGATGAGCATGGTTCAAATACAATAAAAAAAAAAAAAAATCATTCCTCAACCCTTGATGATGATGAATAATGTTATTATCAGTTATCACGGATGTGCCTCATCCCAAAGACAATAACGTGTTTGGGCTTTATAATTCTCAGTTTGAACATCATTAAGCTTGATTGAGACGAATAATGGTAAGGAAATTTTGTCTCATATTTATTTCATTCCTCAACCCTCTGATGCTCACCTACATCTACCTAAAATATCCTTGGCAGGTTTCCACTAGCACGCCTCCTTAATCGTGGAGAGTAAAATACTTGCTCAATGTATAAATGTGAATCATTTCTTGGATTCCTGACTAAATTTGTGGAGATGGGATAACAACATGAAAATAGGAAATTTTGGGGAAATAGGTAAACACTAGCATACTTTACTGCTTGTTTCATTCATTAACTGATCAAATACGTGCATTTTCCAATGCTATTTGTATGAGATTGTTTACATATCCGCATATGATTCATATTTTATAGCACGAACAGCTATAGGACTTCTGACAAAATGTTCGCCATCGGTCCAAGTCAGGCTTCCAAATGAATAATCTTCATGCACCTTCTGAGTAGAAGTAAACTTCAATTTGAAAGGAAGTATGGCAGTAGTTGAGTTGAAGGATAATGTCTGGGGTACGACTGTTGTTTCTATACCATGTGGAGATTGCACAATAGCTTTATACACAGAATTGGCAGGGCCTACATTGGTGACTGTTCTGATGAGCGAAATAGTCCTCTTAAGATTGGGGATGGAGATGGAGGGGAGATTTAGTTTCAAGCCAAAATGCCTTTTCTTCATGCAGGATGTTGCTGTCATTGTTAGATTTATAATAGCTGAAGTGCTATAGCCCATGGAGCAGAGGAACTGAACATAGTTCTCTGTGCTCATGTTGTAAATTAGCCCAGGATTTGCTGCCCTACTGGGGTCGACATGCCCTCCACCAATGTCAAAAGGATCAGCTGGCTTGCGTGTAGCTCCCTCGGAAATTATATTTGCTCCATCTATCCTGGTTTGGGATGCTGCAATTTTACCATTGATGATCACAATTGTCGTAATTGATAATATTGTTTGTGTTTAATGAGCTTGACTCACCACTGGTAACGAGCGCTGATTTTATGGCTGCTGGGGACCAATCTGGGTGTAGGGATTTGATGAGCGCGGCTATTCCTGCCACATGAGGACAAGCCATTGAGGTTCCTGACATTAAAGCAAAGCCATTGCTACTTTCTGGATGAATTGATGGTGGATATGCTGCTAAGATGCTCACTCCTGGTGCAGCTATATCTGGCTGTCAAAATTAATCATACATCAAATGACCAATCAATTGTAAGAATTCTCATAAAGGATAAAATCTTTAGACTATAATGCATGCAGATTGACATATAAGCTGAGTCCCTTACTCTATTATTTCTTCCTATTTGCAGCTAATAGGATGCTGTTGAAATATGCCTATTTGATAGGAATAGATATCATTGTGCTTGGGCCTGTATTGATTTTTTAGTTTTTCTAGAATTCAGGTAGTTTAAGGTCTCTTAATTCTTATTTGAATAACACATAGTTTACTTTTTAGGACTAGACTTAGTTCTATTACAAATAAGGGCTAAGTTGAAGTTTTGGTTCTAGTATTTTTTTTTTTAACCTCTTTATTTAATTTTTTTAACACTTTCAAATCACATGATCCAGTGGTAAATGAACATATTTGATTAATCCTCCAATTTAGAAGTTCTTATGACTGTTTCAGTATTAAATAGTCCATCCCGGTGCCATGGTTTGCTTGATCTCCTCACGAACACGTTTTACTAGAAAAAAACATGGATAATCCCGCTGATGAAAAGAACATATATACCTTCAATACAGCCGGTGATAAGGAATTTGGTCCTCTAGATGAAAAATACGCAACTCTTGGAGATGCCCATCTCCCAACAACAGTCCTAGGATCGCTCAGCTTTACAACTGGATACCTTTAGTAAAAGAAAATGAGTTAAGCTCATCCTTCAATTGATGCTAACTTCCAGTTGTTGCTGTTTATTTATTTATTTATTAGATTGTACTTATATCTCAGTTTTATCTGCTTACCTTTCTTTTCTGATATAGGAGAGTATTTCTGCTCCTACTTCATAATCTACTTTAATGCATGGGATTGAATTGCATGAACGGAGGAGGCTATCGCGAATTTGAGCAAATATAACCCCAATTCCACCTGCTTCTGATACTGCCAAAGCCGCATCATCAATATCTGGCGCAATATCTGGCGCATGAGCTACTGAGAAACAAAGGACCACCTTTCCTGCTGCTAATGTCTCATTGAGACTTCCACGCTTACAAACTAGGCTGCATATGTCAATCAGACTCAAATGAGAAGATGCTATAAGGTTGTGAAACAGAAAAAGACTGCAGAAGAAAAGTCCACATGAGGGAAAAAAAAAGTTGAGAAAGATTCGATGTATTGCCCTGCATCATCAAAGGGGTTTATAGCTATGCGATCTGAGTATGCCAAACCAGTAAATCCTGCATGCTTTTGAGAATCCTTGGACTGGCCCTGCAACAAGTAAGATCGAGATAGGGAAGTTAGCAGTTTGGTTTATCTGAAATGACAGGTAAAACCATCCAAATTACCAAAAGGGTACGGTTGTTTCCAAGTGTAATGGCAGTAGGGAAGGCTCTATCTATGGTGGTTGCTGCAACAGTGATGAGCCAGGGTGCTGTATTCCCAACTGTCTGAGAGAAGGGGCCATTATTTCCTGCTGAACAAACCACAGTTATTCCCCTCGCTGTTGCATGAAAAGAACCTATGGAGATTGAGTCATGTTGATCAAGATAGAGGAACAGAGGAATTTGGATGATGCCTATTGACACAGAAAGAATGTCAACTCCATCATGAATGGCCTTGTCAAATGCTTTAAGGATATCTGCATCAGAGCATCCTTCATTGGCCCAGCAAACCTTGTAAATTGCTAAGCGGGCAAGAGGAGCACCACCCCTGGCTACCCCTGAAGCCAGTCCTCTATAATTTGCTTTCCTCACAAAACGGCCTGCAGCTGTTGAAGCTGTGTGGGTGCCATGACCTATTCGATCACGGGGAGATAGAAACTCTCCTGTCTCAGTTATATTGATATGATGTCCAACTCCTTTTATGAACCAGCGGGCACCAATCAGTTTTTTGTTACAATTGGTGGAGTCAAAGTGTTCTCCATGTTGGCAAATTCCTTTCCAACGAGAGGGAATAGGACCCATATTGTTATCGTCAAAGCTTTCTAGCTCTGGCCAGACACCTGCACGATTCTCAAAATGAGCAAAGATATTTGAAGTAATCAACAACATTATCAAAGTAGCTTCTGACACTACATTTATAATGTATTACCTGAATCAATGAGACCTACTATTGTTTCTTCACCCATGTTGCTTTCTGATAACAGATTTCCTTGATTGTTTGCAGGAAGCCCGAGAAAATCCCAGCTTCTGGTAGTATGAAGCTTGTGCATGCGATTAGGAATCACATGGATAACACCAGGAAACTCTGTAATTTGTTATGTATATTATGGATAACGTTAAAGATGTCTTACATGAAGAAAGATGTTACCACTTACCAGTATGCTATGTTATTTTCAAAGTTACCTGCAATTTTCTCCGCTTGGTATTCCGTCATTCTTGCGGCAAATCCGGAGAACCCGTGCTTGTAGCTATAGACAATGGAACTCTTGGCAGCTTCCTTGCTTCAATTCCAGTTCAAATAAACCTCTATCACTATGATGTAAAGCATAATGAACTCTACAATGTCAGCAGAAACTAGGAGGAAGATCATGAAATATTAACCTGCCAAGCAAAGTGCTTAACATATTATGGTGAGACTTTGTCGTAGTTGCGGGAGCTTCATGATGGTTGTCTCCCATGTATACTAGGTACACCGCCTGAAACATCTTTTTGAATTTAGTAGTCCCTCCAGTTAACATACTGAATTGAGATTCAAAAGAGTATAGACACTCACATTATTTGTTGATTTGGTCAATGATGTGGAAATCTGAAATTTGATTTGGAGTAAGAAGATTGTGAAGAGCGTAAGAGTTCTTCCGCCTCTCCATTTGTTCTCAAAGTTAACCATTGTTATGTCAGATGCAGATGTTGCAGAATTTTCTGCGCCTTAAGCTAAAGGGAAGAAGCAATTCTGATGTAACCCCACTTCAGGAAACCCTTGAATGTATTGAAATTTTATAGAAGCGAGAAAGGTGGAGCCTTCCCTTTGAAGACTTCCTTTAATTTTCAATCAATCTAGAGAATAGCAAGTCAAGCCATTTTATTTTTTATTTTTATTTGTATTTATATATATATATATATATATTTTTTTTTTTTTTTAATCCCTGGCAGAGACAGTGTCTATCATTGTTGGCTCAATCTAAAGGGCATCAAAGCTTTAGAATGGTTAGGTAAACCAATATTCTCAGTTTGAATCCATGGGATCGACAATATAATGCTTCAATTACTGAACAATCGAATTGTCTCATTATTTGCAGTAATTTATGATCTTATGACTATGATTAGCATCAGGAGGCAGTATTGGCTTGATTGAGCGTCATTCCTGGAGCTTATACATATTAATGAAGATATGATCTATGTATGATGAATTTAAGTCCAAGAAATCCATAATTGTTAAGTGCACCTCCCAGTGATGATTAGCTCAACAATGAGATTAATCAACTATTCTGGTCATGGAAGCTATGGTATCTTTACTTTCATTTCTTATTCATTCATCACGTTTCAGTTCTGCTATAATCTAAGTTCAGTGTTGTCTAGGCAGCCATTCAACCGCACCCAATGAACCATCTTGGTATGATGATAATATGTATGCACAGTGATAGAATTGAGCTGGGATCACAACAGAAAGAAAAGGGGGAAAACTAAAAACAAATTAGTATTGGTTCCAATTACAGTGGTAGCCCATGTACTGAAGAGTGATGGGATATGTTTGGAGACTGACCATTGATAATGGAATGGAATTTCTTCCTTTTGTTTTTATAATAATCAGAATATTTACAAATTCTGTAACTTAAGCCAAAAAAAGTTTACATATCTCACTATTTTTGAAGTAGAACTGTATAATGATATACATTCAGTGATAATTGAGATTTGATTTCTTTATCTAATATTTCATATTACTTGATCAGA
The DNA here is from genome assembly GCA_963556465.1 of Berberis vulgaris. Lineage (NCBI taxonomy): Eukaryota > Viridiplantae > Streptophyta > Magnoliopsida > Ranunculales > Berberidaceae > Berberis > Berberis vulgaris. Next base: position 611,450 of record OY747128.1, on the reverse strand, counting down.
TAAAGTAACATAAAATCTACCTAAGGATAAAAAAATTGATTATACATCAGGCAAACACAATCAAGATCATATATTGTTGGTATGAACAACTGATTCAAGGAGACAAAAAATCAGATTCAAAGACCAAATCAATATTTGACATGGAAATGGAATAAATTGTACTGAAGAAAAATGGATTCGACTACGCGTTAAAATTTTCATCTTTTATTTTGAGACACCAGTTTTGGTTCTTTAGTTGGTAAATGAAACCTCATTGAGCTTGTACTCTTGCTATTTGTCTGTTTACTTTCTAGCATCACATTTTTTTGCTCTTCTTGATAATTGATCTTACTTGATTTTTCTTTACAGCTAGGTTATCAAACCATGGGTTTCTTTGATAGGAATGGCTTTGAGTCCAGAGATCGAAGTGCAAATCTAACAAGGTATCTCCAACCTCTATTATTCTTTCATATAGATTTTGAACTATCTTGATGGACCTGGACCAATGCTGCTCCTTTAAGTCTGTGGCTGTTGTTCTCTCCTGATGTGCAAAGTGGATTTTCTCTTTACAGGAATAGCCCTTCTAGCCGTCGAGGAAACGGGCGAGGGGTGGGTATTACCACTCATCCCCTCGAGATTCATGAAGCTGTGCATCTTGAGGGCACAAGTGTGCATCTTGAGGGAGATGAGCGGTCACACTCACCCCTCGCCCGTTCCTCGCCATTTAGAATTTTCCTTACAGGAAGGGTTATTTTCTACTTTATGTAGACATGATATAGCCAACGCTATACTATTTTGTGTGAAATTGTATTTTACATTGTTTCGATTGAATGGCCAATAAATTTATACCTCCCAAAATTACGTTCTATATTCGTCAAATGATTTGTGAGTATTTGCAAAGCAATAACCTCCAAATAGGTAACACATGCTTAGGCAGAGGAAGAAAATATTTCGAGGAAGGAATCAACTTCAGAGTCCCTGTTGCATGTTTGATGGAGGAGAGGGAAACTGAATTCTTTGTGCTATTTTATATTATTATTAAGCCCAACCCCCGCACCCTACGTGCATGTCCCGTTATTAGCCGTTTTCAGGATGGAATCTAGGGTTTAACTAACTGTTGGGGGTTTTTTTTTTTTTTTTAAAAAACATCCAATTTATTCAAATAAAAAACCACGCCCGAAGGCTACATGACTGACCCCATAGGGATAAATAAAAAGCCGAAACAAAGCCTTACAAAACCAATACAAGCCTAGGCAAGATCAGTCTTTGTACCTTTTGGTTACTGTCCTAGCCCTATTGGATTTTCGGGGACAAATGCTGATATCTTTGGTGTGGCGCCTCTTATTCATCTTTCCGTCTGACATAGCCCCTAAAGCCAAATCACTGATCGCTACCTGTGGATCAAGCTCAGGTTCTGAGTTGACGTCATCACTATCCTCACTAGAACTTTCGAGTGTACTGAGGTCAAATGTCGACGGTCGAAGTAACCTATTTTCTCTGAACAAAGATATAGCCTGATTCAAATTTTCTCCGACTCGTTTATAATCCGGGGAAGTTGTGATAGCATATTTGTCAAAATGTCCCTTTAACCTGAGCAAAGACTGCAAATCATCAGCCGAGAATTCCTGCACTTGCTGACTCTGTATAGCATCCCCTAGCTCTGTGCTAGTAACACCGATAAATGGGTTGCAGGGCGCTGGCTGAGGCGAAGCCTCGACCCCTGTCTTGGTACAGGGCGTATGCTGGGGCGAGGCCACTTCCACTGCCTTGTTGTGGGGCGCTGGCTGAGGCGAGACTCTGTTCTCTGGTGTGGTGCATGGCGCGGCAATGGCGCAGGCCACGTCCACAGCCTTGGTGCATGGCGCTGGCTTGGGCGAGACCATGGCCTCTGGCTTGAGGCAGATCGGTGGCTGAGGAGAAATCACGGCCCCTCTTGAAGGGTAGAGCACTGGCTTCTGCGACTCTGAAACAGTCTGCCCAATCTGAGTTTCACATGTGAAATCATTCGTCACAGTTGGCGACGCTGCACTTTGAATAGAAGGATTGTCCTTTGTTTCCGAAATTATCTCATCTTCGTGTAGGGGTAACTTTTGTTGTTGTCCAAGAACATTATCAATTTCTGAAGTTGTATACCCCGCCTCTAGTAGGCATTCCTCCGTAGACTCATGCTGGACCCCGGTTTTAGCATGCTCTAATTTGTGACCCGCTATTTGTAATTCCGCTGTAGGACCTTCATCTTGCTCAATATTCGCCATCAATGCCTCAAAAGTGTTGGACAAACCCATCTTAACCGGGTCAATGGCCACCTGCTTTCTATCCCCGACTCCGTCCGAAATCTCCTCGCCTTTGCTATTTTTTGTTCCACTCACACCCACTTCCGAGGTCGAAGAATTTCCTTTTCTGATCACCGGAACATATTGTTGCCTGGTATTGATACTTTCGGTCTTTGATTTGGCTACCTTCTCAACATTACCTAGTTCTGAAACCCGGCCACCGCCCTTAATGCCTAGCTTCTTGCGACAAACACTTTCCTGATGCCCGAGCAAGGAACAAAAGTCACAATATTTGAAACCTGGGTACTCAATCTTCTGCCAGAAACCTCTATTATTGGCCCTATCAATCCATACTTTGTTTGGTAATTTGTCCGCCAAAGTCATCTCAACACACACGCGGGCAAAGCCCGGGCGCGATAAACATCTAGTATGATCATCCATTCTCAAAAAAACACCAAAAGAATTGACAATAGCTTTTAAAATAGGGGGATGAAAAAGATGTAAAGGTAAGTTAGGCAACTCTACCCACAGTGGCACCGATATCGGATCCTCCTTCAGACTAAAGCCATCATGCCAACAAAATGCTTTGAAACGAACGCCACGAATCAAAATGGAATCCCGCGACAAAACTTTCTTTGCTTCCTCCTCCGATTGAAGACGAACTAAAACATGTCGTTGATTGAGTAAGCCGAGCGAAAAATCTCCCAGAATTCCCCAACTTCTGTGAATCGAATCTCGGATGTCTTCCAATGTTGGGCGGTAACTAGAGAATTTTAAAACGATCACATGTTTTTCCATAAACGCCTCCCCACGGAACTCATCTGTTGCCGTAATGCCAATTGCGGGAGCTCCCTCTTTACGGAATCTAGTGCCTTCAATCGGAATCTAGTGCCGTAATGCCAATTGCCTTTAAAACGATCACATGTTTTAAATTGGGTCGTTGACCTTATTTATTTATTTATTAATTCATATCCAAATTCTACATGATTGACACCCGAAGGTTACAAAACCACTTAACATCCTTGTCGCTTCCATCTCGCAATTTACTTTCGCTTCACTCTGGTCTGGTCCATTTAAGCAATTACATTTATTACCCGAAGCCTGATAATGGCGGAGCACACATGCTTTTAATAATGGGCGAAAGCACACAAATCCTAAATGGTGAGTCTCAAACTCACGACTTCTTACAAGAAGAGTGGATGTCCGACTAACTGAGCTACAATTATTGGACTTTTTCGTCTGTGAAATACAACTTAAAATCTTCTTGAAAACAACCTAAAAACCATAATTTGAACTCTTCTTCAACACTTATTGAACTCTTCATCAACTCTGCTTCATTCTCTTCGTAACAACATCATGCAAGGTATCATCTTCTTCATCATGTTAGTTGAGCACTAAAAAAATTATCAATAAGTAGGGGTTAAGTTGCATGCTGCCTATTTTGTTTTGAAGGGGTATATCTAATTTTGAACATGACAAACTCACCTTATGTGTTCACAGTTACCATGTCACATGTTTTCTCTTATAGACCACTCAGTTGATGATTGTTTCCGAGTATATAGTAGGTGTCCAAAGCCCAGTTACAATGGCATTTGCTTGTGCCTCACCTCAAACTCTGATAAGAACCTGGGTATGGCCTACTTTGTTTGTCAATGAGTGCAAGAGCTTCCAATAGCTGAATGATGCCATAATTGTTGCAATGGATAGAGGTGCATGTGTGGATGTGATGAAGGAATGTCCATGAAAGATTTTTAGTGTGATGGCTGTTATGCAGAGAGAAAACTTGTTACATTATATAGTATAGTAGGTGTCTAAAGCTGAATTACAATGGGATTCTTAACATGAATACTATGTTCTATGTATTTGGTGATCCTAGATGTACCCATATCAATGAAAGGGGTGACTTATTATTTCGATGAATCAATAACCAAAAAATTTATAAATATCTCGATATGTCTAGACATTTCAAATCATGGTTAAGAGGATTGGCTTTGTCTGTCGACTTTTTTTTTGTTAAAAAACCATTTTCTTTCTTAGTCTTGACCTCAGTCGTCTCCACTTGGGTTTTATTGTCTAGCTATGGTCTATATGTAGCACTATTGCTTCCACATATGCCATGTTCAATACCACTGCATTTGTCTCTGGCTTCTCCATCATTTTTTTTACAAAAATTCTTAATGGCATGGGAAAATCGGCCTGGTTGATTGTCTGGGGGGGGCTAAAATTACATTTTTGTTAGAGAGAGGGGGGCAAAAATGTAATTTCGCCCCCCAGGCAGTCAACCAGGCTGGAGCTAGAATTACTCTTTTTTTTATTAGGGTCACCTAACCCTAGTCTAGGTAGTTAGAAAATACAGTCATTTTTTTTGGTTAGGTTTTGGCTTTTTTATAGTTTATCCTTTTTCTTTAAAACACAATCACAAACATCATTTATAGGAGTAAAAGTGTAAAAAGCTTAAAACTTTGGCAAAAAAAATGGTTGTGTTCCCTATCTACTTAGAATTGAGGCCCTTACATATCTTAGTTTTGTGACCACACTTTTTGAATCTTTACATCTCCTTTGTTGCCTGGTATGATGATATTTCTCATCTTCATCTCTCCTCCCAAGAGTCTTTGGTCTCCTTATTGTGAGGCTCGTATCTAGGGGTGGGCATCTCATCCCGCGATCCCGTTTCGTCTCGCCCCGATTTTTTCGAGTCTTAATGGAATTGAATAATTTCATCCTGATATCGTTCCGACCTGATCTAGAATGGGATGGGATGGGATGAAGATTTTCAATCCCGCCAATCTCGTCCCGTCCCGAGCTAATTTTTCAATATTTATTATTAATATTTTTATTTATTTATTTATTTTAGGATTGCAATATTTGGATGCCCATATAAGTTCATTGATGTATATAACATTTTAGCATCTCAATTTGTCTTTCACATACACATCTCTAGATTAATCAATTGGTTTCAATAATACTTCTGGCATTGCTCTCACAAGTTATAACACCAGATTTAATTAATTAGTAAAAAAAAAAAAACATAAAATCAGAGAGAAAGTGGCATTCAATAGTCAGTATTGGTTGTCAAATATAGCTGCTTAGATTTGAAGTTGTGATTTATGTGTAATGCATGTGCACCTGCATCAATCTAAGAAGAAGAATATGTGGAGACGCACATGATTGATGATGAATTATGTTTGAGTTGCTTTTTAAGAGGATAAAAACAAGGAGTTTTTCTAACAAGAAAAAGTCAACTTTACTTGGTTAATGAACCCATGTCCCAGCACCAATGTGTTGGATTGCATTAATTAATGCATTAACATTGACCGAAGATAGGCCGATTTGTATTAACAATCAACTTTTGAGGTGGGGGGGATTACTAGCAAATTCATTACTTACTTATTGTCCCGTCTTCAACCCGTTTATAGTTTTATACCTATTAGATTATCAAAAATCTTGATCAACAAATAGACCACGCTGATCCCGTCCCGAACTCGTTTGGGATGGGACGAGGTCGGAATGGGGTCTATCCTATCTCGTCCCGTCCTAATCCCGTATGAATGGGATGAGTCTATCTCATCCCATCTCGTATCGTGCCCACCCCTACTAGTATCTAATGTGGTTATTATGGAATTAAAAATATGTACAACATGTAATATGTTCACCTCCAACTGATCCTTGGAGCTTGGAATGGTCCTAATGTCCATGCAATATGCCATCACGCAGGTGTGTAGTTGTTTGTTAAGACTTGTGCCAATCTCCTTAAGAAAATCAGGCTTTTACATTGGGGTCCAAAATCACCCAAATATGATTAGCAACAGTCTGTCTCAAGTCCATTGCTTATGAAAGGGAAGAAGTCTTGATTTCCATTGAATGAACCATTCCATAAGACTGTCGTTCGGGAGGAAAAGCCACTTTGATTCATTGGCTATGGCAGTTCAAATGGATTGGGACAAAGGGCAGTCAATGAACAGGTCGATTGACAAGAATATGAACACGGTTTGAAGGATTGTCAATAGTAAGAATTTACCATGAGCGAGAGCCGAGAGTCCAAAGGAAGAACTTTTGCCTCTTCCTCCAGAAAAACCCATTAGAGAAAGGGATAGCGTGTTGGCTTTGATCAGCATGGTTGGAAAGGAAACTAGCTGAAACTAACTTCTTATGAAAGTCCTTAACAGAGAAAAACAATCAAACTAACTTCTTATGAAAG